>WBMZ01000240.1:0-52680 GCA_013400975.1 Atrichornis clamosus
GCAACGCGTCCCCCAGAGCCAGGCAGAGGCACCCCCAGCCCAGGCACAGGCACAGCACCCAGCGGGCCGACGCCGCCATCCCGCCCCTCCGTCCCGGCGGTCGGCGCCCAGGACCCCACGGCGCGGCCGGGCGCGCTCGGGCCAGGCGAGGCCGGGGCTGCGCGGAAAGCGCGCACGGGGAGTCCTCCTTCCAGGGAAAGAAAAAAGGGGAAAAGGAAAAAAAGGGGGGAAAAGCGGGGCGGAGGAAAGTGCTACGGTCTGGACCACCCGTGCGCCCGCCCTCCCTTCCCGGCGGGGAGAGAGGGGTTTTATTCCCGGTCGTGCAGGTTGTTGTCGGTGAAGAGGAGGCGGTGCTGCTCCCGGCGCGGCCGGTACTCGTTCTCCGCTCCCGCTCCGCGGCCGGTGCAGCCCCGCACTGTGCAGAGACGGGCGTGAGCAGCCCGGTCACGGTCGAACCGCGGCGACCCCGCCTGCCCTCACTCCGGCGGGGGCGAAGCGCAGGGAACCGCCACCCCAGGGGAGCACAGCGACAGGACGGAGGGAGGGGATGCTCTGGAAACTCCATCCCTCTGGGCGGACAAGGAATGAGGCGGAGGACGTTCCCCTGCCCGCCTCCACCCAGCCCCTCCCAAAGGCCGTGCAATAACGTGATCGCAATAAAACAAAAATCACGAGGCGCACCGCACTTATCCTTCTCCCCTGGAACGTCTCAAGGCCTGTCTGGGCGCAGAGCACAGTACGCCGCGGGCAGGTGGAAGGGATGCTCACCGGGCGGCGCTGGGTTCTGCCTCTCCTGAATACCAGCTATGCTCAGTGACCCTCGGCGTCACCCTCCAACACGACCGGGACTGGCAGAGGTGTCCTCAGCAGTCTGCAGCCTGTGGGAAGGGACGTGCACCCAGAGAAATCCTGCATGTGAGGACTCCTCCACTAGAGCAGGGCACAGCAAGGTGCTCCTTGCTCGGCTGAGAGGATTCCATGTGCCTCCTGGGTTTTCTGCCTTTCAGCACCAAAACGACAGAAATCACCCCGCCTTGCCAGTGCCACAGCATCACACAACGCCCCATCATATACGACACTGTCCCTTACAAAAACTGCTTTGCAACACAAAGGGTGCCTCATCTCTACTACTGGCGGGGAACACTACTACTGAGGTGGAAGAGGAACCTCGTTTCATTGTGACAGTTTACATGTGTCGGTTCACAAGATCAGCTTGATTTCTAACCTGAAGAAGGGAGATAATAAGATTGGCCTGCAGATCAGTACATGGAGCTTAGCATAGAGCATTTCCAGCACAGGGCATTCATATTTTCCACAGGCTACAGAAAGTGTTTCATCATCCACCCCTAAATATAACACTACAATACATCATGTATTGCCTCTCGAACTACACTGAATTGAGAATCAGTAGCATTTACTGTTATGTAGTTGCAATAAGCCCATCTGTAACTACAAGAGGCAAGTGTTCGCTGGCAGGTAGGGAGGAAGGAGGAGATTCTCAACAGCAGAGTAATGATTTTTAAATGCTCCTACATTTGAGGACTCAAATACAACCCATGGCAGTGACCCATTTTCAAACAGTTCTGAGGCACTGCAGCTGCCCTATGCATCGCAAAATATTGTCCATAGATGTGCAAGCACAAACAGTGTCATTATCAATGCTAATAGCACAACTAACTCAACTTACCACTTCTCTACGTAAGAAATATATATTAGTGCAATATAAAAGCTAACAGTACAAGTGAAAAACATTAAGATGTGATTGCTTTTTTGGACACCAATGCAGATATCTGCAGAAAGAAAACAAAATTATTCAAACTGATAGCTGAAAAATTCAGCACAAGCATCAGTCTCTGGCTTATATCCATGGCAGAACTGTCAATCCCAAAGAAGAATCTTTAGGCAACTGAAATACTGGAATTACCGTTTCAGATTCAGTCATGTTATTTACTACTGTCAAGAAAAGCAGTATAAAAAAACCCCAAGCAACAACACACCACAAGTCTTTAAATAACAACTGGCATAACTGAATCCTTTTCTATACCTACAGAGCCAAGTAATTTGCTGAAAGAATGTGATCTTTTGCATATCTCCAACATATCCTCCGAGCAGCTTCCTGAGTCTTGAGATCAGACCACTGAAAATCAAGAATGACTCGAGTTTAAAAAAATAAAATTAACCCTCAGAGACATCATGTATCTAACACCACTCTCAAGCAATAGGGGATTAGACAAGAACTACTTTAAGTTCAATGTGGAAGCTGAGCTTTTATTTAAGATCTTTTAAGTGTTAGCAGAAAGCCCTGTTTATGCAAACTTAAATCCAAATTTGGCTTCTAGAACCTCTTGATTGCAGCTAAGTCTCTAAAATAGAAAGCTAGCCCCATACAATCCTGTTACAGCCAGCAAGAAGAGAGAAAGAAGACACTGGGTGTGAAGCAGAAAGGAAAAAGTGACTTCCTGGAGCATTAGGAGCCTTCTCCAAATTCCCCTCTGCAGACAGCCGCTGCAGTTCTCTGAGTGTGCTATGGAGGAACACGCTGGGTTTCAAATATCCCTCGCTTTATGGACTGTCCCTGTGACATATGAGGACACTCAATATGCAGAGTTCTGCAGCTTCCAAAGTTTAAAAATAATCCTCCGTTCCGTGAGATTTTCAAATGCCAGCCCTGTGAGTGCACAAACCAAACCAAACCAAACCAAACCAAAGCACTCTCCACAGTGAGTGACAGCTAACAAACTCTCAGACCTGAGTTCTAAGAGAACAGCACTTTTGCACTTTTCTGTTATTCCTTTTCTGCTTCTTCCACAGAAGTGCTGCAAACCAGTTATCCACACATATCCTCCCCTCCTGCTACAGCCAGCACAACTCCAGGCTCTGCTGGGCCCGAGCAGCTCCATCCTGATCCACCACATAGTCTTCATTCCATGAAGAAACCTGGCCTTTTAATTCCTTAGCCCTGGGCACACAGCAGGCTTTAATCTAAATTAAGTCCATTTAAATGGTGAGCGAGTCCCATGCCATTGTTAGGGCCAGCCTCACCACCCTCCAGTAGCCCCTTCAAAAGTACTATTTAAACCCTCCACCAAAAGCTTCAAGGTTTCCACTTTCTCAGAGCTTGCCACAGAATGCACAACCCAGTAACTTGGCAATTACTTGTTCAGTCCACACAAGCACTCGGAAGTCCCAGGGAAGAGGAAACCACAGATACTCCTTCTGGGAGAAATGAAATAATTACATATTTGCATAACAAAGTGATATTACCAAAATCTGTTCAGCATCTGAAGGCCAACCTCACACTCAGGCTTTTAGTTGCCTGGCTCTCAGCCATTGCAGAATCACGTAGCAAAGCAATCTCCGCTGTTGTGGCTCCCACATCCAGCTCTCCTGGCTGTCATCCGGAGAATTCCCCACCGCAGCTCTGCCTCGGCTACCTCACACCAGCCCTCTGCACATCTGCTTGGCTGTCTCAGATGGGCTTCTGTATGCTCTGCTATGGCAGGGCTCCTGACACCGAGTCGTTGGGTCAGTGACACCAGCTTTTTCCCAGCAGTGTGTCCCCAAGCCCACGAAGTCACCCTCACGCTTACCAGACCCCAAACCTATGGCTAAAGTGTGTCGTCCCCCATCCAGAGATCGTCTCTTCTCACCAGGCTCGGTCTGCTCAGCGGGACCACCGTACCCTGGGCCATATTGCTTCCTGCATCCCTGACACACACGTGTTCCAAGGACAACACCACGTGCAAGCGAGAACACTGAGCAGCAACATCATCCCGTAATGCTTGGAATCATGCTACACAGAGTGCAATGTGTGCCAGGCCGGCTCTCCCGTTATTAGGGAACAAGGCGGCACATGCTCCTCGGAATGTTCTAGCTCACAGCCCAAGAGACATACACAGAGCACAGCCTTTCACAAGGCAGGCCAAGGTGTGCAATCATTCCCTACATCCCCTGTGCTGGCTTTCTGGGGCTTGCCAGCCGGGCTGGGTGTTTGCTCATGTGGCCAGCAGCAGCCTTTACCCTGGAGGGGCCTTCCAGCAGGATTTCTTCTCTCTGGCCCTAGGATCACACGTTTCTCTCATCACAGAGAAGTTCTGCTGTGGAACCTGTAATAACTCTGCCCGGAGCCGAGCTGAAATAAAACATGCCTTGAGCGAACAACAGCCAGACAACAAGAATGATGTTCCCCTTCCGTGCAAAGCCATGTTCTGCACAGCTCATCCACTAGGCCGCAGTGCGTTCAGCACCTGTGTTTTTGTTTTCTTTGTGGTGGGAACTGTGGCTTGGCCTGCACTGCTTGTCCCTGCCTGCCTTGCAGAGAACTGCCCAAAGGTTTTAGTCATCTGTAATCTGATTTTCTGTATGTGGGGAAACTGAGTTAATGGTACATTTTCCCCAACTGCCTCTTTCTTGGATGGCTGAAAGGAGAACATCTAATGACCAAACATTTTGTACTAAATAACAACTCTTCTGTGAAATGTGCTGGTGGCTCAGCAGAATGAAGCTGTTCACCACTGATCTCATGCTCCTTTCCAGCTTCACTCTATGATCCAAAACAAACACCATCACAGCAGATCCCAATGCTGTTGCAGGACTAAAGATCCAGACTCCACATAAAAAGAACAAAATTATTATTTTGGTGGGATGCTGAAGAAATATAAAAGAATTCAAAACATATACGGGCTAATAAAACCTGTAGACCCTAACTGATGCACACAGTTCAGATGTGCTGGAAAAACACCCACAACTCTCTCCACTGGTACGAGATCTAGATTTCCAGGGATTCACTTTCCCATCAATGCCCAAACTCAGTTCCCTTACGGCAGCGTGCAAATTCTGTACCTGCAGTAAATGTCGCAATCAGCGACAATACCAGATTCTCCTTTCAGAAATGAATGGAGACACTTCCATTTACCTTATGTTTACAGAGAGCAGTAATTTTGGGCTGGACAGTTTGCATTTCTTTCTGCTAGAAAGCCACAGGGCCCAAGAATATACACAGGAAGCTTTCTGGCGGTTATCAGTCCTTGGAACACTTCTCTCTTGCTTACTGTGTGTTTTGCATGTCCACTTCACTCGTGTCTACTCGTGTCTACAGTGACCAGATGTTGGGAACCACCCCCAGTGTAGCACCACTGAGTTGCTTTTTTATGCGCTGTCCCATTTGTCTAAGAAAATTAACCTTTCCTGTAGAATGCAAGCCAGACCACAGAAGGGTTTGGGGACAGATCTGCACTTGGGGCAGAGGCCAGAGCCTCCTCCAGTTAGTATTGGCAAAGGATTATAGCACATAACTTGGGAGCTTCCATTTGTGGTAATGCTCAGGGGTCCTTGACTTTGGATGTAAGAAGGGAGACAACACCAGGAGGGCAGCTCAGAGCCAAGCACAGGTGGCAAGGAAGTAGATGGGTTTCCTGAGCAGGCAGCAATTCTAGGAATTACTCCTGAATACCAATGCCTCATTGCAGATACCACAATTCACATTTTGTCTCAAGTGATGTTCATTGCCCAAGTGAGCAATGATCAGTCAGATTTACAGCTTTCAAGTGCCGTGACAGGGTGACCTGGAAAAGCAGCACAGTCTGTGTACACTGCTTTTACAAATCATAGGGTTCTTCCACAACCATGCGCAGAAGCAAACTGAGCATGACTGCAATTACACTAACTGGTGTTGATGAAACATCTTTGACATGACCCGTGCAGCCAGAAGAGAAGATCCTATAAGAAGACAAGGATGGTTTTCATAAAAATACTTCCTTTTTACTAATGATATCTAAGGGTGAGCAGTGAAATGGATTAATCAGAAGTAATTTCCACACAAAGGAAGATTAACTGGCATCACACAGTAGAAAACACCAATACGTAGCACCGCAGTAATCCAAAATAAGGGATAACAGTGATATTGAACAAGAATTTTTAACTGAAGTACTGTTCTGTATGAAATCATATTACTTTCAGGCCTCTTCTGCAGCACAGGAGATGAGTAGATTCAGCTCGGGGTACTGAGGAATTTTTCAACCAAATGTTTATTCTAAGACATCCCAATGATGTGGGAAATGAAGTTGCACATCCCGCCTTCACTGGATCTTTAATTACTGACATAGCTTAGACAGCAGAGCTTGGAACATGCAGCCACAAAAGCCAGTAATCACAGACCCACCCTGAGATCATCAGGGGCTGTTCTCCGTCTCTCCCTGCTCCTTCTTCCCTTAAAATTTTGAAGGTACCAAGTCTTTTCCATATAATAGCTTTGGAAGCTTTAGGGAAAGTTTTTCCAAAGAGTTAAAGCAGATCCCCCACTCGCTATAAGTTCTGGTTCCTGCAAGTTAATCTGGTCTCTTGAGTGCAGGCATGGGCACGGGCTGTCTCTCGTGGGGGCCAGGGCTGCACCCTGCGAAGCATGAACTCTGCTTATGGCAAGAAGTGGCTCTCCAGCAAAACCCTCACCTCATCTGCCACAACATGACCTGTACCACAAGTAACATCGGCATTTACTGGCCCCGTGCATGAGGAGTTTGCCATCGTTTTCACTAGGATACAGTTGGCAACTGAAGAAAGTACTAGTTTTTCCATTCAAGCATCCATTAAAAACCTCGACATACCGACTTCAGCCACAGCTATTTCCTGGTCGGACTCAGAGGGAAAAGCGGTTCCTCAGACACCTGTGTGTGGCAGCAATCACAGGCCGCCCCAGGAGCAGCACACAGGCCTCTGGCTGACATCCGTACGCCCGGACAGCAAACTCATGGCACAGACTGTCTCAAATGTACTAGCAAAACTATGGCCGAAGCCGCATTAAAAATATCCCTTTTGTGCCCATGACTAACAGGCAATGCCCAGACCAGCCACTAGAACGCAAGCCAGAGCCATGCATGCAGAGCCGGGGCAGACGTGCCCAGGTGTCCGGCGCTGGCCGGTCACTGCCCTTGGTGGGCAATGTGCTGTGCTGGACTCTGCTGGGCCACACTGGGCTCCATGCTGCCACAGCCCCTCTCCCTCCACACCTCACATGCTCAATCATCTAACATAAATTTTAAATATACAGAGCAATTAATCACAGGACGTGACCCTGTGGCCTGTAGAGCTCCCTTGGAACAGGGAAGTACTGCAAAATTGTTCCCTTTATTTTAAGGAAACCAGCAAGAGGACAGGGAGCAACCATGTTTAGGTCCCACTGCCTTCTGCACCTGTCTGTGCATCATGACGCTGTCTTTACACATAAGGAGCGGCAAATCGTTCCTGATTCCCAAACTGCAACAGAAGCTTCAACCCAAATCACATTCCAGACAAGCACTTCACCAATTTCTAATTTTTGAGGTATTTTTTCCTTCTGTTCTGTTCACTCTAGAGACAATACAGGGAGGAAAGGATAGCATTCTTCCTAAGTCACAACTCCTTCTCCCCAAAGATTCTAGTCGTTTGTAGTTTCCATTTCCCTATTGCAAATTTATATGGTTAGTTTGTCCAAAGCTGTAAAAAGCCCATCTTTCCTCAGAAGAGATTTGATCTTTCTTATAAGATCAAAGTTGGAATTGAAAAAAAGAGATAAATTAAAAGTGAAAAGTAATATTTGTTGTATTTAAAAACAAGCCACATGTGGAACCATACACCTCCAAATTAAATATTTACAGAGTCGGCAGCAATGGATTTTACTTTTCACACACACAAACGTTGAGTTCGAATGTACTCTCCTTCCTACCTATGCACCTATCCAACACTTGCTCCTCATTGCCTTGCATACCTGAGGATTGTCCCTCGGACTCCTGCACAGCGACTCCTCACATCAGCACAGCAGCCTTGCTTTGCCTCCAAAAGATGTGAAGACTGTGACAAAAATCCTGGATGCCAAATATGAAACAGCAACGTGCATAATCAGGAGCTTAACGGGTGATTGACAAAGCCATAAACACTGAAAGGAACTATAGTGCAGCTACTGAAAATCTTCAAAAATCAGGGCACGCTATCCGTGAGTGCAGACATCAAGTCTCATATACGGGAAACACCATTATACAAGGAAAACACTCTGAGTCACAGATAAATGGTGAGAAGATGTTTTTCCCCACAGGACTAGAGACAGCAGCCTTCCCTGGCTTCATTCTCACTGGGCTCCCCAGCTTCACCCCTTCACCACCCATTTCCCCAAAGCCTTAACAGCAACTGGCCTGGTACTATCAGTATCTTGGTCAGTCAACCCAGAACTCAGTTGCAACCAACGGGCCAAGCGTTTTTATAAAGATTATGTACGATGGCAAAAAAAAGGAAAAAACCATATCTACTTTTTGTTAACTGTAAAACAAAACACTGTCCTCCTCATGCTGTTGCAGCTCTCATCCATGAGATCCTGTGCAACTTATCAGGCACAGTACAGTCCATACAGAACTGGGATGTTGAAGAGAGGTATTTTTTTCTCCACCCTCAATTGTTGCATACTGCAGTATTATGATCAATACGGTAATCCCTGCAAATTAGGGACTGGAGTCTAGATAATCTTCTCCAACACTGGAGAGTTCACATTTTGGAAACTCGGATGTTTTGATCTTTTTCCAGAAATGAAATCTGGACTTAACTCACAGTCTATATCCAAAGCATCTGATCACTAGGGACACCAATGAACCACTGGTTTAAAGACATTCAGCACTACCGACTTCTCTTGAAGCGGCTGGGACAGCAGGACAGGCGTACACCAAACTAGTGTGATGGATGGGACCCACAGACGTATGCCAAGAGCGAGACACCGCAGGGGTTTCTCTTCCAGAGCCAACTGTAGTAAACACACCACCAGGGCCACTGTGGATCCTCTAACATAAGCACGAACTCCTGTTACATTTGCAGAGAAACCTCTGCTGATAACAAAACAGAAAATGCCATAATCAGTCTTTTTTCCTCTAAACCCCCTGCAGGTCCTGTGCCCTGGAAGCTGGTAGATGACAGTGACAGCTGCCACCAGGCACATGCTGTCGGTTGCATGTGACCTGCTCCAACCTCTACCTGCTGTCACCAGTTAACTGACAGGCACCCACTGAGCGTCCCACCCTTTCCAGAGGCTGGAATCCTGGGGTTACCACTCCTCTTCCCTGCATGGGGGTCACTGCTGTCTTGCTGCTCCACAGGCACAGCTGGAGTTCGGTTCGGCTCTCACTGCCCACACCTCCTTTCCTCTCCATTCTGGCCTGGCTGTGTGGGGCAGCAGCAGATCTCCTCTGTAAGCTGCTCTTAAATCCACAGGGTAGAGCAGGGAAGGGAGAAGTTGCCTCATGCCCCATGCTCAAGAACGGGATTTTGCTGGCCGGGATTTGGCCTACAGGTCCTTACAGATAAACAGATGGTATCTCTAAAGATACCCAAGAATACAATGGGAGAGAATTCCAGTCCCTGTCAATGACTGCCTGCCAAGTGCTCGCCCACTTGCAGTGAACAGACCACAGCAGAAATACAAGGGGAGAAGAGCAGAACCAGATGGGATGGTTCTTGCGATAACGATGCCCGACACGCCGCTCCGGAGCGCCCGCGTGTCCCGATGCGCTCCTATCACACACGGGGCACAGCCCTGCCTGCTGGACTGCCCGCGCTCAGCCTGATGCCTGCTGAGCCAAAACTAAAGGAGTTTCACTGCTGATGAGATAAATGAAGAACCTGAGGCCATTAGTTCAGGGGAAAATCTAGGACCCATGTGCTGCAGTAACTGGCTCCATACCTCGCTCTGTTTTAGAAAAGAATGTGCACACAAGTAAGAACAAATGAAAACACTGCAACTACTAGCTAAGTATGAGGACAAAGCACAGTTCAAGGTATGAAAAATACCATATCTTGCACACTGCCATGTAGAACTAATAAACCAGGTATGAGTTCACACAAAACCAAAATAGTACGATTCCACTGCAAGACATTTCCTCCATCCTCCTTCGCTAGGAGAGATCCCCAAGTACAGCCAATCAGACAAGAAGAGAATCCAAGCTTTGCCTTTTGCTGTGCTGCGTCATTCAAATAACTTTTTTTGGTATGGTTTGATAAAGTGAACATTCACCATTTTCTTTGAACAAAGTGTACTACACTTGTTTCTCATCAATTACATAAATTAGCGAGAGGGAATGGATTCAATTACAGTCCAGATTCCAGATCTCTTAAGAACTGACTGCCTAACTCGTTCCTTTCATTTCATAAACTGGAACCAAATGAGGATTATATCATATAAATAATACTCCCTCGATAGGGCGATGCAATAAAATGGCAGAAATACTCAGAGGAACCACCTAGATCAAATACAAGAGCCTCTGATATTACCCTCTGGATTTAAAGTATGAACATCACATGAACTTCATTGTTCAGTATTTTTACTTTGTATTGTGAACAAGAATTTGATTCAAAGACTTAAACTTAAGACCAAGTTTCGTATCTTCTGACAGCCTCAGGCAGCCAAGGAAAAATGTGTTTCAGCAAAGTATGGCTTTCCACATTGAAAAGATAATTTGATAGTTCTGCACACCATACCAACCTCTCCTGAAAAATCCAAGATTTACAGGCTTCCAAGTGATTCAGAGCAAACATGACCACAAGTAAGGGCTTCACAACGCTCTGAGCGAGGCAGTTCCCTATGTTACTCAGGAAGGCAGCTTTCAGTATCAACCCATCTTGACAGAAATACTCAGTCTTTCAACCTGAGAAGTAGACAGACCATCTCTAGTCAGTTTTTTTTTATACCTGACTAAATGCATAAGTATCCAGGGAAGAAAATTGCAAGGAAAATACTTCGATTCAGAGCTTGATGACTCAAAGCTGAAGGCACAAAATTATACAGTCATTTATCCCATTAGCAAACAGCATTCCAGACACGTTTTGAAGGAGCTAGTTAGAAAACAGAGGCAGAGAACAACACTGCATCATTACCTGCAAGCAAATACTTTTTAGATTACTAAAGAATGGCTGACGACAGTTTTGATGTCAGCCCATGCAATTACAATTTGTCTAATCCTCCAGCTGCATTTAAGATGGCAAATCCAGGATTCAGCAGGTAGACTTCACATCTAAGACTCAATGCAAGAAACAGGATGCTTTTACCTACTCTGCTAAAAAGTTTCCAGAGAACATGGTAAGTTCCCTGCCAACACAAATCTTTAAATCAGTACAGTACTAGCCAAGCCTTTCTTCCTGGGCTTCTTCATTCCCATCCCTCCACCTGTCCAAAAGCTTTCTCAATATTACATGAACCTCAGTAACTACTGTGTACACATATATACATAAATAAAGCAAACAAGTTGTCCTGGCACTTAGTCTGAATGTCCCTTTATGTTTAGCAGGAAGGTTCAAATGCAGTTTTGCACATGCTACATTCCAGCTATAAAATCCCAGATACAAGAGATGCTCTACCCTCACCTTCCTCTATTTTTTTACAAAAAAGGTTAAATGAAACATCACCTGAAGCCACCTGAATTCCTCCTCTAGAAGTGATGAACAGGCCAAGCTGTCCATCAAGTTTGCAGTGTGCCCTAGTTTTGACACAGGGAATGGTAAAGGTGGTTGAAGCATACATGAAATGAGATTTCTTCAACTTAGAGCAACTCAGCATCACCTAGTGAATAAAAAGGTGACACTTCCTGATGGATGTGGCAACAATAATTTTAAAAGGCTTCTTTATGAGTAACTAATAAAATCCTAGTATGTAGAAAGGACAAGTTATGCAAAGCAGACACAACGTTATGTTCACACCTGTTCTTATTTCAGTCACAAACAACAAGTGTCTGTTCATCCCTGCGATTTAAAAGCACAAAATCAGGATTTCTGCTTCCCATCTCAGGTGTGTTGAGAGATTTCAGTGTCTCTCCCTGGTGACTGAACCCTGAACAAACCACCCAGGCTCCTCATCAGCCACCTTGGCCCCTCCAACCCTTGGTCCCGCTTTCGGGCTCCGTAATACATACCAGGGTTCGACGCAACAGGCTTGGCAGTGATTTGATTTACTGAAACCACTCTCAGAAAATGAAGAAAACGCATTAACTCCTTTGTACCCTCCACCATGTGACCAGGAGACTGACTGTGTGTAACACTGCAGGTAGCTGCTGACAGTTCTTACATTCTAACCCATGGGAAGAGGAGACTCCCATAACAATGCACTTTGGAAGGGTTTTCCCACAGGTCCCAGGCCATGTCTGCCACACAAACAGTCCTCAAACACTCTAATGCCCTTGGACACCTATTTTTAGGCAAAGGTGGTTTGTTTGGCCATCTGCAATGCTACTATCCATGTAATGACCACCAGACAAAGGTAGGAAGAGTGAGAACATTATTTTATTTGGTATGTGCCTCTGCAGCCAAAGCTAAACTTACTCAACCTAATATTCACAACAGACTTTTAGCTTTTCAGACAGGTGTTGGGCTGGGAGCTTGTTACTGCACACCTCTGCTCCGTGCCCTGACCAGAGAGTGCAGCAGGCTTCGCCAATCCTCTCTTTTGCAAGACAACTCCTGTACAGTTTCAGTCCTAACAGCTAATGAGTTTCAGAGCAAAAATCTGATAATTTAAATACAAGCAAACAAACAGCAAAGCAAAATCTGTGCCCAGAAGCAATGCTGACTAAGGCAGGGCACCTGAACAGAGATATGCTGGCAGAAGACAAATCTTTATCTCACACTACCACCACACAAAAGGCAAAAAGAAACAGTAGACAAAAGGATTGACACATCCAGGGATCCTCAGAGAAAACCCAAAGGGCAGAAAGCAGAGGTCACTAAGCAGGTGAGGTATAAGAGTATCTGTTAGCTGCACACGTGTTTTACTCCACTGAAATGAAGTGATACTTCTTTTTTGAACATGGGAAAATGGAAACAATACCACATGGCACTCTTTAAAAAAACATTTCTTATTCTAACAGCAGCAGATTTCTAGAGTGTTATGGTGTATCTGGCAAGCCTTTGTTATACTTGAGACACGTTTCCTTTTCCAATTTCACATTTAATTCCATCAAGACATGTGTTACTAATTTTGCAATTTTGTACCCTCAATAGTGTCAATGGGAAGAGCCAGAAGAATCTCCTGCAGTACACATGACCATCTTGAAATACAAGTCTCATCCCTATCCTCAGGATTCCCATTTGGAACAACTGATTTATTCATCTGCAGAGCCAGGAACAGGCAGATACAAGCCCAGGAGAAAAATAAGACTGTCCCCAGCATACAGCAAGGGCACTACACACTGCACCCACAGGTAGACACAATCCCAGGTGTATGTCAAGCATCTGAGAGGGATTCATAGCTTTAAATGAACGCCTTGATTCATGCAGCACAACCCGATCGTTAGGTTGCAGATGTTACAGTGCCACTTGCAATGCCAAACAGAAAGTTACCTTGTGAGGATCTTGTGCTTACAAAATCAACCTTCTAAAAACTGTTCCAGTATTATCAGCTATAAAGGGTCACAAAACTCAGGCAAGCATGCAGACTACCACAGCATCGTTTTACAGCCTCCAAGAGAGCAAGCAGAATAGTCAAAGTGTCGCTTGTTACGGGTATATTTCAGAAGTCTCCTTCTCACCTGTTAACATCACTTCTCTTATTTCCCCATCCGTGATACATTTCTAAGCATCCAGAAGCCTTCACTTATTCAACTATGAATCAGTTGAATTTTCTTTAGTTTTTCAAACTGTGTGTCACACCTTTTTGCCCGTGAGATGACTTGCACAAATTTGCACTCTTTCCTCCCAAAACGATTACACTGCTGACAGAAAAGTAACTTAAAGGGTGAATAAAAATACCATGAAATCCATGAATAGGGAAATAATCTCCTAAAGGTCTCCTCATCACTGTTCTGTCTCTCACACAACACATTCTCTTAAGTGCAAAGTTTGTGCTTTATGTCCACCCCTGAGTTTTCAAGACTTTTTATGGCAAAAGGTGAAAAAGCTTTTGTTTGCAATGGGTTTGGAAACGTATATGTACATAGAACTTTTGGGCCTAACAACTGAACCTATTTACAACCAGAATAAAGTGGCTTTTACTTACTAAATTTAGAGCAAGGTAGAGTAGAAGAGAAGTGTTGAGTTGGAAAGGAGCTATGATAACCACCAAGCAACACAGAGTTCCCTTTCCCTCGGCCCTGCTCAGATGCTATGGGCATGTAGAAGTGAGGTTTCACCAAGGACTGAGGAGTTCCTGGCATTTCAGTAAACGAAGTACCATATATTTACATTTAGTTATTTATGGTAAGTTTATATAAATATCAAGCTCTCATAGGGGAATAGGCTGAGGCAGTGGACAAAGTTCTAGACTGGCAAACTGTCATTTGGAACAAGATCCTACATTTCCCTATCTTCCTCACTTCCATCTCCCGTGATATGGATTTACAGTAGACAAGTAGTGATGGACGCAAATGCTCTGATTATTCTGAAACCATTTGCAGCTGCTGTTTCCTATAGACAAAAGCAGAGCATTTATAAGGAGCTGCACTTGGCTGTGCTAAACATGAGGGCATTTCTTTAGGAGTGTACACCTGTGATCCTTGGAAAAGCCTAACGACAACCTGTCATACCCTAAACCAGATTAAAGAAAACCAACAAACCACTAAGAATAACCAGTTCATCCAGGCATTTACTGATCTCCTTAACCACATGGATTATTTGTACAATTCCATTGCCTTTCAGCATACAGCCCTACCAGAACATGCTGCTAAGTGTATTTTTCCACCCAGTGATCTTCAAAATCAAGCAGAACTTGCACAGCCATAAAATCAAGTTCTGTGCTATCAGTAGGCAGCTTTCTGGAGGGACATGCCAAGCACACTGCTCCTTCGTGCCCCGTTCTTCTCTCGGCAGAGGCCGTACCTGCCCTGTGTGGCCACAGAGCGACAGGGTTAGTCCGATCCGTGGCGTCGCTCTGCTGCTGAGCAGTGCTGCTTACGAAAGAAAAGCTGTCGATACCTGTCGATCAGCCTTCCAGGAAAGACCTCAAACTTGTGCTAATTCCCACATACCAGGTGGTTGACTTCATTTGTTTAGAAAGTGATGTTGCACGTGAGCTCTCCAGAGTTCAGACCTTTACTCTGTGCCAGCTGAGTGAGCAACTGGGGCTAACGCCAGATGACAACCCCCGGAGGTGGAAGACCCACAGGTACCTCTTTGAGGCTAAAAGGTATGGGTGTCAATTATCTTAGAAAAACTTTGAGCTCTACACATACCCCTGCCTTGCCTCTATCCTTAGAGCAGAACATTCCTGCTCTGAAAGGAAGCAATTTAATAGACTTTTCTTTCAGCACCTCCTGAACGCAGCTCTGGGCATGGCCTACACTCTAGATATCTTAATTGTGTCCAAAGGCTTTGCTGGGCTGAGACCTACGAGATGGAAAACAAATCAGAGAACACCATGATTCCACCTGCTTTGAGATCACTGCAGTGCACAAGCGCTCAGGTACGGTGCAGCTGGGGACAGACAATACAAGGGAATACAAAGAGACCAGTCTGGCTGTCTGGTGGAACTGTCTCGGAACGAGTCCTTTAGCAGCACACCGGACGGAGGATAGATAACAGGAAAGCAGAGACAGACAGTATTTAAAAGCCAATTACTAAATCACAGAGGAAGTTCTTTTCACATGGACTATGTCTCAGGTGGGGGCCCAGGGGAACAAGCACACTTGGGCTGAAAGGGACTGGTATAAAATACATTTCCAGTGGAAATACCTGTTTAATGAGGAGCAATTTAATTTCACTGTGCCGCGTTTGGCCTTATTTGTCACCTGCAGATCAGGTTACATCTAACAGAAATACCAGTGGGTAACAGTAGTCAAAGATGGGACCTCACCACGTATCTGTAATCCAGGTGCTCTCACCATGTCTCCTGTACATGCAGGAATAAAGTGCTGACCTGCTCTTTAGGCTCGCTGGAGCTAACACCGCACCAAGCACGGACGTACAGCTTGGCATCTACCTTCTGCTCAATTTGGTTTGGGTGAGGGAAGCAGAGCATGGCAGAAATATGCTGTCCTTTGAGCAGACACCGAACATGCAGCGCAAGACATGGGTTCCCAGCAGAGCCTTCCTGGTTTACCAGCTCCCTGTGCTCCCTGCTGTGGTCCCAGGCAGATTCCAGAAACACAGGCACCGAGACGTGTCCACACACAATAACCCAACCCAGCTTTTTGAACTTGAGAAGCAACATTTGTGGGAAAGAATGGCTGGCCAAGAAGTAGATGTTCTAGCTTTCAACTCTTCAGGGAGAGAAAACAAAAAAAGAAAAATAACTAAAAACAGGTTACCCTTCAGAAGAAGAACTGTTTGCTGTGCATGTGAACCATGCACTGCCCTTACATGAAGCGTTTAACAGCTGCTCTGACTGGAAGAAGCTCTGTGGACTGTGAATTTGCCTATCTATGTAAACAGGGTGTTGCCTCACTTTGAAAACAATCTTCTGGCTGAGAACAGCTTGCTGAGAGCACGAGTTTAGATTAAATCTGTTAGCATTAAAATAAAGAAGTTTATTAAAAACAGATACACACACAGAACCCAGAATTTAGTCAGTCAGACAAGAAGTCAGCATCGGCAGTGAGAAGGCAGCCCTGGCTTTTGGGTCCAGCTAATGGGAAGCACGGGAACAGAGGGCCATGTGCTCTCCAGGTCAATGAGGGTGAGCTGCTGCAGGCAACATTCTGAGTAGAAGGAAGAGACATGAGGAGGAAAGAAGCAGAGTTGTCTGTATATAAGGAACACGTTGGAGGGAGAAAAGAAGAAAATCAACAAGAAAGGAGAAAGTAAAAAAAAAAAAATCACGAGTGGAACACTCCCCACCCCACTTGAATTTAAATGTAGGACTGGGGAGACGGGAATTGCTTTGTAATCAAGACCTGTCCAAAAAGAGACCTGCAGATGCCTCCAGGGAGCTTTCTGGGAAGCTAGCTTTTCTTTACAGCCACTAAGGAACCACAAGTCTTAGTGAACTCAGAAACATAAAATAAAGCAAAACTCAGCACACAAAGAGAGACAGCCAAAGGCAGGATAGCTCAGAACACCCTGTGGAGCTGCCATCTCAGCCAGCATCCACTCACCCAAATGAACAGAACCTCCTGAACCGCATTCCCCACTGAGCAGCCAGCCGAGAGCACGACACCGCCGAGCTTCACTTCGTGCCACAGCTGAACACAGCTACCACCAGCTGACCACCAAGATCCCATGGGAGGCAAAGTATAGAACTGGGGGTTCCAGCTTCACAGAACTGCCCTTTATGCCAGCTACACAAACTAAGTTCCCGTGTGCTTCTTCCAAATCCCTCTGCCAAGTCCCAAGTACCCAAGTACTCCGTGGTGCCCAGCCGCGAGGCTGGATGATTGATTAGGGGATATAGGGCCATTGCAGGTGCTAAGTTTTTGGATTAACTCTTCACTGTGAGCTCCAGGATGTGCTGTGGGTCAGACTGTGGAAGTTACTGCAAGTGTAGCTGAACATGCTCAGTTCCCAGACTGAGCATGGTCAGTTCCCAGTTCACATGGGTTTGCAACCACAGGTTTGCCATTGGCCCACAGGGCTGTAGGAAATATCCATGCAGAAAGGAGCATGGCCACTAGTCACTTTGCTGCCTGATTCACGCCACGATTTATCCTGCTAAAACATATACAAGCTATGCAATCATTAGACAGGTAAACCATTCAACTAACCAGCAAAAGATTTTAGCCTGGAAAGTATGTGAGAAGCAATGCATCCTTTTTTTCCAAGAATGTCAACTTTAAAAAGTCCATAAATATCGCTTATGGATGGGATTTTTTTCACTGTCCTGTACCTTCCCCATCAGAAGGGCATCCAAGTATTTTCCCTGGAAAACACCTGAGTAATGAATCTCTAAGTAATGAGGCAAGAGAAAATAGGATAACAAGGGCATGCCTAAAGTCAGGGTTAGGGACTGCTCAAAGCCCGCTCAGATATGCTACTAATTAGATTTCCACAGACAAGCCTGCCCCTGTGACAACAGCAGTGCTGCACAGAGGGCTCCTGTATTTGCATCCTGGTCATCCTTGTTCTTCCTCCAACTGAAAAAAACCAAATCATATATTTTCTATTAACTGGCCAAGAAACTCTTTGGGGCCCCAGACCTGCCCCGCTCGACTTCCTGTCCAGTAGTGCGTGCCTGGGCAGACACCCAGCCTGGAGTAGGCTCCCCAGTGTGCCGGGTCCTGTGGGAGGGACAATCCCCCATTATTCAGGTGCTGCAGGTGTCTGGGGCTGCCGGCTGCCAGCATCCATCCCCAGCCTGCGTGTGCAGGGAGGCCAGCCAGGCTGTCACTAACAGCTCTGCAAAAATGGGTCAGGGAAAGAAAAATAAAGCCCGTGCAGCAGAACTTTGGGGCTGGGGCTCTGCTGGCAGGGCCCGGACCTGCTCTTGCGCAGGTGCTTCTGAAACACTGCTGCTTGTTTCGCTTGGCAGCCACAGCCCACACAGAACACGCGTGGCAGGGACGCAGCTGCAGGCAGGTGTGTGGCATTTCTATTTCACCTCGCACCACAGGAATGCTGCCTCTGGCCAGTTCTGAGGGCTTGGCTTTTCACAAGTCTGCTTGTATAATTTGTTTTCCAGTGGAAACGAATTACTGTAAAAACAGTAAAGGATTGATTTGCATATCTTTGAACTTGGGGGGAGTGTTTGGTTTTTTGTTCTCGTTTTCAAAATGAGTCAAAAACAGGGGGGAAGTTATGTGAGGGGAACAGATCTCCCTGCTCATGCTGCTGGGTCAGCAGGGGGTCCCCAGCCTGACACTGCGTGGGAGCAATCCTCCCCTGATCAGGGCTCTGCCTCACAAGACATGCAGTCAATCTCAGCCAGCAAATCTATAAAACCTCAGCGTTATTTTGTTCTCAACAGACACAACCTGTGCTCCTCCCAGGATGTCCCACTGCCTTGGCAAGCATGATGTTTTAACAACCTCAGCTCCAGCCATTGAGGCAAAACACAGGGCCAGGGCTCTGACGGACGCTTCCAGTCTTCAGCAGCAATGCCCCAAGTTATTGATATTGAGAGACTCTATTCTCTAAATCAGTCCTCCCTAAGGAGACACATGCACCCTACTCTGATACCAGAAGCCAGGCTACCTGACAACCAGCAAACATCCCGAAACAGCAACAAGTTGTTCAGATATTAGGAGCCTTCCTCCGGAACAGTGGGGACTGAAATGAGCACATCACCCTCTGTGAGCTGGGGTCTCTTGCTCTTCCACAATAACAACTTCATGGCAGTGATCCTGCCAACACAAGTGTTTGGCTTTCCAAAGCCTCCCTCCCCATACTCTTCCCTGGCCTTTGGGGCAGCTGGAAAGCTGGCTGTGCCTGGCAGGTGCAGAGGGGCCGACTGGCTCTAGCAGCTACAGCCACATTCTCCAAAAGTAGCAGAGTGAGCTATTTCCCAAATTTATTCACAACAAGGCATAATTAGTTTACTAAATGTCTCTCTCCTTTTGTCACGCCAGTTCTGATAGACCCTAGGAGAACAAGGAGGAATCAAATCCCACGGCAGAACTTACTCTGACACAAAACCTCGAAGTGCTGAACTCCAGGTATGAGATGACAGCTCAAACACTTGCTATGTGATCACACTTCAACTCTCCTCAAGTTATGTGACCTGAAGGACCATGGCAAAAATTCATGCCAGACAGAACAGGCACTAACTGGTGGCTTAAAGTTTATAGATACAGTTAAAAACCAGCTTTACTCAGGTCAGTCAAAAGACAACTAAGATCCCTGGCCCTAGATAGACTCCCAAAACAGGAAAAGCAGCTCAGATCTCCACCAGAGACCTCAAATTTCCACAAAAGGAGGAAAAAACCTCAAAATGAACTGAAAGGAGAAAGACAGGAAAGGAAGTAAAATCAAAACAAAGCAGAGGTGTCTTGCTTATAACACATGAAAGTTTAAATGCTTTTGACCGTGTAAGAGCATACTCATTTTTCCTGTCACCAGGCACAGAAATCAGTTGAGCTGTTGATTTGGAAATACTAATTAAAAATAGGGTTTGATGTCCATCTGCCTAACAGTGCATGACCTGCTCAGGGGGCAAGACTTCTCAAGGGCACCTCGTTGATGCCACAGAATTTTCCCTGACCAGAAGGCAGGTCAAGCCCAAGCCACACTGTGGCTCCTGTCCTGCACCACTTCCCTGCAGCCACACTGCTTCTCCCAGAGGACAGAACAGATTGCAATCCTCACAGCCTGTCTTTTTTTTTTAAAGGAGTGACCTTTTAAAACAACCCACCTGTCTAAAGAGCAACCCACAACCCTTTTTTTTAAAAGGAGTGACCTTTTAAAACAACCCACCTGTCACTCTTTCCCAGTATTTCTCAAGGATATTTGAACAGATTTGACTGTAATGAATGTCACGCCTCCAACTGTAGAACTGAACGACTCGTTCCCTGACTTTCCTTTTTTTTTTTTCCTCCCCTTTTTAAAAATGCTGTTTACTGAAACATCTGTAAAATCCCCTTGGCAGCCTAAGGGGCTGAGCCTCAGCTGTATTCCTTGTGTGTACTCAACGCTGGCACTGCTGGAAGAGACTGTGGAGAAATTTTCACTCTTGCGGATCGGGTCAGTTACAGTTTTGTGCCCCAATTCAAGAGACGGGGGGATAAGTCAGGGACCACGAGCTTGAGGTTCTGCAAAGATGCAGGGCATGGGGAGGCTTGGAAAGGAAATTTGCAAACTCTTCAGGGCAGAGAGCTTTCATTAACACTTCTTGGCAAGTTGCAGAGGCTGTTTGCAGATTTTCATTAATAAATACCAAATTTAACACCCAGAGAAATGGCACATGGAGCACCTGGCATATTTTTCCTGCTATTTCCCTCGGACACAGCATCCCAATTCAACTCTGCCTTGAAGAAGGCACCTGCAAGGAAAGCAGCTTTTGGGGAAGTCAATTTCTCTCTTAGCATTCCTGCTTTAAAGATTCTTAGTTTTGTAAAACCTGTAGTTATAAAATAAACTTCAGTTACTTTCAGCATCACTGAAATGCCCCTACTTCTGTCACGGCAGGAAGGAAATCCACACAGCAATTCAATCGAGCATTGGGAGAGGGTCAGAAGGGAGACAGAGGGCATAACCACAGTACCAATCGTTAACAAAAAGGGAAGACAGACCTGGGACTGAAAAAAGCAGTCTAAACTGGCCAAACTCCCCAAAAGCTCATGTTGAAAACAAGCAAAACAAAAACCAAGTAAAAAACCTGTGACTTTGGAAGATGGTGATCTGACTTCTTAATTGAACCTGCTGGAGCTGAAGTCTGTAGATGCCCTTCACCATATGGGTAGAACAGCACACGACACCCGTGTGTCTTGGACTAGTGGGGTTTTTTGAAAGGGGATTTTAATTACTCCAGGAACGTTTCCTCACAGGGTGAAAGCAGCCCAAGCTGGATTTGTTTCACTGAACTCCCACTCTGGGCCAGGTGGGTGTGAGTGCCACACTCGGAACGCCCTGCGAACAAATCAACCAGCACAATCTGAGGTCAGAGATCCCTTTCCGTGTAATTACAGGGTGGTGCCACTGTGCGGATGGTTTCATGTGAAGCTCCGGCAGCCCACAACCAGCCAGAAGAATCTGGCAGCAAATATGGTTGGAAAGGAAAAAGAGACAAGTTTGCCCCAATTTTGACAGAACTGCCTATAAATAGTCATAGGGGTTTGTCAAGTGCATTTTTCTTGATGATTTCTCCTAAAATACCACGTCCATGTGATTTAGGGCCAAGTGTATATTTTCTACCGGAAAATAGCCTTGCCAATACATCCTGAAGATGTCTTGCTTCTCTCTGCCTTGCATCTGGAAGGTATGCTTGTGGATAAGGCATAAGTCAGCGGTTAGTCCAATCGCGTGACTTTGTACTATGACCACATTAAAACTCTGCCATCAATTAAAAGAGGGAAAACTACAGCTACCCTATAATTTTGGTTGACTGAATCAAGCCCATTCTGTGGGCTCACATGCATTTGGTTCCAGATTTATCATACAAAGGAGATGCTCAACAGCCACAACTTTAATGACTTACATGTGCAGCTCATGGGGCTGACAGGCTGGAGGCTTTTCTTTCCTCAACAGTTCTCTTGACAGGAGAAAAAGACAGGAAAACAAACAGTTTTCACCAAGGGTGCTGAAGTGGGAGAGGGGACTTTTGTCATGACTGGAGCTGGGGCAGAGCTGCTCCTTCCCAAGCCCTGATGGCTGACCCTCCCACCCTTCCTGCTGCTGGGATGAGAAAGTGGGAAGGGAGATACGTGCACCACCTCTCGCCCTGGTTGCACGCTGCAGCTCAGCAGAGGCTGTGTCACTGGCACCACCAGATTGTCCTGCGCTCGTTCCGGCCAAGGAGCCTGAGCTGAAGTGCACCAGAAACCAAGACTGTCACAGCTGCCTCGCACTGGTCAAAGTTATTTACTTTCAGATGTCTTTCACAACTGTTTCCTGCTCCCAACCAAATTTCAGCACTCCACCTCCCCAGAATATTCATCTCCAGGTAAGCTATGACCAAAGCTGGTAGCATGTGTTGTGCTGCCAACAGGTTTTACTGCAGACATGGAAAGCCAAGTTCTCACTGGAAGGGATCGAGGACGTACTCTCCCAGGGACCTAGTTCTGAGGGCTTCTCTTTCACATCTCGGAGATTTCCTCAGAGGCTTTTCCAAAGTCGCCAGTACTCCAACATCAAAGCCAGAGGAAAAGTGCTGCTGAGCTGCTGCTTGGCTCCTTCACCGGCACCACGGAGCTGTGGAGCATTCAGAGCCCTGCACTAATTAAACACCAGTGACACTGGGACAGAAAGCATTACCCAAGACTCTATTTATGGAACTGCTGCTGCTTCTTCAGAGAGAAGACAGATGACTGGAGAGGGAAGAAAGAAGGAGAGGAGAAAAGGGAGACACTGCCCTTTATCAGTCCTCGGCATTCTTGCCCCAAGTGCCCAGCCTGCCTCTATTGGCTGTGAAGGGGCAGACTACTTAGGGGGAAACAGGCTTACAAATACAAAAACAGACCCAAACTTCTCTGTCCACCCAATCACACCATAGCCTTCTGTTCCCATCACTTCTGTGATTCAGACCAATACATCCCGATGTGTCAGATTCAGTTAATAGTCAACCTGCACATGGCTGCGCTGCCTCAGGGGCCCTCTGTGTCTGGGCTCAGCAGCAGACAGCACTGCCCTCCTGTGATCTCATCTGAGCGAGTTCACAGGTCTGGCCCTCTCTTCCATAACTCCCCCTCATGTGGAACCCCCTCCCTCTTCATGTGCTCCTCTGCCTTCCTTTCACTGTTAGTGGCTTTCATTTGCATTTCCTGGTCATCCACTTGGTCTAGAGTACAGGAAATTGGGTTCTGATACTGGATCCAGTGATACTTGCACAGCATTGCTCACATTTTCTTACCTGTTTAAGTTTATGAATTTCCAGGCTCTATTTACAGCCCACTGGAGATGCCAAAGGAAATAGCACCATGTGGAATCACAGTATGTGGGAGAGGTCTGTGGTACTTCATATTGCCATGGCAACCACAGCACCAATTACTAAACCTTTCAGGTTGCAAGCAAAAAAGCCAATAAGCTTCAGCCCTGGGAAGGACAGCTTGGAAACCCGATCTGATGTGGGGCTTTGTGATTAACAGCTGATTACAGACCTGTCCTGACTACGCTCCATCAGCATGCCTTATCCCTGTACTGTTTGCATGGATGAAAGTACACGTTTGGCCTGTATGAACTGCACACATTTGCTATCTTCCTAAGCTGTCCTGCGTGGTCCGCCCCTTGTATGAAAAAAAAGCATAAGTAGACCAGAAATATTCTTGATAAAATTATCTATCTGCATTTCTAATGAAATCTGACCGGTAAATCCACTCAAGTCTCCCTGTCAACAGGATAATCCCAGGCAGACCTCACTTGCTTATATGAGTAAAACCCCTCAGTCAATCACTTTGTCTGAAATACAGCTGGAAATAAAAGCCATGCATCTGAAAAGACAAGCAGATAAAAGACATCCTAAGCCAAAGTTTAGAAAGTGGCTGAGTTACTCAGAAATGTTTCCAAACATTCAATAGCCTAGAGAAACACACCAGAAACCATACAGGTCACTTTCCATAGGTCACCTTCCCCTCAGGTATCTTACACTGTTTGTTCCTGAGGGGTAGTTGTAACTTTGTTTTAGTTTCTCATCTGAAATCTAAAGTGCTAGTGAATCCTGAGCACTTCCCAAAAACTGTCTTAGTTAGGAAGAAGTTCCATTTCCTTGGGCACCGCTCCTGATTGTTACAAAGCTTTCGCAAGGCTGACGCTACCAGCACCAGCTTGAAGCAGCTTACCCCATCCCACCTTCCTGTCTTGTAAGAGCCTCCTTAGCTTGCTGGAAAGCTCATTAACGGCTGTACCCGGACAGGTGCTGCCCGCTGTGCCACACATCAGGTGCAACCCCATAGAGTTGCATAGAGAGAGGCAGGAAATGCCTGCTGCAGATGTACACATCAGGATGGTCTTGATGCTGTTCTCCGATAGTGCCCTGGCACCTTCTGAATAGATTTTCACATCAAAGAATCACTAATATAAACATACTTTGTTTACATTGCTACTCAAAAATCGTTGTTCAACATCTTCTATACATCTATAAATCACTGATCAAGCCAACTTCTACAACTCCTAACCCAGCCAAATACCAAGTTCTGCTTCGAGTTGAATCACTACCTCTCAAATCACTGCAATGCTCTGGTGGATGTGCTGCTGAAGCTTTTCAAGAGCACTACTATAACTCCAAAAGGATCTTAGTGAAGAAAATGCCCAGCAGGCCACTGTTCCTCTGAGTTACGGAGAGCAGAACTGCATTAAACAGCCCTTCGACACTGAACAAGACCCTCACAATCTAGCGTATATGATTAAAAAATACCAACATTTAACTAAATCGCCTATTAATAAGAAAAAACCCCATTGTGATGCAGCCGTAACTTACTGAAACCTGATTTCAGCCAGCTGAAACCAAACAGGTGACCTAAGCAGGCAACTCTCTGTACTGGTGTCTATATGTTCATTATTTGGATACAAAGGGAAACTTGAAATACAACCTGAGCTCGCCCTTTCTTTCAAGTACTGGATTGGATGCTGTACATGTAAATCTGTCAAAAAAGTCCTAAGAGTTTTCTGTACGATAGACTTGGAAACGTCAGTTACAGATCCCTTCACAAAACGCATTTCTTTCACAAAAGCCACAAACATTAACACACAACCACAAAAAATCCTCATGATGATGTCCTGCTGGGCAGTGGGATGCATTCTCACATCAAAGACTTCATGCTCATTGTCAGGGCACGGACTCCTCGCCCTGAGCTCCATTTGCAAACACAACTCCTGACCATGAAACCAAGGACAGACTTGACCAAACTGCTTATGCAAGAGATGAAGCAGGTCCCTCAGTTCCTGCTAAGCCATGCGCTAATCCTAATTAGTGGTATTTTCCAAGTAATTACAGTCTTAGAATAGCGATGTTAATAAAGACTACAAGTAACAGGGCACCTGGGATAGTTCTGTCATGTCTTGGTTGAAATTCCAGTAAACATTTCTAGAATTCATACCAGCAGACATTTGGGAAAAAAACTCCCAAAAACTTAAACGTGCTTCACAGTTCAGCTAAATCAAAGCAAATCTGATTCCCCTGAAGTCTGAGTCATTGTCAGTTGATGCAAATGAGTGTTTGCTGAACATTTGAATCCCTAAATCTCAGCCTCAGAGCGAGAATCACACATGATGTAACTTGCTGATTAATTTGCCTATAAGGGGCATCAGGAAAATATTTTCTGGTTTTTTTTAAGAATGACACAGGTTATTAAATCTCTCTGGAAAAGTTATCTATTCAACAAGGACAGCTACTATACAGGATTTCATTCATTCCAATTTTCCTCATCCAGACGCATGCCACCATTAGACATAAGATCTGGCACCAAAGACTTTCTGTGAAAGACTGCAAAGCATTACGCCGAAAATCATATCCACCATTCACAGTTCAATTTTCCAGAACATCTTTTCCTCCTTTTGAACTGCAGTCCTCTGCTGCCACTACCTTTTGTTTTGGGAGCCCCATAAAAAAAGGGGATTTTTAGCTACCTCAATAGACAAGTCTTCCTTGAACTCATGCTTAGGCAAGTTTGCTTCTTCTCAGTATTCTCTCAAACATGTTGAAAAAGCAATTGTTCCAAAAAGCCCCAGTACAAACTGCCATTTCCTCACAATGAAGAGAACTCATGAGTTCTTTCCCTTTTCTTTCCTTTCTGTCTGTTCTCTGGGTTTTTTCATGAGTCAAAACCATGCGTCTCCAGCACAGCCATCAAACACTATTTGCCCTGTGATTCCCCAAGAAGCCAAGGCTACATGCCATCCTCACTGTGAACAAAGTGCCAGTCACCCAATGTATATGAGATTCTTGAATATTCCAGAAATTCACCTTATACTTTGACTGGTCTAATACTGCACCTAGGATTATCACCACATGCCTTGATAAGAATCTCTGGCACTAGTGCTAGAGGAGTGCAGCAAGGAGGGGACTGAATGCCTGGTTCTCCCTTTCTTCCCAGACAGCCGTGTGCACACCCTTCCTCAGGTTACCCTCTCCAGGGTAGATGGGTCTCTGCTCCCCACAGTGCGCATGACTTGCCATCTGACACAGTGGCGGATGTGCTGCCTGCTGCAGTCCTCCATTCCCACCGCTCTCCCACAGAAAACATACAGGAACCAGCAGGTCAGAGGTGCCCTACTACCCCACGATGTCCTACCCAAACGATAAGGCAGGAGACTGAGGCATCCCTTTGGTATGCTGCTGCCCGAGTTAGAGGGAGACCATGTCCAGCCCCGCTTGGAGCCTGCTGCCCTGCAGTCCGCAGCCAGCATGGCCCTTCCAACAAGGGGCAGCAGCACGGCTATTCCCAGCCATGCAGCCAATGGAGCGAGGGGCACCAGCTATTGGATACCACGTCAGTGTTGGACAAGAGCCAAGAGAAGTGCTGCCAACAGCAGGTCTGAGGAAGAAGTGGACCAGGCCCTCCTCCACATACTTGGCATTTACAGACACTCAGTTACTCTGGAGCCAAAACTGTCAGCATTCACAGAGTCTGGGGACTGCATACACAGTACATGGCAACAGCTATGGAGGAAAGAAGGGGTTAAGGATGGATTTCAGTCACTGTTCTAACTGCCTCATCTGTCACTGACCTATGGACCACAAGTATAATAGTGAACCGCCATGCCAAATATTTAAAATGAGAAATATCTGAAATGTTTCTCCTCTGATGAACATTTTTGGAGCATTTTTCTATGTGTCAAATAAAGGTTCTGTTTTACCCTTTACAGCTTCAGCAAAAGCTTCTGAATGCAGCTGAGAAGCCCAGCTGAGGACACACCTTTACCCGCTGCTCTAACCCCAGCCCAACTCAATGCACCAGTCCGTGCCTCTACCAGCGACACAACAGCTACAGATTCTGGATTCACCCATTTTAAGCACTTCGAAACATTTTTATGAGGGTTTTGACAACATTCCAGTAAAAAACAGCTGTCAAAATGTATCGTACAATATTCTAGCAGATCTCCTCCACACTGCTGCTATAATTAGGTGAGGGTTTTTATTTTGGCTTTAAAGCAGCTTGCAGAGAATATAATTTTCAGTCTGAAAAATGAAATGTTCAGAGTACCTTGGGTCCATAATTATATTTCAATTTGAGAAGACTGTATTCGGTTTAAAAGAAAGCAAGCAGCATAGTTGGTGATAATTTAATTTACCTTTCAAAGGTTCTGAAATTTCTGAGATTTCTGAAAGCCAAACCCTCAGAATAACTGCAGCTCACAAAGAACGTGGAAACTGGGAAACTCCTTCCAAAGTGAGCGCAGCGTCCACGCATCCCTCTCGGGGCGGCACTTTATAGGGAGAAGCTCAGAAGCTTTTACCCTCCAGCTCTCTTCTGACACTTCCTTGACTTCATCGACTTCGAGAATTCAAGTCCCCACCTCAAGGGCCGATACCAATTACAGACAACATGACACGTGTCCAGTCAGGGTCCGGCTGGTTGTGGTGCCCGCGTGACACAAAACGCTGATAAATAAGGCTTAATTGCCTTTATGAACATTCTGTGTCACCCCAGCTACGCAAAACAGGCAGCAGTTAACAAGGAGCCTGGCTCCAAAAACATACACGAGCACATTTTTTACAGCTCTGTGTATGTAAACCAGAAGCTCACTTATATTCAAGAGCCTCCTGGACAAAGACAGGGAAAATAGAGCCACAGGAATTTGCCAAGTCCCCTCTGTCTCCCAGGATGCTCTATCTTATTATTCCAACAAAACTGGTGATATCCAGTAGTAAAGAATTTAATTCCCTGAATATCATCTCCCAGCTGTCCTGAACGGGCAAGAACGGAAAACACAGAAATAAAAAGCACTGGCCAGTGGACCTTACCTACAACTTGAGAAGGCCAACACCAAGTGACCAGCACTGCTTTCTTTTTTCCCCACCTAATTTATTTAAACAAGGTGTCTGAAACAATGAGCAACCCAGAAAATACACACAAGAATCTTTTCCAAACAGGTACACAAACATCTTGAAGAAGTCCACAGCCACCTTGAACTTCAGCCTGATGCTACCTAAGCACTAGGGTTCTAGGGTTCTATTTTTATGCTGACAACTTGTCCTCTAATTATACTCCCTTCTTATGTAACAAGATCATTTTCTCCCCTATTTCTTCATCTCATTTTTCATTTGGCATTAAAAAAAAATCCTTTCTATTCACGCTTCAGCTCCTCTGAACTGTTCCTACCCTTTCACTAGGCCAAACAGAAAATCAGTAGCACATGGAGCAAAAGCTTGTTCTAGTCCAATGCTTTCTTCTTGGGAGTGAGTGTGAACCCCTACTAAGGCAAGAGGTCCAGTACCCCTCTTCCTTTTTTACCCAACACTACCCACTGGAAATGCAGTCCTATTTACCACAGCTATGCTGTGAAGTACATGTGCCCTTGATCTTCACTTGGATTCATCGCATACTTAGTCACTGCTTTCTGTCAATAGTACTCCATATCCTCAATACTTCCATTTAGAAGTCTGATACAGTTTTGAGTCAGGTGGTTCCAAAGTAATGCAAAAGTCCTCAGCAGCAAGGAGACTCATGAACCTTTATGCCTTGCTCCAGTACATGAACATACAAAAGCAGTGTAATAAAGTATTTTAGTAGAAAGATAAGCAATGTTCAAGTGAGGCAGCAATATCAGCATCCCTACAGAAGCCTTGAGCATCTCTGACATGCTGTCTCAGCTCAAGGCTGTGACATCACGAGCTGCTTTGAGGCACAAGGATAACCATGCACACCTGCAGCCACAGGCATTTCCTCACTGCTGCCTGAGGGCAGCCAACAGTATTGAGGCCCCATCCCCCAGGGAAACCACACACCAGCTGCACAGCCAGGACACCCGGATCAGAGCAACAGAGCACTGAATGCAGCAGGATCTGGCCAGACATGTCCTACCTTGTTTCCAGGGTGACAGAACACACACCCTGGGCCACATCTAGCACTGGACCAAGCCTGGCTTTTGTGAAGCTCAGACTGGTGTGCCCACCTCACAGGACATGCCTGTTGCAGCCAGTCCTTTGGCTCCATGACTTGGGGGTGACTTAGAACAGGCCCAATGTGGTCACAGCGAACAGCACAGGCATCCGGAGGAGCTGACACAGGTCTCCAGGGGTTAGGAGAGTCCTGTCACACCAGGATCAGCTGTTGTTTTCAAAGATGCACAGGATTTAAATGACTTGAGAATTTGCACTTACAGAGCATGAAATCACATCTTCACAGTTGGGCTCTTCCAAGGACTACAGCAGAGTCCCAGGAAGTGAGTGTTGGAAAGGCCGGAGTGGTTCCGGAGAGTGCCCATACCAACCTCAAAGATGCCTTCCGTGCAGCTCAGAGCACAGCTGCTTGGCAGGAGCATCTGCCACAGGGAACTGGGATACGCTTTCAGAGAGGCTGGGTGTTAAACATATGAGCAGCTCCGCAGTAATTTATGTTTCTAAATGCCTAACTGCACGGTGTACAATTAAATACTGTGAATGCCTGCACTTACTACATGTGCACAGGACATTAAAGTCATCTCTCTGGAGGAGATGAATGAGTAACTGCTGAAAGATCACAAAAGAAAAAGAGTTTTTTCTCTAAGAGCAGATGGAGAGAAGTGCCTCAGCAGAGCCCTTTCATTACCTTCTCAGTGCCGAGCAACAGCTCAGATCGTGAACGCACATCAAAAGTGGTAACGCACATTGTCTGTCGAGGGCGGAGGTTTAATGCTAACCCATTCCTTGCTCAACTTCCCCAGCCTGAACTCATTCAGGTTGAAGCACTGGGTCAGCTGCAAGCCCAGTCTTTCCTCACAGACATGGTATCGTTCAGTCTGCAGCAGCAGTGGAGATAAAGAAGATGCAGTATAGAGTTGTTAATGTCTGCAATTAGTTAAAGCCTTAACCTTTGAAGACATTAAAAAAAATGAACTAAAATCATGCCCTGAAACAACATGACCACTTTAGGTATATCGCGTGCTATGAACCAGGTGTGAGACCAAATCCATCTCCATCTCTCAAACTGAGACATATGCCATTCCTCTATCCCAGCACACTGCCAGGATCAACTGCCTCTCAAAGCCTCTCCAGAAATGAATTTGGTTTCACCAGATACAGCTCTGAGATTCAGAATCCCTAAACCAAAATAGGGACAAGGAGGGATTGACGCCACGGCTCTCAGGGGGGCTAGCAAGAGTGGATCTGGAGGGACTCACAAACACTTCCACTACTTCAAACCCAAACAGCACATGCCATTTCACAACGTGGCTTGACAAACTTTGAGTACCAATACTCAGGCAGGCTGGGTTTTTATTAGAGTGATTTGAATGGCACTAACCCAAACCAGTGTCTGAGCTTGGGGCCACTGTCCCTGCAGATTCTCTCATAAAATGGTCATGATTTTTCTAAGAATGAGCTGTCCAGTAACTTGTATCATTTTTGAACACATCAGCTTTGTTCACACTGAATTTCGTGCTGCAGCATCTCTCCATCCACTGGGATGTCAGAGGCAGAGCAAGCCCAGAGGAATGTGGCAGTAGCACCTTTTAGGACAGTAGCACTGACAGGATGAGGAACAGCCCTGCCCGTTTCACCTTGCATCAAAGTTTGATTCTGCCTATCTTGACAGAAATGAACAATGACGGGCAGGGACTGGCAAGAAGAAAAAGGCATAATGCAGCTTTTTAGGGATTTCCTTTCAGTATTAAAGGATTTCATAAATCGTATTTGCCATCCGTGCTCAAAGACAGGGTCCTCAGCCCTCACAGCCCTTCCTCAGACTAAAGTTTATCTTGCTGTTTTGAAACACATCCCAAGCTGTTCCTGTAACAACAAACCAACTTCCTTGCGCTGACAACCGGAAAAGATGGACAACTGCAGCAAGATAGTTCTAATGTCGTAATCATAAACAGAATTCCATTGTATTCTCATTTATACCAGACAGCTCCCTCTATATTCCCGCTATAAAAACACCCCACAATTACAGTGACCACCCAGAAGTGAAGGACTAGATTCCAAGAGGTTGTGGGAGGGACACAGATCATTTACACACGTGTTCTTATTTATGTAATTCTTTAGCAAAATTACATTGAGCTTTAAAAACATAAAATTAAATATTGATGTCAACAGAATGCAAATGCCTAGAACATCTGTGTTGGAGAAATACGATCATGCTAGTCAGAGCACTGGACTGGCTACAATTACAGCAGTAAAATTTAAGCAGAAAGGAGAAATTTTTTTTTCCCCAAGGCACAAAGTCCTCTGTGATGTGTTACAGAAGCAAAAGGTTCTACTTCTATATGAACCAATGCTGCAGAGTAGCTTGGTCTGACCTCATTACTCCAATCACCAAGTAAACTGCCACCCCCACTAAGTCAGTAACTTTCTCTGGTCTGAGAGTGAACAGTTATTCCCTGATGTTTGCAGCACAGGGCTGTGCTGAGCAGACTTGCTCACAAATGTTTTTAAAGTCTCATGGATGCGACTGACAAACACTGCTCAGCCCATCCACAGGGAAAAGCACGCCCACACTAACACCTGCTAAACTGAAATTGTTAAAAACTTACAGAAATCCGCTGTCTTAGGTGCAGCGCATTCAGATTTCCCACCTGAGAAAGTCACCTTCATCACCTGGCTGTGAGAGCAATACAAATTTGGGATCTGCCCCTAGACACTAAAAGAGGAACCCAGCTATCCTGTGGCAAGAAGAGGGAATTGGACATCGAGATCGTATTTTTATTTCCAATGTGGTCCAGTACGCCTTCTAATTGCATAAAAGAAGAACGACACCCATGCTTTTATCTATCAATCATTTGGTCAAACAACAATAGGAAAAAATCCTGCATCTGAATTCCACCTGTCCTTGAACTCCCTGCACTTCTCTGGAAATGAGCTGTCCGAGACACCTTAGTTTACCCCCTTCTCTCAGAGAAGGAGAGAACTTTTCAATCATTAACATCTTTATTGTCAAAATCACCCTAGTAAAAACTCAGCTAAGGCAGAGACAGGTTATTAATGTCTCATTTTAGAGATTAGGAGCAGAGAATATAGCCCAGATTAATATCCTAATCCTTGTACCCAACCTGTCATTATCTGACCCAAAACACCGGAGAGGGAGCTCAGTACTTTTACAAGCCGGGAAATGCAGAGAGAGCAGGCAAATGGCTGGACCAGTGCATCCAGAAGGAACACACAAGTTCCAGTTACGTGTTATTTGGTTAAAGGCTATATCCTCTTTTCAGTACTAACCCAGCATTATGGCGATGGAGTCATTGATGCTGAAGTGGGTCAGCAATCCCCTGAACACCAGAAGACTGGAAATAAAATCAGGTTTCAGTAACTGTTCAGGTGTTTATCTGTAATTACCTGTGGACACTCACCTTGGCCTCAGCACCCTTCCTGTTCCACTTACCTCCTCAACCCCTCAGACATTTCTATCCCAAGCCTACCAAGCAGTCAATCCAGCCAAGTGTGCTAACATGCTCTTGGGTTTGAGTGTCGTCTCTTCCCCTTGGCCACGCAAAGCCGTGTTTTCACACCACATAGGTCTCCAGAACTCAGGCCGTCCACAGGGTGCACAGAAACATATGCAAGGAATAAGACACTGGCATTACTGACTACACAGAACCCAACCTGTGATGCTGACAGTCACACACCTGTCCCACACCGGTGGGCACAGCCTTTACCTAGAGAAGGACAGTGTCACTGGGATGCACGGGGAACCCACTGTTTGGCAGGGTTTACCCACTGCTGCTATGACAGCAACACCGCAGCTGTGGCATCAGGCCAGCTGGCGTGTACACGGCTGCTGCCTGACACACAGAGCAGAGGACAGCTCAGTGGTTCTAATCCTACATTCAGGCAACGTTCCCATTGACGTCAAACATAAATATTGGAGAGTTCAGCTGTGTAAGCCTCTACAGTGGGGAAAACAAGTACATATTTTCAGTACTTAAATGCTTGGTATGTTCTTAAAGAGAGTTCAGATGAAGCCTTAAAGACGGGTCATTCCAAAGAACTTGCTGCTGTGCCCACCTTCCAGCTGAACCATGTTGCTGCCTACAACGCGCCATCAGAGTGCCAGGCCAACGTACTGCACCCCAACTGTGCTGTCCTTCCCTAGCCACAGAACATGGCAGAATTTTAAGCTGGGAAAAGACACTGTGCACAAGCAGTGCCTGCACCTCTGCCACCCCCCAAGCTCTGCATATGTGTGGACATGCCTGTAATAGCAACCAACTAGAGGAAAATCCTTCCAGGCTCCCCTAGGAGCATTCCATACAGACTGTCAACAGGGTACAACTGTAAGGGCTCATTTGAAGTTTTCCCCTCTGCTCGTTCCTACATTCAGGGGCTAAAATCAGCACTAGAGGGGAGCTCCTCCATGACAGGAGGGATCACACTGCTGGGCAGATGAACCGGACAGCAGCGGAGCTCAGCTCACATTTCTGGTGCGATGCAAGCGATGGTAGGACAGGACATATCAGTTCCAGCCAGGGTAATTTATATTTATTAGCACAAAAGTGTAAAAATATTTGGTGGTAAAATGAACCCAGCGGATGTTTTTATTGGCAGGAGCCTGGGAGTGACAACTGCACCACTTATTGTGAAAGAGCAACAGCTGAACATGTGCTGGGGTTGCTTTTGCTCTGACAGCAAGGCATCCCATGCTCTGGGGTTAATAGGCTTTCCACTTCCCACCCAGATCAACTGGCATTTTAGGTAATTCACTTATTGCCCTGGAGAGTGAAAGGCTGAAATAATTTCAATGCCAGGTATTTTGCAAAAGTTTAAGAGCTCTCTCCTCTCCCCAAGCCCCTGCCCCCAGCTCCTTTCTTCCCTGCTTTCCTACGTTTTCACTACGCTCAACTTCTTGAGCAGAACAATCAATTATTATGACACAAAATAAAACATATTTGAGGCATTTCCCCTCCCCTCCACAAAGATAAAGCAAAGAAAATATTTTAAACTTTGTTTTACGTGAAATCAGAAAGAACATGGCCCATGAAACAAATTTCCAGCATAACTTGAAGTCCAATTTCCAGAGCAGCATGAAAAGTTGCTCTTGAAAGTCCATTCCAGGAGCCCTGTCCTAGAAACCACCTTCCTGGAGAGATGTTATTCTGCCACTGCAGGGGTGCTCTTTATACAGTTGGAAATTAATAGTCAGCAAATGCTTTGATCTTTCCTTTTACTTTTTGTAAGAACTATGTGATGACTTTCAATAAATTCCTTCCTTTGGAACTCCCTGGCTCCACACTACAGTTCAGTATGTTTGTCAGCTTTTGAGAGTGCACAGCCATACCAAGGAGGTCACTGACAGATGTTCCTACAGTCCAGATGACTTTTCAGAGCCGGTAAAATAGACCATGGGCTTCAGTACAGCAAAAAATGACTGAGGTAAATAAGAAGTTACTACACTACAGTTTTTCTTTTGAATACAAAGGAAGTATAAAAATAACACACAACCTTTCTTTTTTCCCCTGTATAATAAGGGAAGGAAATGCAAGAGTAAGCAAGGGATAAAGAGGATCAAAGGGGTCATGCCAGGAAGTGAAGAGCCTGGTACCAAAGCCTTCATTAAGAAAACAAATATGTCCTGTATATTTTACAGCATAAACTTTCTACCTCAGAACTGTAAAACTTGGAGAGTCACCAAGGCACCAACGATGAGAACGGTAATCATAGAATATCACAGAATATTTGGAATATCACATACAGAATGTAACAAAACTAGGTCAAGAGCAGGTCAGATGTTTTGCTGGGATGCCATGAAGCGTCGCTGGTTAATGGTGCATGTCCTTTGTAGGTACAGAGTGTGAATGATTATTTTCTCAAAGAAACCATAGTCTCAAAGCTTTGTCCTGCAGAAGCTGATCCCAACTAGGGCAACCTTCTGCAGGTATATTTGAAAAGGTGTTTGATATAACCAAAGTCCACCGGCATTCTCAGAGCAAATCCCTGTGCAAACCTGCCATGCCACATGCAGATGGAGCTCAGTTTCTGAGACAAGCTGTGCACCTTTAGTCACCCAGATGGCAAAAATAATATCCTCAACTCAAAATAATGGGGGAAGTAAGGTTAGGGCTTTCCTACACCAACAACAACCTGCTTACTGTCCTGTTACGGAATTGCATGCTATTACCTGCTGCACTGTTCCAGACAAGCCCTACCAGCAGTTAGGAAGGATCCAGCAATTCACACAGAAGTCCACAGCTTGCAGCTAAGTAAATATTTCAACACCTCACTGAGCAGCTCTATCATCTATACAAAACCGTCTTTGTTATATCATCAAAAGCCATCTACCTAGTGATCAATCAGCCATAAAACAGATGCTGCAGGCCATTACCTATCCTTGTACCTTATCCACTGGCAAGAAATGACTGAGGTTCTGGTAGCACATGGTCTGGAACTGCTCTTTCACACCACACTGGGCATTGCTGTCTCCTGACCTCTTCTCTGATGTAACAGATTTGAAGTTAATTAAATATCCATGAGAGACAAGGAAGTCAAGCTTTGTGCTGGGCTCTGAATGAGATCCCAGGGCTGGTGGAGAAGCAAACTGTCTTTCTTACACCCCCCAACCGCTTTCCCCATGTGGAGCACGGTCCTCATTTTGGGAACTGTTTCCACCATCACATTTTCATGAGGATACAACTACCAGTTAAAGCAAATTCTCTAAAAACAAAAGCCTTGGCAACATATAGACAACAGAAATTTTTTTTTTTTTTTAATTAGAATGCTCTAGAAAAGAAACTCTCCCAGAAACGCTTTTAAATGATTTTGAGATGTGCTATCTAAAACAAACATTCATATCAAGCTATAAACTTCGTGGGACACAAAGTCCTTCTCCGTTATCATTACAGCAGCAAATCAGTTGCTACAATACAACACAGAAGGTGGTAAACCCTTTCCTCCAAGCACCTTCTTGTTTACTATTGCAGGATTTAATACACTATTGATCATATCAAACTTACACAGACAAAACCTTGATTAAAAGGTGTCTGCTTTGCCACCTTTCCAGCAGGAAACCTGGTGCCATATTCCCCCCTGGAAAGCTTGTGCCCCCAATAACACGTGCTATCCGACTGACCCAGAACACACCAGGGTGGCAAGGCCCAGTCTCCAGGTGGCCAGAGGCTGGCACTGGCTGTGTGGGGATCATCCCATCGCTCCAGCTGCAGCAGCAGCTCCACACAGATGCTGGCTGGGCAAGGACAGGGAAAGGAGCACCCCCAGGGCCAGGCAAGCCCTGCAGCATCATCCCCTCGCTGCCCAGCCACTAGCCCTCGCCGCACCCTGACAAGCGCAGGCGCTGAGGATGCCTGGATCAGCCACAAGGGTCTAAACCAGGGCAGAAAAGAGGAAAATGCCAAATGCTGCCATATACACACATTTTGTTTGAATTACAAACATTATTATCATCTTTTTTCTCTCCTGATTGACTATGGAGAATTCAAGAGTCTCAAAGACTCTTTCATATGCATCCCAATTATAAGACAGACCCATAGATTTCATCTCACCTTTTTATCATCGGAGTGTGGCACAGTCTTCCTTTTCCATGATGTTTGTGAACCAGGGGTGTGAGACTGATGATATTTTCCAGGAAACAAAGGGATACTCAGACATGGTAGACTCTACCTAGGCCGTGCTGGAGGTCTGGAGAAACAGACAATTTGCTTTTCCTGTTCCACCACTGATACCTCCCTTTCCACCTTCCCTTCTGAAACCTTTACACTCAATGTATTTCCCCACAAGGATTTGAACCTTAAAAATTGTAAAAACAAGTCAACAAAAAATGGCACAAAAGAAACTAAGACTTTCCTTGTCAAGGATTACAGCAGAGCTACACAAATAAAGTTGTTCCTGGCAACTGCAATACTAAATCCTATTAGAACATCCACAAAACATCACGGGCACCAAGTGCAACCAGCTCAGCTCTGGACACTGCAGTGAACTGCCAACACCACTGAACTGCCAGCAAACACTTGCCATCCACCCGAATTTGGGGGGAAAGAACTGCTTGGGATAAATGGCAAGAGCCACCCTGTACCTTTTACAGGTGGATGGAAAGGTGCAGCCAGGGTGTCTCCATTGAAGAACAAGCCCTCTGAGTGCCTATGGAAGCTTTCCAAAGCAGCGCAAAGGTTTATAAGGAAAAACACTGAAACCAAATCCTTTCCTTGAAGTCTTCTGCCTTTTTCTGGTGCTTTTCCAACCCGAGGAGCCTTCTTCCCAACATCCTGTACCGTGTGTCTGCACACTGTGCTTGGGACTCTGAAGGGCCAACACTGGGCACACCAGCAGAATCAAAGTGGTTTGAATGAGGAGGGAACAAGGAAACACAATGCAGAGGCTCTTCACGATAGATATGGGAATATGCCTGCAAATGGAAGATTTAAAGTGTAATAGCGAAGGTAAATCAATCAGATGTTATCAATTGCACTGGTAGTCACATCACCCAAAAGGATTCTGGCTCATGTACAAAAAAAAAAAGGAAAAAAGAAAACACAAAACAGAAACGCTACATGGTGAATACAAAAGCTTATGCTTAGTTGTGTCTTTTGAATCATCAGGCATACAAACCTAAAAATCCAGCAACCCAGTAATGACCTGCCACTGTTTCCTTACTGCGGATCATGGGCTGTTCGTTTTATCCCAGCAGTTGCAAGAACGGGAGGATGATGCAGAGCACGGGAAAGGAGCTGGCATCTGAAAAAGCCTGTACTGCACGTTTCCAGTCAAACCAAAAACAGGCTAGTCAGAAAAAGCCCTAAGCCTAGAGGTCTTTGACCTTAGGATGGTATATGGGTTACTCAGCTGGGATCATTGGAGTCTGAAAGCCATTTTTTATAAGTCACCGTCATATAAGTCTTATATGCTCATCTCTATGCCCTGGGACATAGCCAAGTACCAGTGAACATTCAGTTTACATTTCCTTTTCTCTTGTTTACATTTTTAAGAATTTGTATTAGTCATGTTCATGTAATCAGCTGCCTGAACTGCATCTCACTCTGTGACATGGGTTTTAACAACCCAGAGCTAGTAAATATTACTTAAAGCACTGAACAGTAACCAGAGTTTACTTATTAAACCCAGGGAGAAACCAAAACACTGATATCCATTAGGAAAGCAATTCAGGTACTTTTCCCACACATATAAAAACAGGTGCATCTCTTCAATGCGTAAACAGTCATGGGAAAAGGCTGGCAGATGGTAAGGTCAAAATTAAAACAAAGATAAAAAGAGAAAGAAATTATGAAGCTGGAAAACTGTTGGGCAGGCTGCAGTGCACCTTTCTCAGCAAAGCTAGTGCAGGATGCTCTGTGCAAGGGAAGGCATTCCTCATGCCGAGCATGACTGACAATATCTCTGCCATCACGGTACTTGTGTCCAGGCCTGTCTGGATGCAGAAAACCATTCTGTCCCATTTCCAGGGAGCTGCTCTCTGCCATATGGATCACTCCTGCCACTATAATGTGGGGTGGGTGATGCCTCCAAGTTTCCAGGCACTTTCCATCTTCCAGCACTCACCCACGGTTGATATTCCTTTCCTATGCTCACTGGGTTTTGAGAGAGAAGCAAAGCAGGTTCTGTACCATTAACTGGCTTTATGGAAAAGCAAAAAAAATAACAAATGCTGAGAGTAAACATCCAGAGATGGGGAGAGGGTAAGGAACCCAGAAAAAGATCATGGAAAGTTAATTTCCAGAGACTCCTGAACATGAAGCCGACACTTACTTCAACAACAGCCACACAATCTTGAAGGGAAAGGAAAGGCAGAGAAATGCTCTAAAGTCACAGCTAAGGGGAGAATATGCAGGACATCTTACAACTGAAAAGCAAGGCAAGGGACTGCCTTAACCACAGGCTCAAAAGTACATACCTCAGCCTTTGCAATACTCTGAAGGAGCTTCCAAGGAAACATAGACAAAGAGAAATGACTACCAAACTGAGCTGGGTCATCTTCACTGAAGCATAAAAGAAGTTCTTTTCACCTCCACAGGAGACAAGCTCTCATCACTGCAAAGGTAGAACCAGAGGTAGTCAAAACTAGAGGTGAGCAATACCTCCAGTGTGGTCAGTTTTAGGCAGAAATGCAGAGATTTCTTTCTTTCTCTTAAGGTTGATTTGTGTGAGGTTCTTTTAATAGTCAGTGTTGAAACCAAGTTGTTCGTGGACAGGCAGCAACTTCTGCTTCCTGGTTCTGGACTGCTTTCAAGGATGCCCTGTCTATAGAATCAAGTTTAAACACTCATGTCCTAATTTTGTCTGATCGGGACATCTTCAAAACATCTTCAACTTTTGGTGCAGTGCCCAGGAATCATAATTACTTCTGAGGAGAAATGCAGATTTATTAAGACAGGGCAATACCTGGAAAATTAAGAATCTTAGGCAAGACATGGCACTGCTAACAGCATTTCAGAACTTGATGAGAGCACTGTGGAATGGTGAACTCCAGACATTATGATGGTTTTGGTTACATTCCATTTAAAAGAATCAGCTGTCAACACCGATCATTTCCTTTTGTATAATTCATAAAGTGATTAATTTCAGAAGCAAAAGTATTATAGGTTTGAGTAATTGACTGCTGAAGCACAGTAGGTGCTCCATCTCCACATCTGGTGGCTGGGAGCATGTGCTTGCTCCCAAGCATGGTGTGTGAAGGAATGTGCTTCCCCATGTGGACTTGCTGCCCACAGCAGGGTCAGGAGCCCTCCCCAACCAGCACAGAAGCTGTGCAGAAATACAGTGCTCCGTGTGCTGCCAGCACAATGGCTCCATGCTTCTCCAGAGGACGCGGATCTACTAGGGTCAGAGCAGAGCACATGAGAGGTCATGTTAGGGTGTAGAGAATCCAACCTGTGCCTGGCTGCAGTGCTCAGGGCTGGTATTGGCCCTGCTCCACGCCACCCAAATGCTGCCACACTCCATCAGGGAGTCCATCAGCCCTGGATTACCACAGCTCGATGCCCTTATATTATTCAGAAACTGATCTGCGGTCTCTAAGGCCTCGTCCTTGCCGACAACACATAGGGCTAGCTTGATGCCAAACACCCTATTAGCCATGCCCTGCACCTGCTATCAGGGCTATCATGACACTGAGCTGCTCATTAACTATTTTTTAATGGGCACTTGTAAAACACTTTTCCTCATTGCCAACCTTGTGTGTGTCTTGTGGGATCTGAAAATCAAACCGGGCCTATTTCACTGAATGCCAATGACAAAAATAAAGCAACCAGTAAGGCTCTGCACAATTTCAACCATTCTGAAGGCATGACTGGGATTAAGAGGAGAAATGTAATTTAGTTCACAGTTCAGTTAGAGATCCAAGATAGGGAATGTTTTTCAAATAATTTTTCCACAGAATGCCTTTGGAGGATTACAAATAAATACTATCTACAATTTACTTCAGTAAGTTTGCCACGGAAGTTTACTATGGATGTAACTCCAAGTTTCTTCCTCTGAACTATAAAAATAAGTTTTCGCTCAAGTGCTTCAGGAACTCACACATCAGATCTGACTTGGCCTCTGGACTCCGTTAGGAAGGAACCCCACAGTTGTAACCTCTGATGCTTTCCCTAGAACTGGAAACAGAGACAGCAGCAAAGCCCTCCTTGCACAGAATGTCAAACGTTCTCCTATTTAGATTGGCCATAAAGCCAGGCAGGAATTTCAAATATTTCTGTGTTCTGAGTCTCTAGATTTAAGCAATCAGAAAATGGTAACTGGTTAATTATATAGAGAAGTCTAACATGTACTGCCTGTCACCAGTGCTTAGTGCAGAGCAATCACTCTGAAAACCATCAGCCTCAATGCCCATAGGGAAGTGAAAACCACATGCTGTCACAACAGCAGTAGCCCAAGACAAAGTCTCCAGCCAAGTTCAGGGCCTTTGGAAAACAGTGCATAATACACTGAGCTAGACAGTCACTGTAATTCTTTAAAACCTGACAATTACTTTTCCCTGATAATTAGAGGCTTGGGAAGAGGCAGGCTGCTTTCCCTTTCAGGGCTGTTTGATCCCTGTCCAGCCAGTGCTGAGTTACAGAATCAGCAGCTGCACCGGTCCCAAACACTGTCACCACGGGAGGAGACAGGAGTATTCAGGAGTAATCAATTAGAAAGAAACAATTTACAGGTAGGATTGAAGAGAGACAGAGATGCAGTCCCCAAACCCCCTTTTCTTGTGAAGTTCAGAATTTCTTTCACAAATATTAATGCAGCCCTCCAATAATGCTCTCCTGGGGTAACAAATCCAAAATCACAAAATAACCCAGTTGCTCTTTCAGAGAAGGAGCAACTTCTGGAGGAAAAAGAACCTCCTTTTGGAAGCACCTCCTTGTGGAGTATTACTCGGCTCAACTAACACTGAAGTGCCAGGAACATGCTCAGCTGCTCCTAGGCAGGGTGAGCTTCAGAGACAAGCTCTGCAGGAGTCACCTCAAACAGGGCATTTCCTGAACACCCAGCACTGCATAAAATGCAGCAGAGAATTCCATGTGCATCTCTGGAAATCATTTCAAACTGCATGTTTTCAAGTTATTTGAGCCTGCATCAAAATATTTAGTGAAAAGATTTCTTTCCCATTTCATTTTTCCAATTGAACAGTAATTGACAGGAACATCCTGGAGTGGAAGAGGAAGTGGGGGCAAAGCAAACCTGACATTTTTAGCTGGAGAAGTCAGCAAACAAACAGGATAAAACTGAGGCAAGAGCAAGCAAAAGTTAGGGCCCATGCTTCCTCAGACATAAAATACACAAGTAAATCAGCTGCCAGAAAAACATCTTAAATTGTCAGCCAGAGCAAGGGCAGAGGAAACCACCCCCCCAAAAATGCATCACAGCCCAAAAAAAAGCTTATCCCACCAGACTTCTCAGTGGAGAGGAGTGGTAAAAAACATCAGAGCTCTGGATGAGTGCAATTTACAGCAGGACCCCAGCAACTTTTCAAAGACTTGACACTCATTCTGTGAAACTCCTCAAGCTCGCATCAAAGTCATCAGGAAAGCTGGATTCCCCTTCTTTAGGTGCAATTTTACACATAGAAAATGAATTCCAGATGCAAAGCAGAGTACTTGTCCATCTCCAGAATACAAACTGCAGTTTGAGTGACGTTTGCTTGCTGAAATTTCCACTTGCAGTTCAACTGTGGGGTAACACGGAGGGAGCCCTTTCCTCAAAACCTGTGCTGATCCATCTCCTTCTGCCCCACTGCCACATATATGGTGACACAGAGGACACAGTGAAATAAACCCGCACCTTGGCCTTGAGCAAGGTATTTTAGGCATATAATTCATGTATGCCAATTATTTGTGGTAGGTAAAAATACTTCTTCAATTCTAAATTAAATGTGAAGTGAATAACAAACATCTGGAAAGGCCTGCGGTGTACTTGGAAATATGGAATTCTGAAAGAGCATGAAATCTTTGGGGATGTCAAACTCCTCTACATTCTTGATACTCACATTTCCAAGTACCTTTCTTCCCCCCCAGTATGCACAACACAGAAATCTGAGGAAAGCTCCAGGTACAGAACTTCTGGAGAAGCAATCAAATGTCACAGCTGGTGCTGTGCAGTGAGCTAAGGAGGTGTTCTGCCTGGGGTCAGTCCTGTTAATCTCTATCATTACTCAACAGTCAACACGTGGTGAATCGACGCCTGACACGAGGAGCAGGACCCCAGGTGGGGGACACACTGAGCGTGCTCTCCTGGGCAGATGCATCACCTGAGGCTGCATGTTCCAAAGCACACAAGTGCCCTGATTCCAGCAGTCACAGCCCTGGGCAGCTTCCCAGCAAAGCTCCACACCCTGGGAGCTTGGACAAACACTTTTTCTTACAGGTTAAACTTTTCTATTTAATTTTTCACAAGATGAAGGGGAAAGAGGAAATGATGAGGAAAATTCATTAATAACACTCATAACTGCCAGAGTAAATACAACCAAACTTATGTTTTACGTACGGAACACTACCAAAAAGACAGATTAATCGCGATAAAAAATGTCTTTATCTGCTGCTATCTGAAAATGAATGACAATTGGCAGCAATAACAACTCCCTGCAGTTCATGAAGCCTCACTTGCCATAATCTCTGGAAAGTAGAGGGGTGCATCAAGGGGAGTCAGGCTAAAAAATGGCAGCTGTAATGCAGAGAAACAAACAGATCCCAAGTTCCCCACAATGGTGCTTTTCCTGTAGGAAAGCTGTTTGTTCTGAGCATGGCAAGGAGTAAGGCAGACACACACAACCATTACTGTCTGCATCTTCTTTTCTCACCTCTTTGAATGTGCTCCTGTCCCCACACATCCCAGTCCAGCTATGTCTGACTACATTTCAGCTGCAAAACAGTACATCTGTAGGGGAACTGGATTCTGGTCACACACAAAGCAGGAAGAGTTTTCCCCCTGGGACAGCAGGTACCAGACTGGGGTCACACACCAAGCAGGGAGGAATTTTTTTCCCCTGGGGCAACAGGTACCAGATCCTAGGAGGAGGTTTCCACCCCAGCAGCAGACACCAGGCAGATTAACCAACAACCAGTTGGAGCAGCATCACCCACACAGGCCACTGTCTAATGACATTACAGACCGCGGACTTGGAAAAGCTGCAGCCCAGGCCTGGTGCTCTGTAAACTCAACAGAACTTGCTGTGTACTTGCCACCAAAACACTGCCTAGCTAAGAAGGTGGAAGAGAGAGGTGTATACTGTATACAAAGGCTTTTGAGCCCACCAATACAGCTACAAAAACAAGGTTTCTGCTAACAATAATTCACTCTATTAACCAGATTGCTTTGGTGGATGAAAGGAAGCCGTATCAGCAAATCTCATGCTGCCTGGGCTGACCCTACGCTGATCAAAGAAGCCCACAGGTAACACCACATCACTTGGCATTTTACAGTATTAAAAGCAGCATCCATGTTATTTGAGGCATATTGTTAGGGGAAGCTGTGTAAAGACATCCTAAAAGATGGTTTTCGTTCCAGTGAGCTCAGTGTGTCAGTAAGACAAGCAGAGGGTGGAGGGGAAACAGTAGCATAAGTGTTCAACAACTTTGCCAAAAATCAGAGAGCAGTTCTGCAAAAAAGTAATAAAACCTTCATCTCCTGATTCCCAGCCCAATGTCCTCTCTGCTAGACCATGCTGCTTCTCATTCTCTGGAAACACCATGTGCACCTGTGGACCAATGAGCTTTTCTGCCATCAGAAATGTCCACAAGATCTGACAGGCTGTGTAGTTTTTAGGTTTAATAAAAAGAAAAGTAGTATTTTTTAGGGTGCTCTCTCACTGAGCAGCCCTCCCGCCCAACTACAGCGTTACCTAACAGGCAGCACACTGTTTGTTTTCTCATCTTTTCCATGAGCTTCAGCCTGTGACATCCCTTGAGCTCTCCATGCATCACTGTGCCAGGACAATAATATCTGTGTGTCAATTTTAAGCAGCAGTATGCCTGTAAATTCAAGGGTATTGTTAAGGGCTCTGAAATTCTCTGGTATTGAGCTTTGCAGTGTGTCGGTTCTCCAGCCCTCCCCAACACCGCTGCCGCCCAGGCCACAGGCAGAGGAGGGCTGGGAGCTCACATCCCAGAGCGAGGCCTCGTGCACCTAGGAACTGACCTAGATTGGTACTTCAGATGCAGCTGTTAAGGTGCCCAGTTCAAAAGCTGTGTGCCTTGTAGTGCCCACAGCAAACCACCAAAGGAGATCGGGGAGACCGAGGGTATTTCCAGCATGTTCAGACCACGTGTTGGCTGCACGAAGACTTGTAAAACCCAGGGAACACTTCCCCCACAGCCATCAACACCTGTGATCACCTACAGAGCAGCCACAGCTCCTATATATACACAAGAGACTAATGCTGAAATCTCCCCAGCCCAAACATTTGCGTGTGTAAAGGCTAAAGGGAACGCTTTGCTTCCCCAAAGCACAGGCACATTCTTTCTAAAGCACATTCAGTCAATTAAAAGCAATTTTCCAAAATTTTCTAGCCCTATTTCTGGTTAAAAAAAAGAAAATTGAAACATGGAACCCCAGTTCCAATTGGCACTAATAGGATCAAAATGGATCCTGCCATCAGTGACAACAGAGCATAATCCCACAGACACAAGTAGTAAATTAGCAACTCTCAATTTACAGCATTTCTGAAAGCATATAACAGATGTGAAGGCTTTTAAGGATGCATATAATCAATATTGAGCCTTTATCTTGAGATAAGGGGAGACAAGGTAGCATTAGATTAAAGCCAGTGTTTGAAAGTCAGGAGATTTTAATAATCTGTAACTCTGAAGTAAAAGGAGCAATTTAAGAAACGTAATTTGCTTTAAATTCAGTGTTTTCCAACCGATTTTTCAAGCTGACATTGTAGCAATGTTGATTGGGCAGCACCTTCAGCCTGAAGAAACTGCTGATGTTCACAACATACATCGGATTGCAGCAGCAGCGGTCACTGATTGTGTGTGTTCTTGAGTTCCAGAGGAGAATCTGACACAACTGTCTCTACTCCCTGTTCAACTGCCCCTGCTGCTTTTAGAAAGTGCTCCATTTTGTCAAGTTTTCCCTAGACATGCTTTACATCAACACTGGCAGATGCCTCAAAAAACATCTGCAAACCAGCCATCCATACAGTGGATTTCAACATGACCCTCTCTTCACTCTTGTTAGCACTGATGCTAGAAACCAATTTTCAAAGTAACTTGTGTAATTGGTGGTCAGACCTGGCCTCTCCTTCCCTCTCTGCGCTGGCTCAGCTCAGGACATCTCCTCAAAGGTCAGGGGTTCACAGCCTTTTTGTCTGCAGGCAGCGCAGGGGTAAAAATACACCAGAACTCACAACAAAAGATATGAAGACTTTTAGTGGTATCAGGTGCGTCACACAAGTTCAAACAAAAGCTCAGTATCGCAGAGCGGAAAAGTTCATCTGCTGTGCCAAGGAAGATCCTCAGCAGTAGTTCAATTAACCGTATTGCCTTTTATTCTAAGTGAATTCAGATTAATGAAGGTGTAAACCAGAAATTCTACCACTGCCAGCTGGGAACGACAACATCAGACATACTCTGCAGGTGTCTCAGGGGGTTCAAACAGCCTGCAGGATCACAGAAAGGCTTTCTGCACAAAGCAAGAACAACCAGGAACTGCAATTCCTTTGAAAAGTACCTGTGTGCCTCAACCACAGCTGTGCAGGCTTTTATTTATTTATTTATTTATTTATAGTGCCCCGCTGTCAGACCCCTGGTGTCTATACACATGCCACTGACCAAGGGCACCTCAACAACAGGCCAGTGGCTCCCTCACTGGTTATAGCTCCTGTGTCTCAGAGCAGCCCTTGCCCTGGGCATGGGAATACCACTGGCACTCAGCCTGCGCCTGGCTCCAGCACAGCCTCCTCAGCACAGGCTGCCAACAGAAACCAGCGGATGAAACCCCAGGTCTTGTGCTTCCTTGATCAAAAGCTGAATTCCACATTTAATTCCCACTAAAATCGCCTCCTCCAGTAAGGCTGGCAGACTGCCAAGTTTCACAGCTCCATAACACCGAGTTACAAGTTAGGGTAACTTGGAGTTAGGCAGCCAAGTGCCTGGCCACTGCAGGTACCAGTGGTCCATCTTGGCCACAGCATCTCCTTCCTGCCTACACAGCCCTAGCAGCCTGTTCCTCTTTTGGAGGTTGCCTCCTGGGCATCCCCTCCTGGGAAGTCCAGCCTTGGAGAACTGCTTTTCCTTGTTATTTCATTCATGCTGCTGAACCTGCTTCACCAACTGGGAGACTGAGCACTGATACTGTTTAAAAACAGAGAATTCTATGGTGATTTCTGACTGAAACAATGTTAGTAAAAAGCAAACAGCCATTCAAACAGCAACTCCCCAGCACAGTGCCACCTTGGTGAGCCAAGAACCTGGCGTCAAGACACCCGTGGCTCCTCATCACCTTGTGGAGATCCTGGCCCTCTTCCATGCACCTGCTGCCCAATGGCCCTGGGAGCTCCAGCCATGCCAAAGCTCACACTATGGATATTCACACAGTGCTGGGTCTTGTACCTACAGACCTTTCAGCCTGAACCTCTGACCTGCTCTGTCCCCTACCACTGGCTGACCCTGGCTGCTGCCACCAGTCCCGGGTGCCCACCGTGCTGCCACCTCAGCTCTGGCTTCCTGATCTGGCAGAGGTGCTCCCAACTCCTGCTCCCTGACAGCTCTGGGAAATCATAAAGGGGAATTTACTAAGCTTGGAAGTAACTCATGGTTAAAGATCTATAAACAGCTTTAAGCAATTCACTCAACGTGACAAGCAATACCTGTGACCAGACAGGAAAACTGAACCTGAGCCTTTCCACAAGGCTCACATCTCTGTGCCCTCACCACGGCTCCTGCACCACCCCAACAATGCCTGTGGAGCTGCCGGATGCTCAAATCACAGCGAGCTACATGGCTTCAGGCTTCCTCAGGATAATTACTCCATTACACAACAGTTTCATTTGATTTGACACTGTGGATTGGAACTCGATCTGTGTGTTTTGCTGCATTTTTTTCCTTTTTCTGGTATGAGCTCCCTATGTTTCATGTATAAACACAGCATGGTTTGTGAATTTCTTAAACAACTAAGTTGAGTCTTTCCCACAACAAAAATCATTGGTCTGGTACCACGTGCTTCCCCCAGCAGCAATTTATGTACTTCTTTGAGAGAAAGGATTTCAAGAGGAAACTTGCCGGTACTAGAAGGTAAACTCTAAGCTTCCATCTGCACCTATGAATGCCACGACTTAAACCTCTCAAAACTAAATCAAGCCTCAAACCAGGCATCAGCACAAGCTGCACGTTCAGGTGAGCAAGCTGGGACACAAGTCCCGTTGACCATCTGCACCTCGATTCCCACCCGAGAAACTTTCTCTAAGCACAGAGACTCGTCAGCCACCATACAGAAGGTTCTCTCCCCTGCTGATAACCTGCCAAATGAGAAATTCCAAAGGCTGCAAGAGAGGGACGTGGGTGGGATAGTGGGGCACTGGTGTCCCCTCAGCAGGCTGCACATGAGCCCTGCCCTGGGAATAATTCATAGCCTCTCCAGGTTCCTAACCAAGGGACAGGACCAAACAGTCCAAAACCCCCTTAATTTTCCAGCTGATGGCAGCCATCTTCCTGGAAATTAATCTCTTGTCTCACTTCCCCTCAGCCAAGAATCCAGCATAAGCATCTTTCAAACCTGCAGTTTTTACTTTTTTCACTTAAAGAATGTAGTAGTTGATGAAATACTACATTGTGTAAACAAAACCTTATCCCTAGCTATTAAGAGTAAAGTCCCTTGTTTTGTCAAAGACATACCAAAGCCAGGTCCAAAGTCCCCAGATACACCTGCAGGATACTCAGAGAGATTAACCTCTCTGTCAGAGTGTCCTGACCTGTGATGGGTCAGTGATTTTCTTCAAGTGCTTCTTCAGATATTCTGGCAGCAGTACTGGTCTGTTCTCACCTGCAGCAGTGGAGGTGATGCCTGTACCGGGATGAGTGTAGGTTGGATGCCAGCATATAAAAAGGCCCTTTTAGCCTTGGAAAAGCCAGGTTGCTTATCTCAGTGCTGCCCACCTGCTGCAAACAGAAATGCTGACCACAGCTCTTTTCACAAGCATCTTTTTAAGGTCGTTCAGAGGCAAACTCTGGCTGCAGCCCCCAGCACAGTCATTCTGAAATGTTGCATATAAAAAGGGATTATTCAGGAAACCTGGAAAAAACCTCAGAAACTGAATATCAAGGCCCCAAATCCTTCCCAAACACCAATACTGCAGAGCATGTAAGAGAGAAATCCTGGACTCTCCCTCTGGAGAAAGAATTGCTGAAAAGAGTGTAAACTGCATTTCTGATTGAGGAAATGCTGGTGTTCATATTGATCTAAAACATAAGGCAGCAATGTCTTTGTGCTAAAAACATGGAACCTAGAACTCTAACCTGGGCAGATAACAGGATAAGGGGACCACACCCTCAAAGAATATAAACCAGCAAAACCTCTGGGTGACAGCTTCCAGTTCTACACATATTTGCAGGCACAACCTAAACTCCAAAACCATGCTTGTACCCTCTCCTGCTGAATCCACAGGCAGTGAGGCGTAGGTCTGAGAACATGTTTCCTGTCTTCCCCTCGCTGTCTCACACAAGCATCTGACCTTGCAGAAGGCAGTAATTTTGAGACTTCTTCCATAATATTAGTGTACAGGAGGTGCAATTCCATATTTTGGCAATACATCCTGCCTAGTACAAATGTCTGGTCTGCACAAGAACAATGTAGAAAAAGAAGTTTGGCTCTGAAATCAGACTTCAGCTCAGCAGTAGTCAGACCATGTAAGCCCCAAAAGGCTCCACAGTCAAGACCTGGGAAATCTGGTTTTTGAGTCTGCTCAGACTTCTATATTAAAGAATGTATTTGCAGAGCAGCCACAGTGAAACTACAAGAAGTGCTTTTCACTACAGTTTCAAATAGTAACTCAAAAGGAGGGGGAAAAGAGTTAGAAAAAAATAAAAAAAGAGAGAGACCTGTAATCAAAACCTTAGGAATTATATGGAAAACATATTTCTGAAGTAACATTTCTTATCATTCTATGCAGCTGAGAATGACTTTCGAGGAAAATGCCTTCCTCTAGCTATAGGCCATATTGAAATGCCAACAACCCAAGTCTAACTGGTCAGAGCAGAAGCTTCTGCACTTGTTATTAGCCATTTCTATCTTTAAATATCAATTAAATATGATTCTCATTTTCCAAGGAATAATTTACACTCCCAGCCAGCAAGCAGAAACTGGCAACTACATCGTACACCTGTTACTATGCATTACAATGAAATTTAAGTATTTAGAGAATTTGGCAAGTCCACGCTGCTAAAACTATGGTGGTGGTTGTAACTGCAAACATGCAGATAAATGCTGCTCTCGCCTGCTAGGAAAATACTGCTGCAGAAAGAACTCCTCGTGTCCAGCAGCTGGCCTTTCAAGATGAGTATCCAAAAACATGCCCTCTGTGACACCTGCTCAGGTGGCACGGGCGCCAGGCTCCAGCAGTGCAGCAGGAGCAGCAGGGAAGGGGCCCAGGAACGGCCCCGCGCAAGCATTGACCTCGATGGGGGAAGTACAGAGCACTATTTATTCAGGTGCAATAATACAAATCTTTGTGGGTTGTTCCGCAATGATAAAACAAAGAGGATTCCAAAGAATGCATTCCCTGTGAGACTTCCTGAGCCCCACTGTAAGCACACCGTGTTTGCAATATCCAGTGATGGCCAGAAGCAAAATTATTGTTGTTTGGGGGCTCTGAGTGCAGAATTCGAGCAGCTTTTCAAACTGGGAAAGTTTTATGGTGCTGCAGAGTGTAACTGGGACATGGGGAATAACACAGGGACCTGGTGGAGATAGGCTTTTTCTCCCCCAGGCACTCATTTCAGCTGTCCTAACCTTTTCATGTAAAAATAAACATGACAAGCCTGCAAAAAAGGCAATTTATGTGCTGTAGCTGCAGCATGAGAGTCTAGGGAGCTGGGGGCATCCCCACACAGTCAGTGACCTGAGCTTTTGTCATTAATTACTGTTTTTGTTAAGATGAGAGAATTTATGCTCGATATGAAACACCACCAGCAGAGGTGCAAGCTAGAACACCATTTACGGAAATGCCTTCCTCACCACATACAATAGAAAGTAGTGCAGACACCTCAGCAAGTACAATACCCAACCACAGAAAACGAGTCCAAAACATGGACTTCATGCCCAGAGGCTTCTCCAGATACACACATCTGGAGCTACCTGTATGTAATCGATCATTTCTGCAGTCCTGGCATGACCACATGGCTGCAGCTCATGCTGTTATGAGGTTACTTTAACCTCATCCACACATCCAATAACATCCTTGTCACAGGGTTTTCAAAAGAAAATATCTAAAGGGACCTGTGATTTCCCAACAGCATACCGGCTGTTTCATATCAAATACATCAACTGAATGACCACTGACAGTTTCCTGGGAAACTTACATTCAGTAATCTTTGGTAGTTTCTCTGTAAATCCATCAGAGACACACACTGGATGCAGGTAAGATGCTGTGCTACACCTGGCCTGGTTTCAGGGGCACAGAGAGGGACAAGGTGAACTCAGGCCTTGACTAAGATCAAGTCAGGTTGCCATCCTGAAGAAAAAACATAAAAGAAACACTGGTAGAGAATCTATGTAAGAATACTCCTAGAAGACATTTTCCTGCTTGTCTATGTGAATCTGTCATTTGCTTCTCAGCAACAGCTCTTGCATTTCTGAGTAACCTGCATTCAGGCATGGTCATCCATCCTGATGAGCAGGAAAACTGCAGAGTCATGGGACATAGCAGAACACCGTTATCCTGGTAGGAATATGGAGCTTGTAGAAAAGCGGTCAGATGAACTGGCTGTTCCTTTGTCAAAGCCAAGAGGCCTTGGTCCTAGGAACAGATGCTACCAACCGGAAGCTTTTAAGAAAACTTAAGCCTTCCCCTGTCTCATCTTCTGGATGGCTGTCAGAGGTAAGGGCATTGGAAGAAAAGCACAGAGGATACCTCTCCTATATGGAATTTGTCAAGGAATCCATGTCTTTCTTTCATTAGGAAGTTTTCTCATTTTACTTGGTCCACTATCAGTCTAGATCACCAACAGTAACGTGGGTAAGTACCATCAGCATGCAGCTGTTAGCATGTAGCCTTCTGCAACAAAGGTTACTGTGGCCACTCCTCAGGCACAAGGAAGGTTTGGAAAATTATACCTATGCTGTTCCCACTGGAATCTGAGTTCAGTAATCAAATTCAATATGTCCCTGTACAAAATATTAAACCAAAAGAGCAGAGGTAACAGGGAACTGATACACCAAGTTTAAAAATACACTAGTTTTCTGACTGATTTCAATCAATTCCTTCTAATAAAAAAAGAGAGCTCTTGAAAACACAAATCACTGATTTCCATTGGGAAAGAAGGAAGGCAGGCCCAAACTTCAATTCTAGAGTGGTCAAAAAAACCCAAAAGAAACAAGCCTAAAACACAACCCTCTCCTCCATTTAGACTGAATGGTCACCCCTATGCAAAACAAGATCATTATCACACTGCTGTTCAGACACCAGTTGTGCATACACATGTGTCTTAGTT
>WBMZ01000241.1:0-119368 GCA_013400975.1 Atrichornis clamosus
CAGCGCCCGCCCCGCCCCGCGGCACGTGACCCCCGGGGGGAGGTGGGCGGGGGGCGCGCGCTCTGCACCTGTCAGTCAGCGCGTCACTTCCGCCCGTCGCCGCCGCTGCCGTCGGGGACCCCCCGCTCGCGGCTCGGAGCTCGGAGCGGCTGTGAGGGCACGGACGGCGCCGGGTCCGGCAGCGCGGCGGCCGCGGCACACGGCGCGGGCAGCGGCCGGCGGAGAAGGTCTGCGAGGAGAGCGGAGCGGCGAGGAGAGGCCCGCGCCGGCCCCCGGGGTAGGAAGAGGCGGAGGAACCTGCTGGTGGTGCTGAGGACGGCGGGGAGGGCGAGTCACCCGGCAACGGTGAGGGGCGCGGGGCGCATGCGCGGGGGGTCCCCGCTCGGGCTGGTCGGTGTCACCTCAGGCTTCAGGAACCTTCTGGCACCGGCGCCGACTGGGGCGCGGGAACTTCCTCCTGCGGAGTCGCTGGAGCCGCTCACAGGGAGCTGTCAAGAGGCGGGAGCGTCTCCCAGGCTGGTGTCGGTGGGACCTTGGAGGCATCGCTGACAGCCCGGCTCCTCCAGGAGTTGTCTGCCCAGGCTGTTCCCTCCTCCCACGGATCAGCCTGGTCCCCCCTGCGATGGGGCTTGGCGCGCTGACAGCATCAGCCTCGCAGCTCCCTGCCAGCAAAGTTGGTCCCAGAAGTTAAAAGAAGGGCAGGCACTAAATCGCCTGTGATCACGAAGGCAGCGCTGGCATTAAGAATGCTGGGTCATGGACTTAACGCGCCAGCCTGTGACCAAATGTGTCTTCCGAGGGGTCTGTCAGTGTGAGTTTCCATTGTTCATGGAAGCTCCTTAGGGATTTGAATGTTTGAGTGTAAATGTTTCTTGCTATAAAAACTTGCTCTAACGTGAGCAAGCTCTGCTCACTGCTCCCAGTGTTGGGGTACTCCTTCCAGGTTTGAAAAAAACCCACAACAAAACCCAACAACAAAAATCCTGCCATCACACACTGCTATGTTCGCTTTTAATGCACAGCTCTCTTACTCTCAAATTCCTTGGTCTGGCTGCATTTTAATAAATCTTTGCAAAATTTCTTACTGCTGTCAGGCTCAAGACGGGGAAAAGAGGTAACAGATGAAGAAAGAAAATACCACCTAGTGACTCTTGCCTGTTGAACAAAAAATTAATATATAAAAACCTACACAGTTGTTTAATTTTTTTTGGCATGTATTCCTGAATGTCCTCAGGGATGGAATTGTTAGTGTGTGAGTTTGGAACAAATTGTTAGACTGGATTAGCATTTAGGTTTGAAGTTTTTCTGTCTTCCGTGCAGTTTAATCTGCCAACATAAAAAGAATAGAAAGCTGGTTTGTTGGCCTATATTGTAAGCAATTTAGCTATTTTGTTTGTTTTCTTTTTTTTTTACTTCTCATTACTAGTAAATTGCTTTACGTGTTCTTTGTTGTATAGATTTGAAGATGTTTAGAATCTTTTTAAATCTTCTTTGTCTGTATTTTGTACATTGTTTAGCACCATAGGGATCCTTTCCTTGTCTCAGCAATGTTACAATAATGAATCAAATATGTCAATGTTTGAAAGCATCAAACTGGAAATTTACAGTATTATTTTAGAAAAATCAATCAAGTAGAGTGTTCCGTGGTTACATTTAAGGAAGCTGACTCAGAGGAGCTCCTGGTAACTTCTAATGCTTGCAAATTTTGGCATGGGCAACATGTCAAAACATTTGATTTTGGCAAAGGATAGTTTTTATCTGCTCGGCCTTAGTCAGTTTGGTCTCTTGCTGTATGTGCTGCTGGGAGCGCTGGAGGATCTTCTCACAGCTCATTATTAACATTTGCCATGTGTGGCTCATACCCTGAGACCTGTGCAAGCAGTGAAGCGTTTCTTTCTAATGTACATAATGGCATGTTTGCAAGAGCAGGTGAGGCTGAAGAAATACTGGAACAGACATCAGTAAGTTTTGTGAGTCCCTTCTTTCTGTGTGTGAAGGCTTTATGGAGTGGGTTTTTTCATTTTCAAATACTCAGCCTTTGGATCTCTGGTCAAATGTTTATAGCTCAAAAGGCTTTATGGAGTGGGTTTTTTCATTTTCAAATACTCAGCCTTTTGATCTCTGGTCAAATGTTTATAGCTCAGCAGTGATGCCCCTTTCTAGGGCTCACTGGAAAGTGAATAAAACCTGCCAAGTCTGAGGTGATATTTTAGTTTGGACTTTTTTTTTTGGTGTGGTTGTTCTCTTTTTTTCCCCATCCCCCACAAAAGAAGCTGCAGCTATATGGAAGAGGAAGTGATGTCGGTAAGAGAATGCCTTCAAGTTGTCCTTCAATTCAGTACATAACACCAGGTTAATTTTATTGCCATGTTAGCATACAAAAATCTAGGAGCCATTTAGATAGGAGTGAATTGACTTACATGCAGGGCAGTTCATCATTTGCATCTGTACAGATGAGAGATGGCAAACCCTTTTAACTTCTTTCCTTGTATTGCAGGCCTAGTTATATATTTATTGATCATTTCAGATGTGAGGACTGTTATTTAAGAACTGAAAATTAACACTTTATCCAAAACATATGAGGAGGAGATACAGAATTGAAGGAATATTAAATCTTCTGTGAAGGGTTAGGAAAGAGGGAGATTTGTTGCTTGTCATGCACTTTGTAAAGTGATGGCTCTATCAGTTTTTCTGCAGAGAGGCTGTATGTTTCTTATCTAAATTGGATTCAGACAGAGAATGCAAGAATTTTACATTGCTTCCTGGAAAGTTAGTAAAATTCAACAATTCAGTCTTCCTGGATATTATTTTCTGTAAGGTAAGAGATTTTACCTGCAAAGATTTTGTTTGAGAATGACTAGCTGTCGTTGTCAGGCTTTGGTAAATTCAGATTTATCTTCACGGTCTGTACTGGCTTGATAGCCAGCTGTTGAGATTTGTGAAAGTTCAGTCAATTCAGGTGTATTACTACAGCCTGAACCATAATGTATTTGTTACTGCATCTTCTACCAGGCTTTTTTTTTTTTTTTTTGTAAAGCTGATTTGTTTTGAAGTCATAAAAACATAGTTTAGAAGGTGATTACGGTGCTGAAAACCTGGTATGTTTGCAACATATGGGTGGAGTTGTTCACTACTAGAAATGGGTAATATTTTGTAGGACCATATTCTGATTATAGTGAAAATAGTTCTATTGTGATAGTAACAAACAGTTTTACTCTTTTGGTGTTTCCCCTGTGAATGTGTGAAATCCTGTATATTTTTCTTAAAAAAAAGAAAAACATGCCAAATGAGCTTAAAATACAGATAGTACATTATGTTTGTGTTCAAACAGCTTGTAACAAAGACTATGGTTGCAGAGGCTTTTTTCTATTGAGACGTTTAAATGGTTTTTATTTTCTTCACTATTTGGACATTTCTAAGGACGTTTGGGTGGGGCATCTGCTCGCTCGGAGCCCGGTATCTGGTGGGAACCCTGCATTGATTGTCCAGGTTCCAGTCTCGCTAGTGGCTCTCTTCATGTGTCTCTTCTGTTCAGTGTTCCCTGCAGCGTGTTCAGGATTAAAATTTGTGCTCAGCTGTGTAGGATAATAACACATGGACAAAACTGAAAAGGTGAGAGCTGGAATCTTATGAATGTGGTTCTTTCTTCCTTTATGCTCTTTTTTAAAGTGTGTATGTTTGAAAGGTTTTCTCCCCTTTTTTCTGAACTTCACATTTAATGAAATCTTTTGTTGTCTTGGCACTCTTGTAATGTAATCAGGTTACTTAATTTTAGTCTGCAGTGTAACTTTAAACCTTATGATTTCTGGTGGTGTCTTCAAATGTGGTCAGAATCAAGTTTTGACAGGAATTGGTTGTGGAGGAGACCTCAGTTCCAGACCTTTTTTTTTCTTTTTTTTTTTCCTTTCTTTTTTTTTTTCCCCTTTTCCCATCTCTTGAAATTCAAAGAATGATTTCTAAAGAATTGGGCTCTTCACTGAAATGTCTTACTCCTGCAGTGAGGATGCTAAGCCTGTCCTTTATTTTGGTGGCACGTGCTCATCATCCTGACAGAGGCAGTGTTTCGATAGCAAGCAGGCTGTGTAATCTGCTGAGTTCCAGGGTGTATTTCTGCTTACCTGTTTGGGAGGGGAGAAACAAGCTGATGATAAATGTATGTAATAGGATAACTTATGTATAATGAATTAAGTGCATTATATATTTATGGTTAGCTTTTTTTGGTGTCTTTGAGGTAGGTTGACTTCTGTTCCAAAGTCTATTTTAACAGCAGTGACAATTGTTAAACTGCTTTGGTTTTATAACATGAACCTCTCAAGTTGCATAGTTTTACTGATAATTCCTTCCTGTCTGTTACCCTACTGTACTTTTGTAATGCCATTGCACTGAAGTTCTGCATTATCAGATGCAGAGGCAATGATATGTGTGTGGTTGGTGGAGTAGAGCTTTGCATTGGGGGGTGGCAAGTAGGATGAATATAATTAGCTGTTACACAAGATACAAAAGCCTTTTTATTTATTAACTACTGTTGTTAAGAATGTGATGGGATCTGTGCAAGCAGGAAGTTTCTTTATAATTCTGCACATGTGCATTGGCAGCAGCAGATGAGAGCAAATCTGGCAGTGTGTGGTGGTGGGTGTGAGGCACTGAGCAAACATCTACTTTTTCTGGTATCGTTGATGGTTTTATTTTCTTGCTACAATATAGCTGGAGGATTGTAACTTGCTGTAATGATGTTGAAAAGCCTTTGGATTTTATCTAGTAAGTGAATATAAAACGTTATTTGTGCGTATCAAAAACAGCTAACATTTTTGTGATCTCTCAGCTTGTTCTTTTAAAATATAGCAATTTTTTGGAATGTTGCTTAAATCAGTCGTATTTGAGGTTTTTCTCATAGATGAGATCTGCCTCTTGTGAAAGTCTGTGTTTGATGATGGACTTTTTCAGAGACAGTGTGATCAGGTTCTGTCAACTGAAATTGTAGACTAAACTTTAATGACTGGAAAATAAATACTAATCAGTATTACGGTTTTTTAGCTTGTAAATTAAAAAAAACCCCAAATCCAAAATTTTGTTAGTTTCAGTAACAGCTTTTTCAGAGGAGTTTTCATGAGGTGTTTTATTGCTTTCTTGCATGGTAAGGACATAAAGGCTTAATTTAAATTGTTCTAATTTGTAAATTAGAAGGCTTGCTACTGCTTTTCAAGGAAACAAAAATCATATTAGAATTGCATTCTGCTAAATCTTACGTATTTTTTGTGCTTCTATTTGCTTTATCAGTGGAGTGGTTTTTGAGACTATGTCAGAAGTGCTGGTGGCAAATGATGGAGAATTTCTGCTAATAGAGTTGAGGTTTTGTGTGTATGAGTGCACATGTGAATGCATACACAGGCAAGTAGTTAATTGATTAAAGAGCTGGTTTTCATGCTTCTGCTGACTCCTTTTGTGATTGTGTGCAAAACTGCAGTGAGCCTGTTTCCTTCTGATTCCTACTTAACCAGAAAGCAAACAGGGCAGTGGAGAGTTAGTAGCCGTAATGAGAAATGAAGGGAGCAGGAAAGTCGTGTCTGCTTGAGGAGGTATTTATTCTAACAGGAATTCCTTCAACACTGCAAGTTAAATTCTGTAGTTATACTTAATTTCAAACAGTATACCTTAATGGGGATGGGGGTTGTAGTCTTAAGAAGACCAGGTTATTAAATTTAAAATGATAAATGAGCCCAGTTGTCTGATTTGCCAGTCCAGACTTGTGACTAAAATATTTCATGAGAGCTGATTTCACTGACAGTCAAAAAGAGGAAATCTTTCTTTAAGAATCTATTTTAAGCTAATCTTGATGAGTTTAAATAAATTTTTGTTTTGACTACTCAAATATATTAATGAGTACTTAAATGTGATTATTTCTTTTACATGGAGGATGTTCTGTGTCTGTTCAAGCATTTGCACATCTCTGCATACTTTTAACTGTGCTCTTGAGACAAGTATTGTTTGTCTTTTTCTGTGTCCTGGGTTTGTGGTAGTGTTCTGTTTGTGGGGTCTTTTTCAGTTTGTCTTTCATAAATTTTCTTCAAGACATGTCCCTTCCCCAACCTGGCCATCTTTTCAATTTTGACTGGATTAATTCAAACAAGCAAAATATTCTGTTCTTACTTGTTAGCTGAACAAAAGCTGAAAATCAGATGAGCAAAAGCTCTTTTGCTCAAAAGCAGTTAATCCGTTGGGATTGCTAGCAGTAATTTGAGTACACAAATGGCATAAAAATCGGTCAGTGTCAATTGTTACCATTCTGACATAACGTTACAAAAATCAGTCTCTTTTTAACTCAACAAAACTTCAGAGTAAGGACAAGAGTGCTGGTTGCCATTTAAAAAAAATATTAATAGTGTGTAGTATAGCAGTTGCCAAATGGGTCTGTGTGTTCCACAGTGAGCTGGTACACAAAAGTTTCCCAGGGAAGCCTTCTTGCTCATGCTCACGCCTGGCAGCTGGCTCTGGATGATGTCATGAGGAGATGATTACATGAGCACAGTTTCTGTGATTCAGAGTTGGAATTTGTGTCAGAAGTTTTGGCCATCATTTAAAAATTCTTAATATTTCTTAAAACTTTGAACATTTCAAACTTAACAAAAAAATTAATTCTTTATTTTGGTTTAACAGTATGTTTGCTCTAGGCATTCAGGGAGACATCACAGATTTTGTCTAGCTGTAAGTCATATAAGTAACGTAATACATTATTTTTCTTTATCAAATATAGAGCAAGAAATTAAAAACCTTGAGACACTTCAGTGTTTTTTTTTGTGGAATTTTATTTGTGAATAAGCCTTGTATTGCAGAAAAGGAACATTGATTCTCTTTGTACTCGAGAATGTGTATGTGATCTTTTAGGACAAGGTTTGCAGGCATCTGGTGGCTCAAAGTGTCACAACACTGCAAGCTGAAAAAGCCAAAAAACTTGAGGTGTGTTTCCTGAGAAGCAGGGACAGGCCATTTTGTCATTTTTTTTCCTGTTTAAAAATCTTGCAGTTAGTTTTTACTTTTTATGTATTAAAAAAAATTATCACTGATGATGTTTGCTAATGCTATGAAATAATATCTTAAAAATAGAGCAGAACAGCAGTCACTGTTAGCTTTGGTTTTGGCTTCAGGAACAATATGAATTTCTTGCTACATAAAACAAGCAAATAAAAGAATTACTTAAATAGTTGAGACTTGTGGCAGAAATTCTACACGCAGAATTAATGTTTTCATTCCTATGGCACGGTTTCAGCTTGCAGCCTTTCTTTGTTTATTTTTACTTGTTGCTTCATTCCTTTGTTTTAAGGAAAGGTGGTGGAACTCAATTTAAAATGGTGAGGACTTCAATTTAAAATGATACCGTATATTATTTCTAGTTCAGTTGTTAATGTAAAAGCTGAACTAAACGTAAGTCTAGATTTTCATGTGTATTCATCAAATATTAACAGTTAGCCATGTATTCTGTGGGTTTTTTAGTGGCATTTCATGTGTGGGTGTAAATACTTCTTTAGTTGCCAAGATAAGTGACTGCTATTACGATGGCAGAATGAAGCTCATGGTGCTGTTTTCCCATCAGACTCTATGAAAAACTTGCCTTAATAAAAAAACCAAACCAAAATTCTTTAAATAACACATGAGAGCACTGAAATCCACAATACAGAACAAAACTCTATGTTTTACCCTTATTTAAGGGTTGCTTGGGCTCAACATGTTGCAAAGGACATAGTAAGTTTTTTTTTCAGTGTCTTGTAAAATTGTGGTGTAATATGTGGTTATAATAAGGTGTATTTTTAGTTTCCTACATTTAAGTTTTGTAGGACACAATTGTAACTTAGGGATGTTTTTCGGTGTTTGTAGTAACGAGGAGGGGAAGTAGTTTGAGAAAGATGCAACCAGAATATTTATAATTAAACACAAGCTAGGTAGTTTTCTTTTGTGTGTGGGTTTTATGGTTGCTTTTTTATTTCTTTTTCTTGATAGAACTTGTGAAGCATTTAGGTTGTAAAACTGTGAGGGCATGTGCTCCAAAGGATCAGGATAATACGGACAAAAGTAGAAATAGTTGACTGAATGGGTTAGCTCCTGTTTCTTGAGTTGTTTGGTTGTGGCAAAAAGAAGTATTAAAAAACTCCACAGCATTACTTAGTATTTGTAAAAGACTCTGGAAATAGTCCTGAAGGTTACATGTCTTGTCCTAGTTTTCATACGTGTTTGCATTGAAGTGCTGCACTTCCTGAGTCAAGGAGGGCAAGTGGGAAAGCTTTTGATTCATATCAAAAGTGGAGATAAAATGTTTAATTATTAACAGTTTTACAATGTTGGAAGAAGCAGGAAATAAAACTTTCTGGAAGTTGAATAACTTTCTCAGAGTTTCCAGCCTTTTCTAGACCTGGTAAATAACAGATTAATTGTATCACAACCTGCGGAGATACCACAGCCTGAACTAAAAGGGCAAAGACTGAAATGCTCTGAAAATACTTTGTTGCCTATAATGATATATTGAAATACGTGTATAAGTACGTGTGTATCTGAGAGGGTGAAAATGAGGCTTTCACTAATTCTTCTAGGCGATAATAAGCCATATAAACCTTTCTTTAAAGTATAAACCTGGGTTGTAAATCTGGTTTTGCTCTAACAATGAGACAACCAGGCTGTTTCAACTTCACGGTTACATTGCCAAGCAAGTTAAAATAGAAGTCTGTATTTTTTCTTTTCTTCATGCCTTCTGAATGAAATTAATATTCAGGCAGCCTGTTCATCTACTGCACCTGGCGAAAGTGGCTGAGCTTTCATGTCAGTGAACTGAGCACAAAGCTGCCTCAGCTGAGAAATCTGGGCCTCAAGATTGTTCATTTGGTGAATTATAAAGAAGTGATTACTTCTGATTGGTCTTTTTATTAGGTGATGTTTGTTTTGAAGGTTTATATGTTGGTTTTAGCAAGTCAGCCTGAAGCATTGTGGCAGATCCATCAAAGGTTTTCTGCCAGCTGCCCTTAACCCCACAATTGGTCAATGTGAGGTTTTCTGGTTCACTGTGGACAAACTGTCTTTGGTAGAACTTGAGACAATAGACATGTGCAACTTCATATTTTAAAATTTTTATGATATACTGGGACTGATTGAAATCTACTTACATGCAAAGTTTATGTTGACTTCCGCTTAATATACCGAAACAGTAAGAAAAATGGCTACACAAAGCCTTAATAAATTATAGGAGGGTTATGAATTGCAGTTGCTTTGCTGTTGGAATCCAGCAGGATCTTTTAGTAGCTAAGAATATGCAAGAACAGATTTGAACATGATTGCTTAAAAAAAACCAAACAAATAGTAAAACCCCTTGACTGGAATACGACCCTTCATTTTCTGTTTCCAGCTCACCTGGAGTCCTGATCTCAGACCAGGGTTCACTTTTGTGAGACATAACAGATTTACAGCCTGTGTGTAACACAAGGCAATAGACAGAGACATGTGAAAAATAACAGGAAAGAATATTGGCCAATATTGATTTAAACACTTTTAAGCCTGAAATATTTTTCCCTCTACACCTCAATGCAAGAAAATCTTGAGGAGATTGAAGCAGTCATGTATAGAGCTTATGACCAACTCCCTTAGCACATGGATGCAGTTTGGAGAGGACTGGGAGCAGGAAAACTGCTTTATTCAAACTGTTCAGAGCTTCTGTTGTGATAGGCTAATGAATGATTTGGCATTTTGGTACTGAAACCAGAGTGGTGGTTGTCAGGAATTTGCAGGTGAGGATGGAGTTTATTTGTCTTGATGTGGAGTAGGAGCAAGAGCTGGTGTGGGGGAACAAAGGGAGGGAAGGTTCTTGTCTTCAGTATGTCATATCAATTTCCAGTTATGAAACAGAAGGTTTCAGTGCATATACTTAAACCTGGGGAAAGCCTTTTTATTGTCTAGTTTTGGTGATGTGTGGTGTGTATGTGTATGTCTAACTCATTTTGCCCAGTCACAGTTGCTTGAGTTTAGTTAGAGCAGGTAATTGGTGAGATTAAGGGGCTGAGGGGACCCTTTAAATGATTCTGGGCATTACATTGGCTCCACTGTGCCATGAAGGTGCAATTTAAATTTTTAATACCACAGAAAATCATAAAGGCTATTGCTGTGGTTTGTAGCTATTTTGAGAGCTGAGAATATGAAAAATGTCCAGATAATCTGGCTTCTAAATAAAAGGTGTAAAAAATGTGGTTCTATGGAATCTCACTTGGGGGAAGTTGCTTCCTTTATCAAGATCTGATGATCACTTGGACTTTGAACTGACAGTTAGGACATGTAGTCAACTTCCTAGGAAAGATGATCAGTACCACTGGAATCCGGTTGACCCTAAATGTTCCTTAGTTAGGACTTTGGTTTTGGTCTTGCTATTTGAAGGTGGTGCATTAAACCAGTGCCTGAGATCCTTCTAAAAATTTTATCGCCATTCAATATTTTAGTACAGTAGATGCTATAAAACAGGTCTGTGTAACCTACTTGGTTCTCTTTGCTTCTTTGGAAGAGGATTGTCTAAGTCTGCAAATTCCTTCCTAGTTGTTAAGACTTAGATGTCGCATGCTAACTTTCACTTCAGGTTTGGGTAACTCATAAGTGAAAAAAGGGATTTCCTGTTTTGGGTGCTCTCTGACAAGCTGTGCTAGAATGGTCTTTATGCCTTCTTGTTCCAAACAAGAAACTGATGATTTACCAAGGAGAATTCCTCAAATGTGATGTTTGGATTTGTGACTGAGTTTAAAAATGTTGAAAACTTTATAGTCTAATAATATTTTCCTTGTTTTCAGATTAACTGCTGAAGTACTGATCGAGTTCTGCTATTCTTCAATGAGGAACTACAGGCTGATCTTTTGCCATAATCTTAAACAACCATAAATGACAAAAGAATGCTTGGTCAGTGAGGGCAGCTGGCGCAGAAAGCGTTTTTCAAACTCGGCTGTTTAAGTACTCTGAGGTAGGTTTCTTAACTTTTTTTTACTGGGAAAAAAAGAGAAAAGCAGGTATGGATTTCAGGATGTCTAATCTATAAGATTTTCTCTATTAGTAAACAGTGAATTTAAGTTTGGTTGCAGTGCTTTGACTAACAACATGTACTTCATGTTCTGTGTGCCAGCCTCTATGGAAATGATTGCTTGCATTTAAGCAAGTATGTTTTCTTTTCTTTTTATTATTTATTTTGAAAGGACAGCTTTTTCTTTGCTAGAAGAAATATTTTGGTTTTGACAGGATAACATCTTGCTGAGTGACTTACACTGCCTTTGGTGATACCTTTGTTATCTATCTAGATCCTTTATCAAGCAAAGACTTGCAAGTAAAGCTAGAGCTTCTGCCTGATAGAATGGTATCACTGAGCATCTAGAAACTAGTTTTGGGGGTTTTATGTTCAGTAAAAATTTTAATTTGATGCAGGTGTGGAAAGCTTTATTATATACACTGGAAAATGCCAAATATATTTAAAATTATTATAGTGCAGTTGTGTATCACAAAATACTTAATCATTTCATATAATTGAAACTTGGAGTTTAGGTTTGGTATGATCCACTGGTTTAGTTTCCTGTTGAGAGACTTTTGTATTGAGTTCTGAAAGGCTGACTACTAAATGCTGTCAGAAAAGGTACTGAGGAACTGTGCTTCTCCCAAAGTACCTTAGAACTTAATCAGCAGTTCTGTAGCTAGAATTTTCTGCGTCTTCTCGGCTGCTGTATATGTCCTTGTCAGTCCTCTGTTGAGGGTTGGACAGAAGACATCAGTGATGGTCATTTATTGAGTTAGCTGAGTTTGGAGTCATTGCAGAACTGTTCATTAAATCAGTGAATTGATGAAGACAGACTAGAGAGTATTTGCTTTAGGTAATTAAAACACTTCGTGTTACAGATCAATGCTTTCAACAGCATATACTGAAGTGTGTTTTTTTGGTTTAATTTATTGACAGAAAAGACAGCTTTGATTTTTGGCTGCAAAAAGATATGAGGAAGAGCTCCTCCCCTTCCTTGAGTAACTGCAACTCTGTTCTTGCTAACAAAATATTTGGAATTCCACTTGATGAGCTGCAGCAAGAAGGGCAACCAGACAATGAGGTTCCATTCATAGTCCGCCATGTTGTGGACTATATTGAGGAACATGGTATGTATTAGCTTGCTGTACTTCAAATAATATATTTCACTGTTGTTCTTACAGAAGAGATTGTGGTTTTTGAAGCATACTTGTTTTCTGAAGTTAATTATTTCATTGGATGGGATTTGGTAGTTTTGGGGGTTTTTTTGGTGATACCTACTTCCTCTCTTTACTCCTTTGGCTATGTTTGATTATCACTGTGTTCCAGCCAACAGTAACGCAGTCAGCTCAGCAGGGCACCTTGAAGGAAATGCTGTGGTTTAGGTACTGCTGACATTTACCTGGTTATTTTACTGTTACCTGGGTAGAAGAATGTGTGTGTTGGAAAGAGAACTGCTGGAAGTCTTGCCAAACGTTTGTCCAGAAAATGTTTCAGTCAGTATGGGAGTTGTGCATATCTGATTATCAATATTTTTTCTGATACATTTGTCCATACTGGATCTAAAAGTTTATTTCTGCAATTTTTTTATCTAATTCAGGGGGTCTGGAACAAGAGGGACTTTTCCAAGTCAATGGGAATGCTGAGACAGTGGAGTGGCTTCGGCAACGATACGATAACGGAGAGGATGTGGACCTGGTTAAAGAAGCAGATGTACCCTCAGCTATTAGCCTTCTTAGATTTTTTCTTCAAGAACTTCCAGAGCCAGTTATCCCAGGCAGTTTGCACATACATTTGATGCAACTTTCTCAAGGTAATAACTGTTTTCGATTCAGTGTTTTTATGATTTTAAGAGTAAAACCCAGTATTGAATTGAGATTTGTAGTGGCACTGAGATGTCTTTGGTGCTCTGTGTAATAATGTGTTTATCAGGAGGCATTCAAATACACATTTTCTTAGTATTGGTGGTGCTTGTGATAGGCCTGTTAGTTTGGAGTGCAAATTGGTTTGTAGGAGGAGTAGGTCCAGCAGAGTTTTCATGTGCTGGTACACTGTCTTTACCAAGTGCTAACCTTGGAGCATCACCTGCAGCAGTGTGGAGTTGTTTATTTTCGTCTGTTAAATATCCTGTATATCCTGAAATTTTGAATGTGAGTGGTTGTCCGGATAGGTGGTGAACAGAGACCCAACACTGATATGTAAGCATTAAACAGTCTTGTGCTGGAAACAATTCTTGAAGCTAGTGACCAGAGAAACCTGTTAAAGCTGAAGTTCTGTTTGTCCTGTGCAGTAATAAGAAACTGCACAGAAGGTGCATAGGGAATTTAATTAGTGCTATGTCTGCTGTTTGGTTTGTGTTGCCAGTGTCATGGTTCTTTAGACCTAAGTGGTAAGTAAACTGTTGTGGGGTTTTTTGTTTGGATGGTTGTTTTTTCTTTTTCTCCTCATGAAAAGATGATAAATAGAATAGGGATTGTTAAGACAGTAAAGCAGAATACTGGTGGCTGCTCAGGTAATGCTGCTGTGCACCTTGGTTGCAATGTTATCTATCTGTCTATCTATATATACCCGGTGTGACAGCATAATTCCCTTCTATGACTGTAAAATCTAGTGTGAAAATGGTTTTCTTCATCCCATCTTTGAAGAGATGACTGTGGATGGGTTTATATATGAAGTGTTTTTAGCATGCAAGTCCCCAGTTACCTTTTTAAAAATATATGGAGAAACTTAAACTTGCAACTTATTTTCTTTATTGTCTTTTTAAAAGTGTAAAATAAAGTTATTTCAGAAAGATTTAGAGTTATCTGTAACAAGGATATCAAACCACAGAAACCCTTTAAACAGTGTTTTCAGATACTAAAATTAGACTTTTGGTTTCCTCTAATTGGGTTTTACCTGTCTGATAGACATATCTCAGTTAGTTTTCAGAATTACATAACCTGCTGCGTTTGAGGCAGAGGAAATGCTTAAAGAAGTGCAGAAGGTGGTAGTAATTGACCTATATGTTAATTCTAGTGTTTTCCCTCTTTAGCAGTCCTTCCACATCATTAGGTCAGACTTAGTCCACAGAATAAAGTCATTATCCAACAAGGTGTGGTCTGTATTACCTCGTTGGAAGCTCATTCCAGGCAGGTGGTTCCTCAAAGACAGGTGATTTCAGTAATTGAAGTGTGAGTGTGATGAACCCAGTGCACTAGGCCACGTGTCCCAGAAGTGTGTATCCATGCTTTAGTGTCAGAGGACTTCAGTTAGAGGTAAGAATGTTCTCCCTTTAGGTCCCTGGTTGTTTAGAACTTAACTTTCAGGGCAGATTGATTTGACAAAACACAGAGATATGTATGTGCAGAGTGGTCTGATTATCACCTCTCTCTTGCTCCCTTTCTTTTTGAAGGTCTACATAGTTAAAATACTTTTTAAAGTCTTTTTTTCTGTTCTGTTTCCAAAATGCATTTCTAGAGCAAGAACTTACAATGAAATGTTCATTTTATTGTGTTATGTGTTGAAACAAGTATTTTATGTGCCTGATGGCCTGTATTCAGCTACTGGAGTTGTTGACTGTGTCTGAGCAAATGAAATCCTGTGCATTTCCTGCTTGGTGTTCCTGTACATATTCAACAGGGAATTTACTCACTCTTGGCTTTGATACTAAGGACTAGAATGTCTCAGCTCTCTCACCTAGAGAGGCAGAGATGGCTCATCATCTTCAAATGTACTTTCCCCCTTCTAACTGAGCTGAGAAGAATTTTCAAGTGTCTGAGAAATAAGGGAGGCTTCTTTGTATTAATTTTTCTCCCATATTGCTTTCCTGACATTTCTTTTCCTGTATATGGAATTTCTCAGTTAGGTACAAACAGCTGTAAACTCTTTGAACCTTGTTGCCTCTAAGGCTGATGATGTAACAAGTGAGATTTATGGGAAGATATTCTGATGAAGGGTATAGTTAAATGGGATGAGAATGAGGAGATTTTATGGTGACCCTTTTTCAGATCTGAAATTGAATCAGCAAGCTTCAAGCTAAGCATGTGTGAAGATGATTGCATTGAGGTAGCTTGGATTTATCAGTTAAGTATTATAAAAGCAAGTAGAGTGGTGAGAAAGGGGTGTTTGTAAAGAAAAAGGTGTCAAAGTAGCTCTTCTGCAAGAAGAATTTAGCTAGATGGTTGTTAGCTCACTATTGGAGCTGTTGCTGTTGCTAGAGCTCTTTTGCAAAGCAATTGTTATGTAACGGTGGTAAAACAAAAACATACAGAGGAGTTTGCCCTATGAAATCAGAAACCTGAGTAAGCGCTAATTGGGGAAAATGTGCAGAAGAGAATGTGGTGGATAATAATGAACAAATACAAGTCAATTCTGACATTTTAGGCTGTGGTTTGACCAAAGTAGTTGTACTTCAGAAGTAAGCTATTGTCAGAGTTAAAAAGCTGATCAGTGTCAAAAACGAAAAAGCAGGTATCTTCTTTCTAATTAAAATGTTTTAATTACTTTTTCAGATTATAATAATGAAGATGAATTTGGAAGAAAGTTGAGGTTCCTCTTGCAGCAGCTTCCACCTGTTAATTACAGTTTGTTAAAGTTTCTGTGTAAATTTTTAGCTAACGTAGCATCACATCATGAAGAAATTTGGTCAGCAAGTTCCTTAGCTGCAGTCTTTGGCCCGGATGTTTTTCAGTAAGTTAGTTATAAAAGTTCATTCAGTGTTTCTGTGGGAATTACAGTGTATATCTGTAGTTTAAATCCATGAGCAACGGTAGCAAAGTGCACAGTGTGTTTCTGGCAGAATCTGTCTTTCTCTTCCCACCTACTCTCTCACCCCAGTTTAGTTTTATAATTTTTGCTTGGATTTAAACAGCAGCTTGTCTGTGAACTGTGGCGTCAGAAACCACTGGTTTGATTGTTACATTACTGTATTTATTTTGAAGTTCAAATATTTTAGTGATAGTATGTAACACTACTATTTGTAGCGAGAAAATAGTTGTGGGAGAAGGCTGTTAAAGTACCAGCTTGTAATGTTGTTTCCTCTCTGCAGGAAAATACTTGAATTTTAAATGTTCCTCATTAAAAGTTAATTGACTAAATAGTTGCTGATTCATCATTTAAAAATATAGTAAAAAGCTTTGTAATGTGTTAGTGTAAAGGCATGCTTGAAGTGAGGTGTGTTCACAATGAATAGGGGTTAATGGTGTGAAGTTTAGCACTTAGTCATAGAAGACATTCATAGATGTTTTTTGGGGAAATGGTTGGATTTAGACTTTTAAACTAAAACAGTGTTGAAATTTTTAGCATTTACACAGATGTGGAGGATCTGAAAGAACAAGAAATAGTTAGCAGAATAATGGCGGGGCTTCTGGAGAACTACTATGAATTTTTTGAAAATGAAGAGGAAGATTTTTCATCCACTAATGATTTAAGTTCAATAACTGAACAGGTAAGAATATTTTGAATGGCAATATGTTACCACTTTCCTATCTGTTACTCACATTTATGTTCATGAAAGATATATTGAAGTACAATTTCTTTAGTATGACTTCAAGAAGTTTCTTGCAAACTGACAAAACCTGGCATTTTCCTCATTTTCTTAATGCATGTGAAGTTGTTGCTTTTGTAGTAAGTATAGCTGTGCTGTGTAGAAAATTACATAGGAACTAAACCAACAGTGATATCCTGCTAACATAGACATTGTTAGGCTATATAAACAGCTTTCTAATTTCCAATTAGGAATGAAGAACTGTTTTTAAACCAAATGAAGAACAACGCTGTTGTTGGCCTTGGTCAACAGTATTTCTAGGTGTGTCTTACAGAAACATGCAGGGTCTCGCACTCTACTTGATGATGTTATCAGTGGTGTTTTCCTATGCCAAAGTTTTTGAACGTTGTTTCTGATTCTAAGACTTGAAAATGAAGTATTTTCTGTAAAGAGAAAAAAGGATAAATAATAAGCAGTTGCTGAGCTAGGTAAGAAGGAATACGGAATTTATAAAGCCTATGTCCCAAACCCCTCCTCTAGCAAGACAGGTAAGGCAAGTACTGGGACAGCTGGTTGCTTCCTCTTGCCTTCAGTAGATAGTCTGGTCTGGTCTGCTGAGCGTGGGCAGCAAGTTCTGGATTGAGCAGCGTGGGCTGTGTGAGCTCCTTGAGCTGCAGCTCTCCAATGTTTGCTGTGTCTTGAGCTCTGTGCAGGAATATGTCTGGCACTGGGACCTGACACAGCCCTGCTGCATGCAGGAAGCTGCTGGGCTGTGACTCCTGCAGCTGGAGGCTGAGGGCTGTCCATCAGTTGGGATGACTGCTCTGTAAACTAGAGCTGGTTTGTGCTCTCATGCTTTGAAATTCCTGACTTGGCTGTGCATCGTTATATGTTTTAGCAAAAGGGTTTCTCAAGCACACCGGTCTGTTTGGTGTGTGGATTTGTTTGTTTTTCGCTTAGTTGGAGGGCTGCTGGGGTGTCCCTTTAATTTCATGGTGTCTCCACCAGATGTCAACAGTGCACTTCTGTCGGGGGCTGGTGCGGTGGGGACAGAAGGGCCGTTGTCCCCGCGGGCACAGCCCTGCTGGCAGCTGCCCCACTGTTTGGGTGGGCTTCCCTTTGGTTCACTGGCACATCCTCTTGCAATTACTGAGGAAAATCAGGGATAAATACATTTCTTGCCTGGAATGTAGTGCCATGTAACGCGTTACGCCCCTTTTAAAAACAAACAAATATCTCCTTTCTGCCTTCTGTGTAATCTTAAACTTCTAAAGTTTCAATTTTTCTTAATTTAGTGGGTTTTTTTTTTTTTACACTGGTGGCAGATACTATATGGCATATTTTCTTGAGGCTGCTGCTTAAATTTTTGGGTTGCAAGATTGGCAGACCAGTAATCAATTACAGAGGCGCCCTGGGAGTCAAACAGAATCACTTTGTTCTTTTTTACCTTTTCGTGTTTTAGACATTGTTACTTTAAAAAAAATGAAGGTGGCTGTCTTGAGTTGCCCGTTGGTTATATTGTTTTGCTTTTTAAATCGGCTGTATTTCCTTGCTTCAGTAAAAACATCTGTGTTTGGAAACAAAGAAACAAAAATAGACAAGAGCACAGAAACTTTGTAAGTGTTCATTCAGTGCTTTAGAATTTGGGTTCATAGACATCTGTGTTGCCTTCTCTAGGACTGTTTGAAAAGGCTTCTGATGCATGAATAAGGCTACCTGTGGAATAGAGGAGAATTACCTGTTTTAGACATAGGAGAAGAAAGATTCTGTAGTTCATTATTTCAGTGTGGTTGGGTTTTTGTTGTTTCTTGATTCTGCTTGTGTTCATTTATGGCATCAGAGGTGCTCCTTGCTTTTCCGTTTTTGTCCAGTGTTAAAAGTAGCTTTTTAATGATGTGAAATTTATAGTTTTACATAAAAGCAAGTCTAGTGTGCCTGTCTTTCTCTAAAATTGAAAAATGTTCTCCTCCTACACGTTACTTTCATACCTCTCATGCTCTTTTAAATCCTTGGACCTCTTGAAAGAAACTTTTCAATCCATTAACTTCGATTAAATCTGTTTTAGATCAATGATCTCTTGGAAGAAGAGGAAGATGTAAAGCTTGAGCAGTCGGAAGAACTTCCAGAAGATAGCACAGAGAAACCTGTTGAAAGGCCAGCTGTGGTGCACCTAGATATGACAGGAAGTCTCTCAGATTCCAGGAATGTTACAGCATCAACAAGGTAACTCGGTTCTGCCTTGGAGTTTGGATTTAAAGTTTAGATTATTATCTATTCTGTCAGAGAGAGAAACTGTCAGACTTTTGAGATAAGTGTTGGTGTCTACAAATGAAGCTTTAGAAGTAGGTGCAGTCCTTATAAGAGCAAAGTATGGGTTAAAATAACTGTTCCCAAATTGAGCGGAGGAATGCTTGTAGAACTCAGATTAGATTAAATGTGATGATTTATGCAGAGAAAGGTAAAAACAGCATATTTTAGTGCAACTGTGAAGTGGTATTTAAACAGTAAATTATATAGCAGAAATAAGAAGAATCTGCATACTGGTAGATCCAAACCTATTCTGTACCATCTTTCCACCACTCCCTTTCGATGGGAAATCCTAGGACTATTTCTTGTCACATGCTGGTAGAGAGCTGTGGGCAGGTTTGGCAGTTGCAAAATGTGATGTAGGCAGGAATGTTGGAGTCAGCTTCTAAGAGCAATTCTCCTAAAAGAGATGTGTAAACATAAAATCGTACTTTCGTTTGAGAGTTTCTTCGTGCGTGCTTGTAATACACAGATTTATGTTGTACTTGCTTTGTAGTACACAGGATTTTATTTTTAAATATGCTTTACTTGTGCTTAGAGTTTACATTTTACAGATGGTTAATTTACTTTTTCCCCTCTACAGCATGTGTTTGGTATGGCCATTGCATGTAAGAACTTGTAGGGAGGAGTGAGGAGAAATTTATAATAAAAGAGTGACTAAAAGCAGAAGAAATGCAGGGAAAATCACAAGTAAATTACTGCCTAAGAATCAGTAGTTTCAAGAATGTGGATTTCAGGTTGAAATCTGTTCAGCTGCTGGCTGCATACTTCCTTCTACTTCAAGGCAAGAAGCTGTAAAATATCAAATAATGACAGAATCATTATTCTATTTTGTAATTAAAATTACATTTTAATAGTTAATTATCGTTGCTAGCAATAAAGCTTCTTAATTTTAGTTTGAATTAAATTTTTTTAAAAGTTGCAATTTAACTATTCACAGGTATTAGGTTGCTTCTGGAATGTGTAAACACAGCAGTAGTGACAAACTCAGCATGTTTGAGAGTATAAATTGGATAGCCTGAAGAGAAAAACATTTTTAGTTGATGTTTAAGGTTAATTAAAAATGAATAGGCATTAATTATGGTTGGCATTTTACATAATTTGTGGGGAAGGATAGGGAGGAATCCTTTAGAGAAGGAGAATTTTGACTGTAAAGGCAGAACAACTGCAGAAAACATTTTAAAAAAAACAGTGGATGAGAAAGTATACTTCATTAAACTTCTAACCACTATAAATACTGTAAATATTTTCCCAAACCTAATGGCTTTTATGTATGCATTTAATGGCTTTTTTTTGGTCTTAGTTTCTTGATGTAAAAAAAAAAAAAAAACAAAAAAAAAACCAAAAAGCAAAAAAAAAAAGCAAATGTTAATGCAGGTTTATTTGGATTATTTTATCTTGGTCCTGACGTAGAGCCTGTGGCAGCTTGTACAGGAAAGAGGAAGAGAAGTCAATCTTAAATAGGATTCTTGCAGTTCTTTAACTCTGGGGTTGTGTTGCCTTTTTTCTGTTGTCAGATTTTGGGAACCAAATAATCTGTGTATTTTGGTCTCTGTGTGGAGAGAAGTAAAAGAGATTGCACGTTCTGCATGTTGAAGATTGGTTATTTTGAGTCATACAATGGGACATCTGACCTTCCTTGTAGTTATTTGGACTATAACTTGCTTATAATTTTGCTCACTACTTTTTTTCTCATTCTGTTTGTTCTTCCTGAAACCTGTGACCTTCCTGCACTGCATGGTGTTAATATGACTTTGAGTTAGGGATCCTGTGAGAATGTGGATAATCATTAATGCAGTTTGATTTAGTGACTGCTTGAAAACGGTGTTTATAATAAACCTGTTGAGTGATCTTTGAGCCTGTTACCCAGCAAGGGAGCATTTGTTGCTCACAGGTTGGCGTTGTGCACGTCAAGGAAACTGTTCTCCCTTACCAGAAGCCTTTTCCCCACAGCTCTTTCAGTTTTGCTGTCCTGAGTTTTGGAGACAAGAGTTACTGACTCAGCATTGCAGCTGAATTTTAAGACCTGCTGTTGAAATAAGTACTTTAGAATCCTTCTCTGTCATTATTCCAAATTTTTCATCCCTGAGCCTTGCCAAGCAGTATTTGCTTTAATTGGGCAGTTCATCTCAAATGTTGTCAGTTTGAAGCTTAATACAAAAACTCTTTGGTTTTGGATTTTTCAAAATTATATGTGTAAAAATATGAGATATGACAGGCAGTAAGTTGTATAAACAGTTTGCTTTGTTTGTATTAAATGCAGTGACAAGGACAACATCCTCACTACTTCTGTGATATTTTTGTTAACCCTTTTGTGGGGTTTTAATTAGCTCTGATTTAATTAGTTCTCATGAGAGAGAAGTGATATGAATACCTACCAAACGAGACAAAGCGCATAGTAAAGCTGACCAAATATAACAGCTGCCTGAATTGCTAGAAAATAAATTATTATTTTAGCAAAGTGCTGTTTTTGACATCCAGATACTTCTTCCTACTTCCATCCTGGAAAATCTGTAAACAACACGTTAGGAGAGCTTTCAAGTGTTGATTGGGCAGCTTATTGTCAGGAGTGACCTCATGTTGCAGTCGATTTCTATTTAGACTGCAGGGTTTAGTGCAGCACTCCAGAGGTGCCGGCTCCCAGGCAGCCCCCGGAGCCCAGGCAGCAGCATGCACAGCCAGCAGCCCACAGCTCGCTTTGCTGCCTTCCACATGAAGCATTTCTACGTGAAGTGCTCGTTTGGGATAGCAAAAATCATCAGAATGGCCTGTAAAGTTCTGCTGCACAGGTAAATAGATGAAAGGAAAATGTCGTTTTGGTATGATTGCAAGTAAGGCTCTAACTTTAAAATTATGTGAGATTTAATGTGGGTTGGAGATATTATGAAATGAAATAATATCACAACTAGTTATTTTAATGATAAATAAGGATATTTGTACAGTCAGGAAATTACCAAGGAAAACTTAGGCATATTTTATCTCTAGTTAATATATTTTTCTACTTAAGATATGTTTTTACCAGGAACTTTTCTGGGTAGGGAGAGAGTACGGAAGAGATTCTCAGGAGTGGGTTAGCATTATGAAACAAAGCTGTTTACCTTTCTGTGTCTTGCTGTGTCATGCTGCGTTAAGGCTCTGTCTGGCAGTATAAATTACAGCTTTTAAAAAGTATTCTTAAATTGTGGTACCTGGGCTCAGAAGTTGTAATGGCTTTTCATCTAAGATTGCTTCATTTCTTTCAGAAACTGCTTAATTGCTGAAGTGATTAGTTGAAGATGTAAGATATTCTTTATGTAGCAAGAGGATTCTTCAGGCTTTGTAATACTGCTGATTTATGCACAGCTTTTCCTGAGTACCTCTAATGCTCCTAAAGGTGTTGAATAAAAGCACTGGAGAACCATCCTGTGCTGGGGGTTGAAGGTTACATATTAGCATGGAAAATTTTGTTGTGAACCATATCTGAAATATCTCGATTCTTTGGAGATGAGTTTGATTCTTCCTATTCTTGATACAGTTCCTCATTGTCTCAAGTGGTAGAATAAAAGGACTTCAAGTTATCACAGTTTCCTATAAATAGTGTTGTACTTGTGCCCTTGACTGAGTTTTTCTTGCTCTCTTTCGCAATTAGATTGTTGCCGTGTTCTGTGCTCTAATTGCCTCGTTTTTTCTCCCAATTTGTCCTAGGGGTGACTGCTTTAACAGTAAATCGATTTCAAACTACACAATTAGTATTTCTACCTTTAGAATGCAAGCTTTTAATATGCAGCTTTTGTACAACTTACTGAGATGAATACTTAAAACTACATTTTTTGCGTTTTGAAATATTACTGGGATTTTTCTGAGATTCTTGATCATGCTCCTTTTCTCTTACCTTGTTCATGAAGCTGAACTGAGAGCTTCACATCTTCCTTTTTTATTTCAAGTATTGTCAAAACAGAGTGTGTTTATCAGAAAATCTCCTTTGTACAGGTAGTACAAGTAGTAGAGCTGTGCTGAACTTCTGTGCGTGGAAATACAAATGAAATGTAAATATCTTAAGCTGTAAACTACCTCTTGCCATTTTTTTGTTTATAAGAAAAATACAAAATTCCAATGTGTCCCCTCTCAGTTATTTGGTCTGAGCCTGGAAATCAGCGGTTACAAGATCTGGCTTCTATGTCAGGTGTTTTAATTTCCCGAAGCTATGTCTGTTTTGCAATAGTAGTTGTATGCTGCCTGTTCGGTCAATGCATTTGGAATAGATCGACTTTGGCTTTTCACCCAGGCAAACACACACAAATCATAAGATGAACCTGATTTGTCAGCAAGTTTCCATTAAAAAAAAAAAGGAAAGAAGAAATTAAAAGGCTCTGTGAGCACCTGCTTGTTCAGTTGTGCCATGATGAGGTTTAAACACTCTGCACTCTGCTGTTGGCCCAGTACAAGGTGTCTAAGGCAAACTGTTATTGTTAAATAAATACTTTAACCACTTTCTTTATCAGCTTGTGTTTAATTCAAAGTCCTTTATTGCTTGTGTTTCATTTACTTGGAGGAGGGAAAAAACAGAATATCTGCTTGAGTTGATTTCTCTCTCAGGTGGTGGAACTACTAATAAACCTCATAAGGTCTAACCATGATATTCTTTGCTGTATTAAAAACTATCGTTGGAAGAGCAGAGAGACTGTTTACAATTTTTGGTGCAAGTAAGGCTCATATCACTCAAAACTGATAGGATACCTCACAGAGGTGATAACCTGTCCAGTTCTCCAGGGAAGTGGCAAGCTCCCTTGTATTTCGGTATTGCCTTATGCATTCATGAAAATAACATTTTAAATCAACTTTGTCTGGCAAGTGTTGTTGCATGGTAGAGAGTAGACTAAAATCTTGTTTTTCACCTTTTCGAGCTTAGTTGTCTGTAATAGGAAGGAAAAGCATTGGTTTACCTCTCTTCCCACCTCTGAGTTAAGCCGAAATTAGTATTTGCTTTTTTCTGGTTGAGGTATGTGTGTTGCAACTCACTGCTGTTTATAGTAGATTTTTTTCATCTTTTATTTGATTCTTACCATATTTACTGTCACTTTGTTTAAAGTTTTAAGTATTCTGTTTATCATGATAAAATTTTGATCATATTCATGAAAAATTGTAGAGGGATCACATACACATGAATTAACTTAATGGTGTTTGTTATGCTGATTTCCACCCCTCCACCCCTCCCTGAGGAGTCCAATATTCTAGGCTGAAGTGACTTTGCTAGGAAATTTCCAGATGCTTTGAAAATGACAGGCTCCTGTCCCACAACCTGCCCTCCACTTGAAATGCTGTAGCTGTGCTCAGAGTGTTGTAGATCTGTTGAACGTTGCAGAATAATATTATGCAACAGTCTGATGGGAAGAACCTGTGGACGAAAGCAGAGTAATTTGGAATTTGCTTTAGGCAGCAAGGTTAAAATCTGCATTATTTAGCAAGATGTCAGGAAATGTTTGACTACAAAATGATTAGTATTTCCCATGGGAAAGACCATACATCTGAGAGCTTGGAGCTTCATAATACACCAGATTATTGGCTCTTGAGAGACAGAAATCTGCATTGCTATTTCTACAACTTTGTCTTGTGATGGTGTTCCTTAGGATTTCGTCATTTAAATAATAAAGGGACTGCAAATCAGGGTGTTCTTTACATATCTATTCTACTTCTATCATCTGCATCATATGCAATATTTAACTATTTTCTAAGTTGCTTTCTGTTGACTTCAAGACTTCTATTTAGTGTGATAAGTTTTCTCATTACGTTAACTTATTTCTTCTTCATTACAGTGCTCATATCTCTCCCATAAGTATCTTGCCAGCCTCTGCAGAGTAAGTATAATGAAAATGTAAAATGTTTGAATTGTGCTGTTACGAGAACATGCATAGAAGTTATGTATACTTTCAAAAAAAATGCAATAGGTTTGATGATTACAGTTGTGAATGAACGTGTTCTAGTGTGGAGTATTTCACTTGTGGCATTTAACACTAATGCAGGAAATACCTAATGTCTGTCAGTGTTGTTGGCTGCAGGAGCATGAGAGCACGATATGATAGGATCTAGAGTCCAAAACACTTTGGTTTTACACTTAGATCTATCATAAGTGTTTGACTTAAAATTATGGTAGCATTCACATTGTATTTTTAGCACCATTTCTAGTTGTTGATACTGAATGCAGTTCAGTGCAATTGTGTGTACAAATGTGGAGGGAAAATAGAAGCACGATTTCAGAGTTAAAATGGGATTAAATAGTGTAAGATTTTTACAGGATTTTTTATAGCCCTCTGTATTTTGGAGAAGCACTCAACAGAGTAGTTTTTAAAGAATGCTGTTCTTTTTGTGATGAAATTTTGGGTATATCCTGTGTCCTTCATCAAGTGCTTGCTGATTTTCCCTATTTGTTGGCTTTTGCCTTTTAAGATTACAGCCCTGTTCAAGGGGGGTGCAGCCAGATGTGCTGAAGTGGAACCTGCTCCAGGGTTGACTCTGACCTGTTACATACACAGGATTTTACTGTCACATGAATATATAAGGCTTTTACAAGTTTTTGTATATAGTTGTTAAAAAATAAGTTAGTCATTGTAATATGCTGATTACTCTTAAAATACTGCTGATAGACTTAATAATACTTCATATAAATCTTATGAAATAAAACATAGTGAGCGTAGTAATTTCCACTGCCTTTTTGGGAAAGTTAGTCTCTCTTTGCCTTGAAGTACTGTCATCAGAGATTTCTGTAAAGTTTATCTCTGCTTTTCTGTGTAGCTGATCAAAGCAAAAGTAGAGTTCTTAATAGGACTTTTCTGTCTTTTTTCTTTTTAGCATTTTAGAAAGAACAATTAGAGCAGCTGTGGAACAGCATCTTTTCGATCTGCAGAGCAGCTTAGATAACGATCTGAAACATATACAGCAACACAGACTGGGCTGTAACAATGAAACAAAAAATCCCAGTGGGGATGAGGAAGGATCTAACAACCAGTAAGATTTTGTTGTGTCTTTAATGATTTCCATAGGACTGTGTATCTTAACTCTTCCAAAAAAACCTACCCAAATCCCCCACCTCAACCCAAAAGTTACAACTTTTGCTATTGAGTTCAGTTTATCTGTTTTAAACAAATTGCCTTCCATCAGTTGCCAGTAATGAACAACTCTTGAAGCAAATATTTTAAACTGATCTTGTAGCTAAAAATGCAGTGAAGTGTGTCTGCTTCACTGCTGAATTCGGTACTAGTAGCGCAGGAACTAAAGTTTACCCAAGTGCTTTAATTCTTACCTCACTGATGTGACTTATGACAAAATTTAACCATATTAAAGTTATTGTAGATCCTTTTTCAGTTTCTTTACCCTGTCTTTCCATGTTAGCATAGCTGTTTTACTGCTCTGGCTGTCAGTGTCAATGAAACAGCCAAAAATGGATAGAATAAGGACTTGGGTCTATTTGCATAAAGTTCCAACCGTATTTGATCAGATTTTGTTTTTCTTGTTCTTGTTTATTTCCCATGTTCTGAGCATAGAGATTGCCATGGTAGCATTTGGAAGCTGGTACATTTTGGTGCTTTATTAAAAATAAGTAGTCGTGATTAATACCCAGACTCCAAAAATGTGTTGTTAAGATTTCAGTACCTAAATTTCTTTGTTGCTCAGAGCTGGAATACATGAAGGGAGTCTGAAATACATGATGTTTTCAGAGACTCAAATGCTCTTTTCTAAATTGTTCAATCTTTACTGGTCATGGAAGTCCTATTTGTGACAAGAATAAAGTTAGCAGTTGATCATAAAAGTAATAATCTTTGCTGGTAATAATCAATTAAATGTGAGTTTTAGTGCTTGAGATTTAATGTCTTTGAAGTAATTTGTAAGTGGGTAATTGCCTCAGAGCCCTGCAGTAGCTGAATTCCTCAGCCACAGTGTAAGTGCTGTAAAGGTTGGCTGATCTCACAGAGCGGGAAGCTCCAAGTGCCATCACTGCCGGTTTGAAACCAGTATCCTCCTCTGGCACAGGGACCATTCCAAATGCTTCTGATCATCATTCCACTGTGGATTAACTGTAAGAGAGGATACATGATACCATTCTTCAAAGGGGTTGTCTGGGTTCTTCAAAGCAGCAGACTGTGCATAAGGCAAATACACAGTTAAATTAAGAACTGAAAAAAGTGATCCAGTGCCAGTTTCTTAGAACTAAATGTCTGGAATTAAGAAAAAATAGTTAAAATGTTAATTTTCAATCCATCCTGTTTATTATCTCTATATCTGATAGAGAAAGCTTTTTTAAAGTAGTTTGGAATTCTTAGTGAGAAGGAAGGCAAAGCAGTCAAAGACTTGTGATGAATGACAGAATCATGTGGTAACAGGGATGGTGGCACACAGAGAATATATGTGAATACAAATATGGTGTCAATTAGTTTTAATCTGGCTGTACTGTTACATGCCTTAAGTTGAGTTTTTGGAAGATTAAATGTTAGAAATAATGGGATTTCTCACTGGAGGGGAACATAGTGATAGTAGCTGTAAACTAGCTGGCTTCAGTATTGAGAGGAGTGTAGCCACAGCAGTGTCAGTGAGGCACTGCAGTTTCAGGGTGTCATTGCTTCTGGATGTTGTTCTTTTATTCCTTAGGTAAGTGTGGGGTGTATGCTTGGCCCTTAATACCAGAATCATGAATGCATTTGAATACATCTATCATGTGCAGATGTAGAAAACATCACTTAATTACTTAAGTTTGCCTACAGGTGATTGGAATTGTATTTCTACCAATATCTTTGGTCAGAATAATTGTGTTCAGAAAAACCAAAATCAAACCAATCCAAAACAAAAAAACCCTAAACACCCTAGTGTTTTATACTCTTTAATGGGAAAAAAAAATTGTGGAGTTTTTTTTTTTTTCTTTCAAAGGTGGTACAACATGTTGCTAAAGTCTTTCTGTTCATATCTTTAGGAATGATGTTATTGAAGATAATGACACTGGTAGCAGTGAAAACACAGGAGACTGCTCTGAAGTATTGGTTTGCACTGATTTAGACAGTGAAGCTATGAAACATGATACCGTAAATGAGGAAGAAGAAAGCATTCAGGTGAGAGGAAGAGTTTCCTGTATATCAAATCATAAGTTGCTGAGACTGTAGTGCTTGAGAAATCCAATTTTCCTAAGAGCTCTGATGTAGCGTTATGTGATGCTGTTGCTCTGTGCAGTCAGTTGTCTTTCCTGCTGTGCCATGTGCACTGAGAAATTTTTGTGTATTTCAGTGTGACTTGTTTGGAGCCTGACTAATGTTTTTCCATTGTTCTTTCACAGGTACCAGCCCTTCCTTCTGCTGAGGTAAGTCAGTGCATGAGCCAGCAGGGCACTGGTTAGAACAGCATCTGTGTTACTAGAGGCTTCCTGAGGAGCAGAAGATGTAGATCTGTGGTTGCAGCATAGCCCCCTCCTTGCCCTGGATCAGGAAAGGGTAGCAGTCGCCTCGAGACTTTGCAGCCTCTTGACTATGCTTGTGCTAGGAAGGTGTGGTTTTGTTGTAAGCCTTTTCTATTTCCAATGTGGTAGACAGGGATGTCCTGTACTTTTGAGCACATCTTCATTTCCAGTTGAAAGAGGTTTTGCTACTTCGTCTTGGGCCTCTTTGCTTCACTACTTGACTTCTCCTGTGCTGACGGCTTGCGTACACATTGATGTGTACACATAGAATTCTTAACTTGAGGTGTTCAGGGAGAGAAAGTCAGACCAGTGGCCCTTTGAAGAGCTTCAATACTTAATGTTGTCAGCTTCAAAACAATGGATTGACCATTTGTGTTCCAAAGCAGAAAAATCTCTCTAGAGTGCTGCACGAGCACATTTTGGCTAACATGCTTGTACAAATAAAATACCTAATTGTATTTTTTGAAAAACATTTTGCTCAGAAAATACAATGTTGTTGATACTTGAAGTTGCTGTTGAAGTTCACAAAGCAACTGAAATTGCAAGCAACAAACCACAGGATAATTAGGTGTCAAAGACTTCATTTTGGTTTGCTCTTATATATTATGCTTGCACTGAATAGTTTCATGGCAGAAAGAAGCAAGTATTGCATAGTCTTAATGGAAGCCCAGTATTGTAGCAGCTGTAAATGCTGAAATAATTGTTTGGCCTATATAGCAATGTTGCCTCAGCTTTGCTTGGAGCTGCAAATTATTAGATCTTCATACATAATCAAATGTGCAGGTTTGTAGTATGTATGGCCTGTATTTTTAGTGGTGGCCTGAACTGTACCAGCATTTTTTTTTAGTGGGCAGAGATCAGCCTCATTCAGGGTATCTTTATGCAATCGAGCAATTCTGTAAAATATGTGCTGACAAAAATGAAAATAAGGATCACAGTAATGTTCAAGAGAATAGAGATTTTTATCAAGTAGCACATAGGCACCTGGCAAATAAGCCTTTCTAATGAAAAAATCAAATCTATAGTTCCTTATTTATTTGGTAACACTTTTGTTGTTACAAATCTAAATGGTAAATTCTATGGGAAGAGAGGTTTGTTACACATGTGTAGAGAACTTTGTGCAGTGATTTTCAGCTTCTTGCCTGTGAGTCCAGAAATCTTCCTGAGGGCTTCCTGAACGATAACCAGATAAGCAAACCTATTGTGTTTTAAGTAGACTTAAATTAACTAGGAGAATTTAATGGGTCTGTGAACTTGTAAAGATAGGAATGGGTGCCTTAACACAGTGAAACTGGGAGTGGTCTGGAATCTGTGGTTTTGTTAAAATGTTTCCATAGTGCTTTTCACTGCTGTTGTGATGTGTTCTCCTGGCCTTCTGTTTGCTTTTAGGGATTCCCAGATGACTCTCTTGAATCACTTATCAAGCCAAATTATTCAGTTGTTCCCACAAACAAGCATATTGTTTTAGAATCCCATTCTGTAAATTAAATTTCACAGAATCTTTTAATTGTCCAGGTTCTTTCCTGATGCTTTAGTGCCAAATCTAGTTCTAGAAATATGATTAGATTGTTATCCTGTACTTTTGTTGTCACACCTGGTGTCATTCTTGGCATTTTTTGGTTTTTTGATAGACTTCTGTCCATTGCTGTCAGTGGTAAGGTGACATTCTGGGGTGAAGTTCTGGTATTTTCAATGTTGATTTTTACCTTCTTTTTAATACACAGTTTCAAATGTTATTGGAGAGTTGTACCTTTTGGGGAGGGGTTAAAGGGAAATACAGTGATTCTCCTGTGTGGGAGGAGTTTGAGAGGGACATGTAGGGTTGTAGGAAGAGAAAGCTCTGCATGTGAGTTCTCCTTTGGGCCTGGAATGGAAATAGAAGCAGCTGTTTCCACAGCTTCAGTGAGTGTGACTATGCAAGACTTGTACAGCTCATCTCTAGGGTGGAAATTATCTGCTGGAGTATGACAAATGCACTGTAATTAAAAATTGTTTTCCCAAATTGGAATTTGACATGAGGACTGAAATAATGTAAACAGAATGATGGAGTTCTTTCTGATAAGGATGTCACTTGCTGTCAGCAGGGTAAAAGTGGCAACTGTTGGTGTCTTTGAACTCTCCTGGTAACTTCATTTTACATTCAGATACTGTAAAGATAATTTTGTGAGAATTCTTAAAGTCTAAAACCAAATTACATATTTTAGATTTCAAATCTCTTATATTACCTCAAATAAGAAAAAAATCAAGTATTATGCTCTGGCATAAATACTCTTGGTGAACAAAATGGTGATGTGGATTAATCTGAACTTGTTTAGTGAGATTGTGTCATAGAACTGACAGCATTTCTTCATCCCCTTCCAATTCTGTTGCTGCTTTATTTAGTAAGAGGGATTAGTAGCTCGTTGGAAAGTCAGTGAGACTTGTTTCATTTCATATATGCTGAGCACAACTCAGCATCCAACCCAGCTGTTTTAGAGACTAGGACGTACAAACTGCCGTGATTTTAGTCACCCCAAAATTTGTGTAATGATTGACTATTTGAGGTACAACTTCTATTGAGGAAATAATAAAAAATGGTTTATCTGAAGATGGGAAGTCATTGTCTGACTTGATTATTAAAACATCTGGTCACTGGCCTTACTTTAGATGTAGAAATGCCACATGGTTAAAAAGTGTGATTTCTACTCCCCAGACAGGAAAGTTTTAGTTCTTGAGGGTGTTACGTGGCCAGAAATGTTTTCTGCTGAGAGTGCCATTCCAAATCTTTCTAAACATACTTTTTCCCAACAGACTGCAGACATATTATTGAAACCATGTGATGAAGATGAAGATGTTGATGGAGAAAATAATAGTGAAAGGTTTGTGTTTTTCTTTAGTCACTGACATGGCAGAATGTGTAACTTCAGTTTTGAAATGCAGAGTGCACCAAACTGATTGTGACAACACAGCATCATGTGAGGGAGGTGAAAAGGGGGATAAGATAGAGTTACCTTTTTATGATGATGATATGAAAGGAATGAAACTTCATCTGCTTAAAAGAGAAAATAAGTACAAATCTATATGTTACAGCTTTTTTTGTGAAGAACCTATGTTCTGGGAAAGAGAAACAGAAGAAGAAAAAATTATTTTCTTTAAAATATTTTGGCACATTTTAGTGCTCTTAATGATTGAAGAATTAATGTTAGTAGCAGTGACTAGCCAGAAAACTTAGTTAATTTGCAGTTTTAGTTTGGCACTGATTGAAATTGCAGTTTGAGTTCAATTGAGTTTTAAAATATTTACTCCCAATTTGAGAATAAAGGTCTGAGCTATTTTAAATTCCGGTTTGGTTCAAGCGTAGTTGTTGTTTACATTCTGCTGCTTGAAATTCACTGTGAAGATCGGAGAGCGGAATAAAAGTCATGCAACTTTTTTTTCCCCAGAGTTTTAATTATTGCCTGAAATAAATACATTGCCTGTCTGCTAAAATTGGGTGGGGTTTATAAGAATGAATTGTAAGGGGAGTGTGTAGTGTTTACTGTCCATTAAGAACTTGTATTTAAAATGATAACGAGGTCTGTGTCTTCTTTTTAGGGAAAATAGTATATTGCTTGATGGCAATGATAGAATATCTTCAGAGGTGTTTCTGGTAAGAATGATTTCATGTATATACAGATACACAGCATCTTGTAAACTTACATGAAATACAAATGTGAAGTAACACAATAAATTTAGCTTTAACATCTTATGGTGGTTGGCCTGCTGCAAGGCTTGCAAAACCTCTGTTAGAGATCTATCTCATCATCTCACTTCACAGAAACTAGGGGCAGCACAGCAAGTTTATACTTATGCAGCTCATGTAAGGAATGTTTTGTAATGTAAATAATTGACTGCTGTGGGAGGGGTGCGTTTGTAATTCTTTGAGTTTGGAAAGGTATTTTTTTCCCCAGAAAATTTCCAGAAGTGCTGGAACTGATTAGGTACCTGATTTCCAGTTGCTAAGTCATAATAAAATTGTTCTGTTATTTAAATACAGGATTCAAGTAGCAAGACTTGTGATCTTAATGCAAACACTGATTCAGAGGTGTTGGGGGATGACAGCGTTAATGTTTCCGAGGAAGCTCTGGGTGTCCAAGTACCACGTCTGGATCTGAAGAATGTATCTGATGGTGACAAATGGGAAGGTAATTTTCCCTCTTTAGCTCACAATACAGTTAGTGAGGAGTGATAAATAAAACAATTTACAAAGTAGAAGCAGCAGACAACAAAACATTCCTGTACATGTGGTAAGATCGACCAAGTCATGACATAGGTTTCATCTTGTTTCAAAACCATCTGCAACTTAATTAAGGACCTTAAAAAAATATAAAGAAAAAATAGTCAAAGGAAAAACTAAAGAAAGAAAGCAAGAAAGCCGGAGTTTCATTCTAGGTGGTTTGCTTTGGTTTTGGTTTTTTAATTGTTTTTAAAGTTCCATGTTTTAAAAATTCCATGACACTGAGTCTCTCATCCAAGTCTTTAAAAGCATTTGGTGTAATTATGTCATAGAGTTAAATTTGCACTGTGTTTTGTTTCTCTTTCCATTTAAAAAAAATGTAAACTATTGAAGTTCTAATGCTAGCTGAATTTGACTTAAAACCACTAACCTGCTAAACATAGCAATTTATGTTTCAATTTTTCTGAAAAATCTGTTGGTTATTTTGTTTAAAACATCAGAAATGTCAGATGTTGGTGTCCATGTCACTGGACAACTTGAAACAGCTCTAAATTTTCAAATAAAGGCTAAAGTTGCAGGTGGATATTACTTGTGTGCCACTTCTCCCTCTGTGGTTTGTATTTTAGGAAAAATACTTGAAACATAGATTTCCCTCAGATGGGAAAGCGTCCTTATGTTTGTGACCTTATTTCTCACTGCCTTCCAGACAGATAGCAATCCCCTGAGCTTGTGACTTGACTGAATTTTGTTGCTCAAATGTCTGGTAATAGCTGTTCAGACTTTTGTTTTACGTGAAACAACCGTAAGCCCTTTGTAACCAGAGCAAAGTACTCTTGTCAGTATCTTCTTTTCAAAATAATTCTCTTTTTATGTGTTCCTTATATGCCATTTCCTCTGCCTGGTGTTGATATTCAGAGTCATCACACCTTAAAAAATGCAAGTGATGTAAGCTCTAAAATCCTGTGAGCTGTCACTGACAGTGCAGTGGCCACAGTCCCCTCGTTTCTGGTTTTGAAAACTTGCAGTACAACTTGATCGATGCAGTGCAGGTGAACCGTGTAGGGGCAAGGTTTTAACTTTCAACTGACTGTTCCAGTAACAGCTGTTCCTTCAGATGCCTTTAAGTGTCACAGTGAAATGTTAGGAAGACACTGGTAACAAAGAATCACTGCTCTTAACTTCTGGTTGCAGTGTTAGAAATATTAAAATTTGGGAAGTAAACCTGGAATGTGTGTGCTGTAATAGTGCAGTTTAGAGCTGTCACATGCCAGCACATACAGCTTTGTCCTGAAGCTCAGGTGGTGATAACTGATTATTAATTTGTCACTAGTCTTGACTATCTTGCACATTAAATGTCTTCATGAATCCATGCTTCCCTTATGCAAATAATGAGGTTTGGAACTTGTTATTTGCCTCATTAGATTTGTCCAATATTTGCTGGTTGGTTGAGCATTAGCAAACTGCACATTCAGAGTATGTCATGCCACAGAAGTCAGTTTGCAGGTATCCAAAAACACTGAGTCCAGATTTTCATTCTTGTTGCCCAAGCTAAGAACAGTGTAAAGCTAAAAAAAAATTTAAATATTTCTCATGTTCTCAGTGTTTTATTTACTTTTAAGTGCTTACTTGCACATTACATTTTGTTGCATCCTCTATTTGTGTTAATCTGATTTAATACATATTCTCGGAAGGTTTGTGGCTTCCATTTTCATTATTTCCTTAAATCTGCTCATGAAAGTTGCTTTGGTTTTACTTCCCCAAATAGCTCTATGACCTTTGTTTTGAAAAGAAAGTAGCATATCTGTTTATAAATTTATCTTATAACTTCTTGATATTGAATCATAATCTTTGCAAGAGGTGTTATTTAATTGTGAAGTATTTTAACTTTGACTATTCTTCAGTCCTGTTTAGGATGGTTATTAGGAACTCAGCCTTCCAATGCTCTACAAGTCCCTGTGGCATTCCATTGAAGTAGAGTGACTTCATTAAGAAATCTGTACTAGTCCAAATTTTGTTACAAGATTTAAGTTATTCAGGTCAATCTAATAGAAAACTCCAAGGCCTGTAAGCAATAGAGTTCTTGAAAATCAACATCAAACGCTTGCTGGCTCAAGGCAAAAATGCAGAATGGTTGATTTATATTTCTGAGTATTCTTCTGCATTTGCCCTGCTTTTTGGAAATCACCACCATCTCTATTATTTACAAGCTCTGAGCAAAAGCATTAGAGCTTGCCTTTTGTTCATGTGAGGATGCATGAGTCTTTTTTTAAACTGCAATAAGTCTTTACTATTCCTATATCAGTTCTTTGTAGACCTTTCCAGTAAAAAGTTCAAATTGGCTAAGGACTGAGCATCCTTACCTGCCATGGGAATTGCTTGGAAGCTGAGAGTGCTCAGGGCCTGGTCCAAAAGATGGGATGTTTTTCCCTGGTACTGTATCTTCCTGCTTTACATGTTATGTATAGTTTGTTCTGACTGTGCTGTGTGTTCACTTTAGTATTTTTGCCATTCTTTTTCATTTTATTAGCGCCATGCCCTATCACTTTCCCCCTCATTGATTTCAAAACAATGCATCTGCAGAGAGAAGGGGAGGGTAAGTATGGTTCGCCATACGTTCAGTTATCTGCCTTTTGATAGTTTATGGTTTGCTTTCTAACTAACCCTTCACCTGCTGTCCCTTATATCTTGGGAATATTCTGATCTGCAGTTTTTTTTGTTGATTCAAAAAGGTCCCCTTCTTGTATCTTGTACTGTGCAAACAGGCAAGATCACAGCTGAAAAGCAACAAAAAAAAATCCCAATAATACTTAGTAAATGTGCAATGGAAAGCAGGTACAAGGGTTATTTTTTTTTAAAGATTACTTCGTGGGTCTTGTTGTTCTGCACACTTTGAACCCAGTTTTCAAATTTCTGATTTGAACTGGAAAATACAGGCAACCCTGAAAGGAAAAGGGGGGGATGGGATTTTAAATTATAGTGCTTGGAAGGCTATGTCAGCTTTTTGTTAGACAGCAAGAAAACCTTGTCAAAGAATTGTAAGGGATGTTAGCAATGAACATTTCATAGGGATTTGAAGGAATTGATTGTTTTGGAATCTCCTTCCTAAAAAATCACCTTCCACAAATTAAATCATCTCTTTTTCTCAGTGGTGTCAAGATAGATGTTATCATAAACCCCCAAAACACTCCTTGAAAAAGACTTAAGCAAATGGGCATTGTACCTAAAGAGGTACTGTCAGACTTACCTTCTTCAAAGCCAAGAGGACAATCTTTCAAAGTACATGCATATGGTATGAAAACTAATTTTACAGCAGAAGATTGCAATGGACAATAGATACATTCTTCTAATTTTGTATAAATAAGGCTCTTTCACACAGTTGAACTGCTCAGAAATGCATACTCCCAAGATACACTTTGAAAAAGGGATCCTAGTGTGCATACTTCATTTCAGTACCTTTTTCTTTCAGTTACATGACAGAATTTGTAGCTTTCTGATGTATTTCACTGTTTTTATTCACTTTGTGTATGACACCACATCCTCTATAGCATACAAGACTAAGCATTGGGTACGCATTTTTGTTTCCTTTTGACTCTTGTTTATAATTCTGTTAACAGAAAAGTACCATTTTGTGTCCTTTTTCTATCTTCTAGATCCATTTCCTGCTTTCAAATCTTGGCAGGAGGACAGTGAATCTGGAGAAGCTCAACTTTCCCCACAGGCTGGAAGGATGACTAACCATCCATTGGAAGAGGACTGTCATCCCATATTGTCACATCGGAGTTTGGATTTTGGGCAAAGCCAGCGTTTCTTACATGATCCAGAAACGTTAGATTCTTCATCCAAAGCACTTTCTTTTGTTAGGTGTGTATTTTAATGCAATCTGGTGGGTTTGGGGACAGGAAATGTTACTGCCAGGATGAAAAAGCAGCTGTTTCAGAACCCCATGGGTTTTCATGACATGAGTGAATTGAAGGCCAAGGTCAAACGTAGCATTTTGTGGCCATTTGACTGTTCTGCCTGCCGAGGAACTGCCATGGTGAGGCAGAGCAGAGGTTCATCTGGGGTGCTGTCGTGTCTCTTGGAGTGGCCACTGACAGATGCTGAGGGAAAGAGTACAAAAATAGGACAGGCATGCAGAGTTTTCCCTGGCATTTGGTCAGGGCTTTGGACAACCTGCTGTAATGGCACTTCCTGGCCTGAAAGTAGTATTTATATCCTTTGTTTACCAGGCTTTACTGGACTCTGGTCTATGATTTTATGTAAGCTCTGGCTTTTTTTCCTTCTTTAAATTTTTTTTAAACTTTGTTTATTAGAGTTGCCACTCAGGAAGCTGCAAGGTATTTGTGTGACTCTGGGAAGTGTGACCCTCCAAAACTGTAAATAACCAGTGACCTGTACTGTCTGCTACTGTTACTGGGAAAGAGAAGTTGAGAACAGTTTTCATACTTACATAGGGAAGAAATCATCTTATAGAAATAAGAAAACCTGGAACAAGAGTTTAGAACAAGTTTAGAGTCTCTAGCTGTCTGTCTGGCAGATTTATTGATGCAAAAAGGTACTTGTCTAAGTTTTGTCCAATTAGCCACAGAAGATGCTTGACAAGTACTGTTAAAATTATATAAAGACTGATCTGTAGGAAAGTGCTGATGGTAATAGCTGCTCTCCTCATTCTGAAACTAATAAGGATCTACTGTAGTAGATTGTTAGATTAGTATTGCTAATATTTTGAACTATATAGATGTCACTGGCTGTGTTGAGGGATCTTTCAGGCACCTTGTGTAGTAAGTGTACTAGAAAATTCTCATGGCAGTCTTGAAATAAAAATGCTTTGCAAAAGCAGCAAATGTCAAGGAGCTGTGTGAAAGGTGATGTAAAACCAGAACCAAGTACTCTAGAAGTCTGTTAGTAAAACGTAAGAAATTTATTAGCAAGACTAACAGGTGATGTGGATACTTTTTAGGTATCTGATAACTTGCCTGAGACAGTTAAGTTAAACTGTTTAATTACCAGGGATTGTTCAGTGGTATTTTCTAGCTTAGGCTTTATTCTGTGCCCACTATAAGAAACACTGAATAGATAGTGATTTAGGTAAATAATCCAGCCACCAGAAAGATGGTAATTAATGGTACATTACACTTGAATTTCAAATACTGCTTTTCTGTTACGGGTATTACTGACATTAGGGAGGAAAAAATAACATCCCATCTTGAAGGCAGTAGCTCAAAGCAGTTTAAGTAAATAGCTCTGAAAACTTGAAAAGAATGGATTATGAACTGGAGAAAAAAAGAGAAATTATTCATCTGTTACTTAAATATACAAGTTGTTTGCACTCTATTATCTAAATGACATTTAAAAAATGTTTTTATACAGAACACGAAGAGCATCCTTTAGCTCAAAAGATGACAGAAGGGAAGACAAGACACCTTATCAGCTTGTCAAGAAATTACAGAAAAAGATAAAGCAATTTGAGGAACAGTTTGAAAAAGAGAAAAACAGTAAGGTAGGTTAGCACTTCTGTCTTTACTCAGGATAAAGGACTGCATGGCAGGGCTAAGTGACTCTTGCAGTTCATCACTGAATAACTGTGTGTTCACAAGTAAGAAGAATTTTGTTACACGTTGCTGTCTGCAAAAGTGAACTGAGCAACAGCAATAGTAGAAAATGTGCCATAATACCAGAGCCAAAGGAGGACAGAGTGACAGTTATGCTGTGAGACTGAGGGCATTTCAGATGAGATGTGTGGAAGAGCAGAAGTTTTACACCCCTCTGGTTCAACTGCTGAAATCGTTTCAGTTTTATTTTCAGAAGTGTTGTCCTTAGGTTGGCACTGAGATCTGATCTGATACTAAGTGGCATCCATGTAACTGTTCACATTGAGTGTCACAAAAATTACCCGATCTTGAAAGGAGTATTTATAAATAAGATTTAGTGTGTTTGTTTTAAAATTCAGTTTATTTGTATTCTTTTCAGCCCTCCTATAGTGATATCGCAGCCAATCCAAAAGTTTTAAAATGGATGACTGAACTTACCAAATTGAGAAAGCAAATAAAAGGTAAGAGATGCTACAGTTTGTGGTTCTGTAAAACATAAATTATCTACATGACTTAAGTGGCTAAGTCATTCAGTAAAATTCCACAGGACACTAAAAATGTTTCATTTCTACTTTCTGCACTATTAAAAAAAATAAATTATTGCTTTAGTTCTTTAGGAGAGAAACTTTACCTATGCAAGGTGCTGTGTTTCTGTATTTGCAGTTAAATGAACCAAGAATGTTATTTCTTTTAAACCTTTGGATTGAGCATTTTTTCTCATTTCAGATGCAAAGCAGAGGAGCTCAGATGGGGAATTCATACCTCAAACACGTCCGCGAAGTAACACTCTTCCAAAAAGCTTTGGTTCCTCCCTTGACCAAGAGGATGAAGAAAATGAAGATGAGATGCAGGTTGTGGAGAAAGAGAAGAAGCCCACCAAGGAGGCTACACTTGAACTCATTTTGAAAAGATTAAAGGAAAAACGAGTTGAGAGATGTTTGCCAGAAGATATAAAAGTAAGCATAACATTATGGATAGGCTCTTTCCAGGAGAATAAGGGAGGGAAGTAGAGCCCTTCAGATACCACTTTATCAATAAAATGATTTCTCTGGCTAGCAGCCCTTTGCCAGGCCATCATATTTCAGACTCTGTGGAGAGATTATCAAGATGAACCACACTACCCTTGCATTCTGTTAACATATTTACAAGTATGTGCTGACAATATTGGACAGTTTTAAATGAAGGAAGGTGGGATGTATGATATTAACTAGGCTAAGTTTGGCTAAGGCATCTGTGTAGCTGGTAACGTAGAAAAGCAGTTCAAGTGACTTGTGTTTGATGAAATGTTAATTATTCTTGATAGAAAATGACAAAGGACCATTTGGTAGAAGAGAAAACATCTCTCCAGAAGAGCCTCCTGTATTATGAAAGCCAACATGGACGGCCGGTAATGCTTGGCTTTACTTCAAACTCTGTTGTTTTCTGCAGAGACAGCAGTTACTCTTGTCCAGTAGTAAGACCAGAATTTAATGCTGGTGTGGGGGGTTCTTCTTTTTCCTTCTCCAAAATGCAAAGGTATCTGTTGGCCTCCATGTTGCCATCTGAGGAACTTGCTGCATTGACTTCTAAAAAAAGAAAAAAGTATGTATTAATAGGCCCCCTTTTCAGAAATCAGCAGGTTATTGGAGTTTGCAGTGTGATTGGTGTCATTTGGTGCCTTATATGTCTGTGAGGCAAAGAGACATCTTAAAAATAAACAAGATTATTGAATTTCCTGGGAAAAGACCAGAAATCTTATTCTGGATTTCACAGAAACAGAAATGAAAAGACAGTTCCTGCCCCCCTCTCTACAGTTTCATCTTTTTCTTTTTTCCCTGTCATTTCTATAGAACCATCACCATTGCCAGGCACACATCTTTTCCTCCAGTTCTTGGTCCCTTTTTTGCCTCTTTTCCATGGGTATTTCAAGACAGAGGCTTTGCTTCTGTTGAAGCTACCCTAACTTTTAGAAAGTGTTAAATCTTTTTCATGAAAAATACAGGGTGTTAACATGAGAAAAGAGAGAATGAAAAAGCACAGACTTATTCCCCTTTATCTACATAAACCCCATTTGATACACACAGTTTAAAGTAGTTTTATGTTCCTAGTTGGAATGTACGTGGCCTGGCAGGAGAAGCACACGGCTTTGTGTTTGCTTGTCTGTTGTTGAGTGACCGGTGTCATTAATTCTGTGGTTTCTCTGCCTTCAGGTTACTAGAGAAGAAAGACACATTGTGAAGCCACTTTATGACAGATACAGACTTGTAAAACAAATGTTAACTAGAGCAAGCATTACTCCTATTCTTGTGAGTAAAAAAAGTGCTATTTCTATTTATTTTCCCACTTTTGAACTGTTAGGCTGCCTTTAGAAGAGCTAGTAACACTGCTCAAAAAAACCATCTTTCTTGTGGAAGATATAAGGTGATGTTGTCACTGTACTTGAGGCATTTGATTTGCTGCTGAGAGTGGAGCAGTTCCAAGCTGTGTCTGACCTTGATGGCTCTTGGGAATTAAATGGTTCTCTGTGGAAGTAAGTGAGCTGTGCTGACTTGCTGTGGCTGAGATGTTCCCAAGTCCCTGTGCTAGGTATGGATCCACAGGACATACTGTACTTTTAGTCTTCCCCAGAATAGTAACACCAGTTGCAGTGCAGGCTACTGTCAGCAGAGGCTTGAGTGACAGGATGACCATAAGAACCATTTCATTCCTTCATGCTTCCCCAGAGTCAGACATGTTACCAACACCTGCAGCATCTGTACAACATCCGTGCTTTTTCATTGTTTTCACTTCATTCCCTCCTGAACTTTCTGTCCTCTCTCTGTGGTCTTGTAAGAGGTGAGGAAGAAATGTTTTCATACTGTGCAAGGAAATTGTTGTAACCTTGTTTATAGTACCTGTAAAACAGCTGGGGAAGGACAGCCAGCTGGCTTTGTTCTGCACGAGCTATAATCCAAAGCTTGCACAGTGACCCAGACTTGCAAAATACCTGTTTTGATGTTGGCTGTTGACCCTTTTGGAAGGAAGGGATTGCATAGCTGACGTGAGATAATCTCTTTGCATACAGACAGTTCTCTGCCAGACATAGGTAGCTGGGCTTACTCAGCAGGAACTTAATCTGCTGTTTACATTGTCACTGACAGTTCTTAACTCTTCTCTTTAAGCTGAAGTACACTGAGATAAAGGGACCAGGTCAAGATTCTGCCTTTCTTGCACGTACATTTTTTTTGGTGTCTATTTTTAAAGAAAAACATGATTTGCATCATAGTTATATTTGTTTAAGGGTTTTCATATCAGAATCCCTTTTTGAATTCCATAAACACTGGTTGCTCTTAAGCACTGATGCATTTCTCTGTGACTGGTGAGTCACAGGTTTTTGGTAGTGCCCATGACTGGTTGAGCTTTATCCCATTTCTCTCCTCTCAAAAATCTGATTCTTAGCTGACATGCATTTTACTTTCTGGGTAACCTTATGAATCTGTCACAGTAATTCTGTTTTTTTAGCTGTGAAATAAAGGGATGGGTGATAGCCCACCAGAAGGATTTTAAATTCCAAAGAGATCTCAGTAACTTGATTCCTAATCTGTGCTGTAGGCAACACCTGTAAAATGTTTTTCACACACCTTTGCTTTTGAAACCTCTAAGAGATATGGGGAGCTCTCTCTCCTTACCAGGGATTGTTCAGTGGTAGCTTCTAGATATGCTATATTCGGTGCCAGGTATTTCAAGAATAGAGTTTTTGTTTTATATGACAGTTAATTCCATGAGATATCTCTTACTGTATTGTGGTACACTAATGACATGCAGTGAAGCCTCTATGGAAACATCCAAAGAAGCAGCAAACTATTTACCTTTCATGAACTAAAGCTTTTTGACAGGTCGTTGTCTGTGTGGCTTTTGTGTTCCACCTTTCTCCTGTCCAGAGACCATCTGTTGGAATTGCTTCTGCTGTCTGGGGATAACGGATGAGCAGGACACAGTGTGCACCTGGACAGCACAGGAGCTCCTGGTTTAGGCTGGAGTTCACAGGGTTTTGACTCTGAGGTGGCAGTGGATAGCTCTGATTTCACACTTCCGGCTGTGGGGCTTCAGAGTGGTCTAGAAAAAGAACCTGGCAGGATTATTCTCAATGTGTGCTGGGGAGGAGATAAAAACAGCTCTGGCTTGGGTAACTGTGGTTTGGTTTGGGAGGAACAAGAGTAAATATGAAATTTAGAGCTGTCATTGTGCTTTATGAGTCTTCTACAACACATGGAGAGAGGAGATGCTTTTTAAGTCTGAAAAATAGTATTTTTGCATAAATAATAGTACAACATTTACTTCTTCTCAAGGATACCTTGGACATTGAGCTTTTTGGGTTATGTGGTTCTTTTATTTGTGCTCTGTAAGTATGTGTACAGTCTTTTATTCATCTGAAAGAGGAAATGTTGGGTGACTTCAGCATAATTCTGACTTCAAACAGCATTTGATGTCCTATTGTACATAATGAAACAAACTTCCATTTTTGCAGGGATCACCATCAACCAAGAGGCGGGGCCAGATGTTACAGCCCATTATTGAAGGTGAAACTGCCCATTTTTTTGAAGAAATTAAGGTACGTACAGTGCATTTTTAAAAACTACTTCCCAGCACTTGTAATAGGGTACTGAAATTCGTTATATTTGGGTTGAATTTCTGCTGTGACTTTCAGGAAGAAGAGGAGGAAAGTGATGGTTTGTCAGCAGACCTGAACGATATCTTAAAAACTGCTGCCCAAACACAGCCTGTTCTAAGCCCAGTTGAAAACTCTGAGTCTGATATTGAAGATGGTCAAGAGAAACTCACCCGGGACCTGAGGCTGTCCAGCACCCGAGCTGCTTCTATGTGAGGACAATTAAGTGGATAATTTAATTACAGTAGTTGCAATAATTGTACTTAGAGTCATGATATTAAATCCATGATGTTGGGTGGAAGGGAGTGACACGTTCAGCACTTCTCAGGAAATGTTTGTATTGAATGAGTGTTCTTTGCTCTGACATGTCTGACTAAGATCTTTTTGTATTCAGTGAATTAGTATCTTCTAAACCTTCTTCAGCCTTACTTGAGCTGTGTAGACAGCAGAAAATTGATACCCCTTTATTAACTGCTAGTTTGTTCTCAACATTTCACTATCAAACAGACAGCATGTTCCTTATGAGCTAGACAAATAAATTACTGGTGCAGTTAGCTCAGTTTTTTCTGAGGAATTTAAATTCTATTGTATGGCCAACAGTATTTTTCTTTCACTTGAAATTTTTAGGCCTGAATTATTGGAGCAACTGTGGAAAGCCAGAGCTGAGAAAAAGAAGCTACGTAAGACATTACGAGAATTTGAAGAGGAGTTCTATCAGCAGAATGGAAGGTTTGTTCAGCACTAAACCAGATGCCGGACTGCGGCCTCATTATGTAGCCAAGTATTTTTTTTAACTTTAGATGTTGTCAACTGGAATATGATCTGTTTTGATCTGCTATGAATAGTCTCCTGAAGGAGATAACTTTGTGTATTTTTAACAGTTCAATTACAAAAAAATTAACATTTAAAAATACTTATTAAAAAGTATATTTTTATATTAAAAAACGCCCATATTATTCCTGGTTTTTAAACTAGGGCAGGAAAATTTGCCCATATGCCCCTTGTTCCACTAGGTCAGTTCTGACAGTGGATATTTTCTTTACCAATAAAGGGTTATATAATTTTTATTCTTCTCTGTATTGTTTAGTTCTTTTAGGCTTCTTACTTGAATATCTGTTGTCATGAATTGGATTGAACTGCTGCCCATTGCATTTTTGAGGTGTCTCACCTCATGAACAAAACTAACAATACTGCTAAGAGGTCTGTCACTCTCCTGACTGGCAAATGCTCTCACTTAACTAAACTTCCTCCTATATTTCTCCTAAACTACAAACTTCTGGACCATTGGTCACACAAATTCTGGTAATGTGGCTCCATTGTGCACTTACTGAATTTGGGACATAACCCCTTTTGATTTCAATAGCAAATAATGAAGTTAATAATGTAATAAATTAATTTACTTTAGTAAGAATGATGTTCTGCCGTCAATTTGTGGGTCAACCTACATACAGTGAAAATGTAGATAGACTTAAATTTATTTGTCTTTTTTGTAATGTATACACTGGATTTGAAATGAAACTCTTCATATCCTGTTAGTAAAATTCCCAGGAGAACTTAAGACACAATTACTACACAATGCTGCAGCAGTTATGCTGAACAAATGCTGCTGGGTTTTCAGTGTAGCTGCTTTTGTGTCTGGCTTGCTGCAGGATGGAGGATTTAGCTGAAATTTTGATGTTCTTTTTACAGGAATGTACAGAAAGAAGATCGGGTCCCAATGCTGGATGAGTACAGGGAGTACAAGAAAATCAAAGCCAAACTGAGGCTGTTAGAAGTCCTTATCAGCAAACAAGATTCTTCAAAATCAATTTAAATTATATTCCTCCAACCTGTTGAGTAACATGATGTTTCCATATACTACCCCTGTGCTTATAGGGTGCTTGTGTTCATGTGTCATGCACTGTTGAAAGAATCCAGTTTGTGCACTTTACTGTGGTGCCACTAGGACATGTTTGAAGGGTAAGTAGGTCCTGTCTAGAGAGCAAGGAAGGTTTCTGAGTTCGAGACTGCTCTATCCAACTTTAGCAAACACAGTTTCCATCAAAGTTTTGTATTCCAGAGGCATCCATCTTGTTCCAAAACAACCATAGCTTTTTTCTTTAGCATTCAAGAACTTTGAGACTTTTGTTATTACCAACCTTTTGCATTATTGAAGAAATTATTAATACCATAATGCTACACTGAACTACTCCTCTTGGCTATTTTTTTATAATGGGAAAAAAAAATCAGCAAATTAAAGGTACAGCTCTTAATTCCTGGAACACTTAAACAGACTGTAATTCCTTTCAAAGGACTGCTGTGGAACAACTTTTAATTTTTGGTATTCTAAATTGCACCTATACACAGTAATAATTAACGTCTATGGATTTTGCTCTTTAGTGGTCACGTTTCCTCCTTGATAAAGATGACGGTGGACAAACCAGAAAGTGACCTTTTCTTAGTGGCTTTTAAAACCTGGAAAACTGAAAAGTTCAATCACATGCTGCCTACAGGACTTTTGTTGCTGTTGTTCATTTGATCACTTTTTCGGTTGTTGTTTATCAACCAGTGGTGACGTAGTGTTTGGGCTGAATTGGATACGGCGTCTCCGCTTTCGGAAGATTTGAGGAACACAAGGAACACTTTGGTGTTTGGGAATTCTGATGGCGCTCAGACTTGCGTAGCTCCACAGAAAGGAGCTGGCTTAGGACAGTTAAAATCCCACTGTACCTGAAATAAGTATGGTGTCAAGGGCTAAAATCAGTGTAGTTAACACGCACCACAGGGTGAACCGTCGCTTTGGAGTGGAAAGATTACTGCTGTTTATCACGGTTTTGTTTTACAGTTGGAGAATAAAAATCCATTATCTAACCCTTACGATGTAAGCAAAACAGTTTATGGGCCTTGCATGATTTAGCTTCAGAGTTGAAACTAAATAATGTTTTGAGTATCACATCTGCTGTGCTGAATGATGATTTAGGGATTAGCTTTGCTCTGCAGCAGCCATCTGCAGCTGTTTCTGATCTGGCAAAATCAAAATGTTAATTTCAGCTGGTGCTTTCTCAATTTTTTTTTTTAATTTCAGTGTATCAGTTTGATTGTGGCCATGTTTTGCATGCACCTACTCTCACTGCATGTTTTTATGACTGGCTAATGTCAATAGCAATGATTCACTCTGCTTTATGAAAGACCAAAAATGAACTTTCTCATGATGTAAGAAATGGCTTGCACATAACCTCAGAGACTTGCTGTTCTGTCATGAAGCATATGAAATAGGTTGCAAGTAGGATTTTTAGTGCTCAGATTTCATTTGTGTACTGTAGAATACTTCTTGGTTTGTTTTACTCTGCTTGTAGGCATGTAATTTTGGAATTCAGAAAAAAAAAAGCACTAAAACTATTGAGCACTGGTGGTATGCCTTTTTTCTTTTTTGTTTTTTTTTTTTTTTTTAACTGCAAAGTGATCTGGGACCTGAGAGAATTATGAGGTTAAACTAGTCTTGAGACCATTTACCAATTTTATTCAGTTCCATTGTGCAATGTACACTTCAGTTCCTTTTCTATCAGTCTGCAGACACGGGTGTATCCAAACATTGAAACTAATGTGTACTGTATAGTGTTGTACATGAATGTTTGTGTTTTATATACCACATGCAAAATGTCAATATGCACTATTTAAATGTTTTAAATAATATATTCCTCCTTTATAATGCTTAAATCTATATGATTCCAATATTTTTATAAGTGAGTGAGTGATCAGACTGGTTCCAATTCAGAATTAACAGCTGCTTTGTGTTTGTTATGCAGTGTTTGGCTGTTTATTCAGTATAGTAGATAAGCATGGCAACAGTTATGCTGAGTGTGTTTTGTGCCATCCTTGTTGAGCAATAAATAAATGGTAGAACTAGGCATTTTGTGATATAACAGTTTTACTTTGGTAAAAGCAAAACCTATATATCTATATGGATATATAGATATGGAATATATATAACTAAACCAGATATAATTGCATTGCTATGTCTGGTGCTCATTGTATAGACTTTTATAATAAAAGTACCCTTAACCTTTATTGTCATATATCTTTGTTTCTCCTCATGCTTTTCCCTTTACTGCCATCTTTTAAAAACAAGTGCTGAGTCCTCTGCTGCTGCTGTTGGTCACTCCAGGGTGTTGGTGAGTCGGGTCCAAAGTGTGCCACGGCAGTCCTGGGTGGAACTGCAGCACGTGGAGCTTTGTTGTACCTGCGCAGGCTGTGCCACCCAGCAGCTCCTGAGCTTGCTCGTGGTGCCATGGGGGCTTCAGTTCCTGCTGGGGGTGACGTGGGAGCAGGCTGGGACCCCCGCTCTGTCCTGCCCCAGCAGCAGCAGCTTGGGAGTGGATGGGGCAGGGAGCTGATGGAGCCACTGCTGGGCTCGTTAATTCACTGGCAGTGAATGCACCTTCAGCTGAGCACACTGAGTGTGTCTGTATCCCTGATGATCTCTCGTCCCTGAAATCAGTATTGCAGCGGTTACTGCTGTGTTTGAGGCCAGGAAACACTGCTCTTGCACACACTGCTGTACACACCAGAGGATGCTTTTCCTCTGAACCAGACAGACTTTATTTCATAGTATGTTGTTGGGAGTTCATATGAAAAGTGATCAAGGTCTTTCGAACTTGTATTTTATTTTGTGAAAATCCATCTTTCTTCAGCCTAAGGCATGGCAGGAGATGAAGAACTCCGGAAGGTGAAGACTTGTGGATGTGTCAGTGCAGGTAAATGGGAACAAGAAAACATCCAGCAAGTCAAGGGAGCAAGTGAGGGAGAGGAGATGGAAGGCAGCCTTGGGCATGTTCTTTGGGATGGGACAGAATAACCTTCCCTCTGATGACGTGGCGTTTCTCTGAGAATGGGGGGGGGAAAGAAGTTCTTAGGACACTGGCTTAAAGCATAAACATAGTTGTTACAGATCTGTTTTACAATCACCCATTTTTCTTTAATTGCTTTATTTATTCAATGAAGCTTGCTGGGATCAGGATGCTAATGAGAAAACAAAATTCCCTAAAATAGTGGTTTAGTGGGAACTGCTGCAGATCCATGTGCATTGAACTAAGATTTTAATGAGGAAAATAACTGTGTGGAACACTATTATTCAAAATGGAGGAGAAACATGTTCTTGAGAGTGCAAAAACCTCAGTGATACTGGGGAAATCTTTTTACTGAAGAACCAGTTCTGAGACCATGCAAGTCTAGAGTATTCCAAGCTTTCCTTCTTCAGACAGGTTGTCACTGCAAGGCCCAGAGTTTGCAGGGAAGAGCCAGGCAGGCTGTAGAGAGGGTGTCCTGTGCCCCAGAGCAGTGGGGTGAGGTTGAGGAGGGCTCGCAAGCTCCTTTGGGAAGTTCTTGGGGGAGTAACTGCAAAGGTTTTGAGACTCTTGTACGAGAGGGGCTGCCAAGAGGAGGAAAGGTTGGAGGTGCCAAAGGTGCCACACACCTGCTTTCCTGCTGTCAGGCTATAGAGTAATCAGGATAAACATCATGAGTGACCTCTGTTTTCTGGGACAGGTGTCCTGCGTACTGCAGTGCAACAAGATCCCTTTGGAAGTGAAGGGAAGAGGGGGTTTGTGTTAGACTGGTCCCTTCAGAACAGAGCTGATGGCTTGGCTTGGCCAGGAGACCAAAGTGCAAAATCAGTGAGCCCTGGCAGGGGTCCTGCGTACCTTGTGTTCCCTGACTGTGCTCCTGGGCTGGAGATCTCCTCCTGGGCCCCTGCAGCTCCCGTCTGCTCCCTGCTCCGGGACTGCTCCTGCACCCTGGGATAGGCACAGGGAGAGCGGAGCCGCTGCAGCAGCGTGGTTGTGTTCTGCAGGACGTCGGCTCTGAAACACAGCTCCTTGTACGATTTACCTAAGGTTCAGGGGGTTTGCGGGCTGCGTGTCGTGCACGGGCCGAGATGTGCAGCCGCAGAACTTCCCCGGGCCGGGGCCTGAGGGGTGCGGCGGGAGCTGCATCCTGGTGCTGGCCCCGGGACTTCCCGTGGCTTGTCCGGATGGCCTCTGGACACGCGTTTGCTTCCTCCTGCAGCTGAGTGCTAGCGATGAACAAGCACTGGTGCCTGCCTAGGAGTAGACAGCTTCTGGCCTGCACAGTGTAACTTGGCTCTGGAGCAACGGGTGTAAACGGACTTGGGGAAAAAAGGATGTTCTGGGAATTCCGGCTGGTGCAAGGGTGCAGCGAAGCGCCCTCTGGTGCCGCCAGCTGGGAGCGCCTGATCCAGGGAAAAGAGATCTGGGGCTTTTCCTGAAAGCATAATTTTATTACCTTTTTTTTTTTCTCTGAAGATGCCTGGTACAGGAACTGCTGAGAAATAAGCATGAACCGCGGCAGCTGATGCACGAACGGAGAGGGTCGGGGGAAGGGAGGGCGAGTGTGAAGGAGCAGAGCCGGGATGCTGCCAGGGCTCGGCATCTGCTCCCCTGGTCACACAGCTGTGTCTCACAGCAGCCCAAAACAAGGCACAGGAATAGATGTCGTTCAGGCATTTGTAGAGATGCCTGCCCAGAGCTCCAGCAGGGCTGGGCCGTGCTTCTCAGAACAGCACTTGAAATATTTGGAGAAAAGATCCAGAAGCAACAGTTGTTTGTACTTTTATTGACAGTCCTGCTGCTCTTGTCCAGAAATAGGAAAAAAAAAAAAAAAAGAAACCAAAGAGAGGGAGGAGTTTGGTTTTAATTAAACTGTGTGAACAGTCTCTGTTACCAGCTGAGCTCACATACTTTAGAGTGCCCTCTTCCCTGAAGCATCTTTCCCTTTATACCTGCTTTTCATTGTTTTCCTGAGCTTTGCATTAGTGATATTTCATTCACTCCACAAGTGAGCTGTGTGTCTGTAGAGCCCAGAACACCAAACATAGCCACAAAGCCTCCCTGGGCAGACACAAGGAGATGTGCTGAAAGAGGGACAATATTTTAAATTCTTGTCCCTCCTCATTCTTGATTTCCTTACCAGTTGCTTTACTGAGTTCTTCCCTCTCTGAGGGCAGCTGTTGTCAGCCAGTATAAAAACACTTAAAATACCTTAAAATCACTGACTCTGTGCAGATCTTCTGTCTCTCGGGTTGTCACTCGGTGAGGTTTCAGCCAGGACTGCATCTGCCTGAGGAAGGGAAGAACATCTGCAGGAACAGACTCCCACACACTGCAGGAATTCTGCAGTGGAAATTTAGTTCAGCGCTGTGACTGAGTCTGTGTCCTCAGTGAATCAATACCTTGATGAAGTTCTTTCCATTCTGTAGCTTTGACAATTCCAAATTCAACACCAGAGGGATTTAGAAAAAAGAAAAGTCACAAATAAAGCCAGCATAGCTGACTGGGACACCAGTAACTCAATCACTTCTGCAGGAAAAATATGGGCAGCTTTGTGGAGAAAAATGTTCTCCATCTGGCTGAAAGCAGATTTTCCTTCTGGCCCTTCCAAAAAGACAGGATAGAGAAATACACATTTCTTTTCAGAGTTGAGAGAGGTGGCAGACATTGTTGTGCAGTAATGTTTACAACAAGCCTGGGGGCTTTTCCCCCTCCTCTTGTAGAAGTGATTTAAAAAAAACAAAAGTTGTAGAAGTACTTGCACAGACTTACCCTAACTCTGGAACTGGAACAAAGACCACTGCAAACATTTTGTAAAGCAAAGGGAAGCTGCAGTAATATTTCTTCTTGCTGTAGATGCAGCCTGTGACTCAATAGATTGCTGTGAAACTTGTTTGCTTTCCATACATCTGTTTCTGTTTAGCACTTGGGCAAATGTACAGATCACAAATTTATAGTATTGCTAAAACTCACTGATCTCACCCTGCTGCCAACTCTGCTGTTGCAGTGTATGACCTGGCCTGAACAAGAGTTCGTTTGACTTTATGGGCATAATTAGTGATTTTTCTTTATTGATAGGTCTAGCTTTTGCTGTTCCTATGATGTTAAAAATAGTATCCTCTGGAGAGATAGCTTTTGGAGTCACAATGGGGACAATTGTGACTCCTTTTGTGTTCTTCAACTTCTAAAATGCAACTAGCAGTTTCTAGGAATACAGGAAAGGATAGAACCTACCTTTTCGATTTGTTTGGCCCCAGAGCACCTCTTTAGGTAGCAAAGGTAGTCCCTATTTTTAGAGAAGTTTGCAGTCCCTGTCCAGAGATCAGTAGATGTATTTGCAAATAAAAATGCTGTTAAATTAGGTGCCCTGTCATGAAGCCACTCCTGAATCACAGACCTATTTTCTTTCCTCTGCAGTTAAAAAGTAGCTACTTTTTTCATAGGTTTTTGCTACAAAACTGTGACTGCCTTAATCTCTGACAGCCTGTCTGTCTGCACAGGCCATACCTGGCTAACACCGGGTCTGGGGATGCAGAGTTTGAGCAGGCTGTTTGCCTGTGGAGATTTCCCAGTTGCTCCGATGCAGACAGCTGCCCACGTGCAAAATGTTTTTTAGATGCGCTTGGAATTTGCGTGACCCATGTTTACGAGGGGGAGGTAATTTTAAACTTCTCTGGAATCTCATAAACAGAAATCTCCCTTTTAGCTCCACGTTTGCAATTCACCCATGGAAAGGTAAAAGTGGACATTTCTGCTGTGCTTAGAAATGCTGTGATTTCTGAGTAAATAGAAAGGGAACATGAGCCAATACTTTTATCCAAGGAAAGATGTTGACAGCATGTTTACAACATGTTGTTGTAAGGGACTTACCAGAATGCAAGGAAATAGAAATCTGGATAAACACAGGCATCAGCCAGCAGCTCTTCTCTTAGCAGGGACACTGCTATAGTGCAGCAGATGTTGCAGTCAAGGGCAAGGATGGATCCTGAACGACAACAGAAGCCAGTGAAACTCCAGTCCAGCTCCCTGCCCTCTCTTCAGGCTGTCATCTTGCACAGGAAAGACTGGATTGACTTCTAAAGGACCTTGATTAGATTTGAAGAACCTGAACTTTTTAGATGTTTCATCATATGAGACTGTATTGGCCAAACCTTCTGTGATTGTGCTGTGATCATTCTGGGCTTGTGCTGTGTCACTTGCCACACACATTCCAGTTTTACTGTGTTAGCTCTGCTGTGCTCCAGCACTTGCCTGCTCCGCAAGGATTAAGGCTAAAACAAACAAGGTGGGTAACGAGCAGGGAGGACACAGAGCCACAGCAAGGCCAGAAAAGGGTTCATGTGCTGAACCATGGTGGGCTGTGTGGCTTCTTAGGGTAGGACAGGTTAGACTGAGTCTAACCAGGCACAGATCAGGGCTGTTCCGGCTCCTTGTCTCTTTATTGTCTCTTTTTGTGTCTGCCTCTTGCCTGTGCTGGCAAACAGAGGTGAAAGTCAAGGGGTAGCTCACCCCCACTGCAGCAAATGCAGCCACTGAAATATTTCTTTCTCAGTTTTACCATCTTTTTGTCTTCCTGGATTATGGATGCAGTGGTAAAGAGGTAACATGTGACTTGGCAAGGACACAGGAATTAATCCCAATACCTGGCCTATCTGATGGGCTTCCTGTAGGAGGTGTGTGAGGATCTGAGAGCACCCTCAGTGCCAGGGAAAAAATTGGGGGCTGGTGTTAGTTACCATCCCTTTGAATCTTCTCAGCCCTTAATTTTCTAATATTGCAGATAACAAGGACTAATAATCCAGTCTTTGACCTTGCAAAAGCCTAAGAAATCTATTCCAACAGCCAGCAGCAACGAGCGTGCAAACCAGACACCAACCATTGCCAAAAAATGGAATGGACAGACCTGAGTTTGCTCCCAGAACTGAACGGATTTCTGCATTTTTAATGCGTTGATGTCTTGCCAGCTGCTGCCTGAGGAAAAGTGGCTGCTTCTGCCTGAGGTGACCAGCCTTCCCTTGTGTCTTTATGGAAGCATCATGCCTCAGTAAATCGGATTTCACACGTAGTACAGGTAAGAGCTCACCTGATTATGCACCAGAGGTTCACACTAGCATTAGATGTTCAGAAATACATATAATTTATGTCTATGAAATACAAACACATGTATGATTAATGCACTTTTGGTTCCTCTAGAGAGACAGCTGCTCTGCCTGAGAAACATCAACTTCCCCAACCTTTCCTGCTTTGATTTAGGTGAGGTGGAGTCCTACCCTCCACTGCTGTACCAGCCCATAGATCCCAGTTCCATGGGGATAATGAGAAAGCTGAGGTGTATTTCCATCTGTTAGAAATGGGAAAACAAAGCAGCTCAATTAATGGAACCCAAACTGAAGTAAGCCTGAACTTTTATTTTATACAATCCCTGTTAGTTTTTCTGTTCTTCTGCATTCACATCTGACCACTTCAGCCAGAGCTTTTCTTTCCATGAAGCACTCACCAGAAACAGCCTTAAAATATTCCCATTCCTTTTACTCAGTTGCTCAATACATTCACAAAACAGCAATTGCTTATGAATCTGGATTTGCCCCAATATGGGCCAGACAGTTCATTACTTTAAAACCTTATTTCATTACCTTAAATGAAATATCTCTGATTTACATAGTTCATTGTTACTGAGCCATGTTCATGTGTTCTTTCATTGTGTTAAATCAGTGCTAAATGAAGTGTGTGAAGCAGAGCATTTCCAGAGTGTTTTAGCCTGATTCCAATTTATAAACATGTGATTTAAATTCAGGCCTCCTATAATTGATTTCTCCAGAGATGTTAGAGGAGATAGGAACACTAACATGTGCTTCTGCTCAACTGGGCTCGCTGTTTTCAGTTCTTCCTGTCTCTCTGCTATAGATTTCCCATGCCAAATACCCATCTATATTGTTGGCACAAAAACAAATCCATGGTTTATCTCAATGTAGACAAGAGGAAAGCTCAGCTAATTGCACCCGTGGTTGCTGCTGCAGAACTGTAACTGCAGAATCGTGGCACTTTAAGAAACAGCTCTGTGCTCAAGCAGAATTACTTGCTCAGATTCATTCCTTAGACTGAAGTCAGACCTCCCTTCAGCTCGGTAATGATATTCACTGTAGGTATGCTAAAAAAGTGTGGAAATAAAGGCAGATGGAGTCACTGTTGTTGCCTCCTTTCACCTGGTGGATCTGGCCTACTCCCAACAGCAAATTCTTGTAGTAACTATGGCTGTTGTTGCTTGGGAGGGTATCTCTGTGTTCTGATAACATTTGTCCCTTTGCAAAACATGAAAATACTTTTAATTTTAGCTTTTTTTCAGGCTAAGCCTCGTATTGAGTACACGATGCAGCAATTAGCTGGCCTATTGTTTTCCTAAGCTGACTATTCAGACGTAACAGTATTGTTTGTACCCAGGATTTCTCCAAATGCTTTTAAAGAAGTTACTTACCTTTCTTCAGCTGAAAGCACAACATTTAGCACATGGTTTTTAGGGAAACCATGGGGCTAGATTGCTCTGAACTAACACGGGGGGCTTCTTCACTTGTTTGCTCTCCAAGAAAACATGTTTGCAAGGAAAGCCTTGCCCTCCAGAAATCAGCTTCCAAAACTGCTGCTGTCGTCCTCAGAGGAGGAGGCTCCGGGCAGAGATGGGACATGACTTTGTGTGCTCACCACGCTGGATGTCACTGGAAGGGGGCAGGGAGGGGATGCTCACAAGCTGAATTTAGAGGATGACAACAGCTTCTAAGCTTGCTCTGCCATTTCCAGCTGTCACTGAGTCGTGCTCTGGGAATTGAGAGCCGTTTCCACTGAAGTGGCACTTTTGGGTGGAGTAAGGAGTGAGTTCTGAACGAGGTACAGCTGACACATTGATTGCTGGTGCAGAGTGGGAGTCACCTCAGTTGTTCAGTGAGTTTTGTGTAGAGAGGTCCGTCAGGGAAACGATGGAGGCTTTCCAGCCTTCCCACAGAGCCTATGGCAAACTGGGAACTGGTTTGCATCTGACCAGCTCCATCTTTGAGAGTGCAGCAGGGGAGCTATCTCGGCGTGTTTCACCACTCAGGTAGTCCAGAGGAAAAGTGTGGTGGTGGAGCTGCAGGATTTTGTTGGGAATTTAATAGTGTTTTGCAGTTCAGATTTGGGGGGTTATTTAATGGCACAGCAGCACAGGGTGAAGCTGAGGCCTTGTTCTTTCTGTTCTGGAAGATGCTTGTGGGCTTTGCTGATCAGCAATGTGCATCTCAAAGAGGAGTTCAGGCTGGATCATCCCTCAAAAATTTTCTTATAGTGAGTACAGTTGAAAAGCCTGAAGTTTTGGGTTGTCGGAGTCTGGTAAAATCATGTTTTGTGGTATTTAATCCTGTTTTAAACAAGGTGACTGTGCACAGCAGCACACAAAGCACTTGGGTGACTCAAATCAACAGCTTGTTGAGGGTCAACAGTGAGAGAAGTCCCAACTGCTCCTTGATTAAAGGAGGGAAAACATGATAGCCTTAATGATTCATATTAGAGAGGGCAGCTTTTGGGTCAAGTGTGCGAGGAGAAGAAGTATTGATGTTGCCTCACTGACATGGTTTAGTGTTAATAGGGTGTCGGCATTTAGTTAATGCTAAATATCTTATAGATGTCAGATGACAAATGACAGTGGGAGCAGGCAGGGGCAGGGACCAGTGGAAGGCTTAGGAGGGTAAGAATCCATCTTTCCCTGGATGCAGCTGATGCCAGCCATCCAAAAGCTGCTTTTTACAGATCAAGGAAGAGTCACAGCTGATGCTGGTTATTTAAAATTTTATTTGCCTCTAATTTATTCTCATAAAAACACTCTAATCTATTTGGTTTTAGTATTCAGACAGTACAGACTTCTGATATTATCACGAGTGATATTGGAGAAGCAGTACAAACCAAGCTACCTAGCATGTAACCAGGCACAGGTGGAACTAAACCCACCCACACTTGTAAAAACTAATTAACCTGCTTTCTTAGGCTTTATAGTTAAAATGCAATACTCAGTTAATGGTTATAATCACCAAACCATATAAATAAAATCTAACATGGTAAAATGGGAACAGCACAGTGTGCAAGAGTCAAAGTAAAAATATGTAAATGGGTATTTTGCTAATTAGAGCAATCACCAGTTAACTGCATCTATGTTGAAACTGTCTCTTATAGGTGTGAGTTTTCCTCTTCATTTCCAGTTAAAGTTCATCACTTTCATACAGTCCTGACTGCTCAGCCAAACGCTGAAACTCTCCTTCTGGTGAGAAAGCTTGTTTCACATCCAGTCCTCTTCCATTAAGTGCCAAGTATTTGCTAAAAGTTGGTCGAACCCGTAACTGCTTTGGGGCTGGAAGTGGCTTATTTGCATGTGCTGGAAGAGAGAGAAAAAAAAGCCTCTTTCAGTGTCTTTCCAGCCTGCAGAAAGATCCGTGGTAGAGCAACCCAGTTGCTTTTGATCTGCAATATAAACCAGCAAAACCTTGGCAAGAATTTAACGGACAAACCCATACCTCAGACACCAGGGATTTATTTTGACCCTCCTCCTTGCTGTCAATGAAACTGTGGTCTTTAAAGAGTGCAAAGGACACACCGCAATGTCCTGGTACTAAACAAAAGAGGTTTTCTCATGATAGCTAATTTTTGTCTAGGAAAGAAACCCTCCCAGCAATCTGATCTTCATGAGGTTGGTCTTGAGGGCCAGTTCTGAACACAAGTGCATTTTTTGTGGCACTGGGACGTGGTACTTACTTGCAACCTCTAGCCTGGCGTGGCACGTGGCCACCCCTGCCCCGTTGACAGCAGACACGGTGTACCAGCCAGCATCCTTCTTGTTTGCATTATGGATCAGGAGGCAAATCCTTCCAGTGTTGTCGTGGAGCAAGCTGAAAAACGAAGGTGTTAATGTCTGAGTGCTTTGAAGCGAAAGGAGAGAGATCAGAGTCAGTTTACAAGCTGAGCAGCTGGGGAAGCCCCAGAGCAATTCTTGCAGGGCACTGCAAACTGTGTGGACATAAACACCGCGTTTGTGTTAGAGCCACCAGTGACTCACATCGTGGCACCATCCAGGTGGCATCAGGGCCGTTCTGCAGCCCCACATTGCACATTCCAGTCCTAAAGCTGTGCCTCTCCGCGGGCCCTCTGCTGCTGCTGGCATTCAGAGCATCAGGGCACAGCTGTGGCTCTCTGTGCCCTCCAAACAAGGCTCTCAGCATTGTGCCTGGCCAGCACATGGGCCTGCGCCCCCTGTCTCACACACAGACCCAGCTTTCCAGCTTGCTGCTATTACAAACCAGCCCATTTCAATCTGATTTAACAAATACTGGCTATTATTTTTAACACACCAATGGCCAACTTGTCAGTAGGATACCTTATTCGGTCTGTATTATATTGTACCATTTCGTTGTTTCTTTTCCAGTAAATCCGAGGGGTTGGGATGGCAGAGATCTGGCACTCGAGTCTGGCTGTATCTCCTTCAAAAACTTTTTTGCTTTGTGGTTTGAAGATGAAAGTTGGAGGCATGTGATGTTCTTTTGCTATGTTAAAGAGGAAAGATGAGGAGTTACTGCAAGTGTCATGCTTGGTTTTTAAGGCTTCAGAATGCTAAGTTCAGGAGGACATGTATTCCTTACTGCAACCCCTTAGCCTGCAAGCAATTCCCATGAGCATAAGGGTGTAGCAAACACACCACTTTAGAAGGAGGGTCAATTAACATATGTTATCAATGCTGGAAGATTAATAACAGTAATTAAGTTCTGGACATCCCACTACATCTAAATATCCTGCTGGAAGTGCTTTGAAGAAATATGGCATCCTAGATGTATTTATTAAAACAGTCTTGGAAAAGGTAAGATGTTTTTTATTGTTTGAACCTGAATATCTGGAGTGCTGCTTCTGTTTCTTATTTGTTTAATGTCCCAAACACAGGGAGGAAATGATGAGATTGCTGAGACTTTCCATGTGTGGACAGGGATTTATCAGTGCTCTCAGTCTTACCAATCACTTCCACTTTCACTCTGAATGATGCTTCTCCTGCACGGTTGACAGCCACACATTCATATGTCCCTGCATCAGATGATTTGACTGCTTCAAAAATAAATGAGTGGAATCCCTTTTCTGACACTATCATTTTGTGGAACTGATCTTGGTGAACCATCCTTCCATTCTGGTACCACATCACATCTGGGGTCGGGAGCCCACTAACCTGTGAGGGAGAGGAGAGCAGTGAAGAGTTAAACACCCTTAAGATAATAAAATCCCTCCAACACTACAGGGAGTTTGATGTTAGTAGATGATCAAACCATGATTCTACTGCAAGACTGTACAGTCTTGCCTAGTTTTGAACGTTAACGTGGTGCTGCACAGAGAGGAAGGCTCGTGCAGTGCTGTGGAAAGATGAGCTTTAGCTACAAGGCAGTAGATGCTGTTCCTGCAACCCCCTGTTGTTCCCATCTTTAAGGCAGCTTTAATTAGGCCAAAGACACTCATTGTGGGTTCACGCTTTCGGTCCCCCAGCCATCCCTGCAGCAGTGCTGACACCCACAGCTGATGATGCCTGTAGCTGAGCTGCCCTGCAGGCCTGCTCCAGGCTGTCCACGGCGTTCAGAAGTGCAGGCCACTTGAGGCAAGAAGGCCAAAGGTCATGCCTAAGTCTGCCAAGAGTTTACTGAAGTAAAGAGATTGGAAGTCATTAGGAAAACCCAAGCCAGACCACAGCCACCAAACCTTTTCAGAGAAGCTGCGTGTGAGGGAGAGCAGAGTCCTTTCCTTCCCAGGGCTAGAACAGCTGCCAGGCAGCTTCAGGCCATTCTGGAGTTTTGTTTGGAATTAGGGCATTTCCTTGCCAGCTTGTCTGCTCCAGCAAGGGCCCAGTTACCTCAGGGGAGACTCATTAAAGGCAGGAGAGTCCTAAACAGGCCTTGCTGGATGTGTGTCCAGGATGTGTTCACTGAAGTAGCAGAGTCCCAGTGCAAAGCACAAGGTTCCCTGCCAAAATGCCTTTTTTTCAGCAGTGCATTAATATTCATTCTACCCAATGAGGTCTAGAGACATTCTGTGGTGGTCTGTATTCACCACTATTTGGCTTTAAACATATTCTTATGCAGCTAATTCCATCTACATTTTCCAAGGGAAGATGCTGAAATATTTAGCCATCTCCTGTTTCTTGGTTTCCATAGCCTGGAGAGACCCTGCACCATCTGCCATCAGTGCTCTGGCTTATTAAAGTGCAAAGGCACTGCAAATCAGAGACCTCTCTCCATGCCCCACACACCCCAGGAGGGAATGCAACTGGAAGGGAGAGGCTGGCATTACTTTGAAGTCGAGCCTGCAGAATCGCCCCTCCTCAATAACAACATCTTCAGGCACTTGTGTGAAACGGGGCTGGAAAAACTTTTCCTGGATTGAGTCATGCCCGCGTTCGTCGCCTCTTGAGGAGGGTCTGCTCCTGAAAAGGGCACAGAAGCAGTTAATTGTGTACGAGTTACCATAGGACAAATGACACTGAAGCTCTGATTGCAGCTGGAGACCCTCAACACGTTTAGGAATCCAGCACTACCGTTCGGGTTGGTTTTTCAGCTGTAAGCCACAATTTTCGATCAGCCACTTCTCTTGCTCAGGTTGATCAATTCAACACAGAAGCATAGCCTTCATCATTGCCCTATAATCTAAGAGAATTGGCAAGAGAAATGTAGGCTGTGTTCCATTTTTCATCATTTACATTCTCAGCCCTTGCTTTGACTAGAAATGAATCTTCTAGAATACAAAGGATATTTTCCCAAGGTGTATGGAGTTTTTAAACCTCTAGTGCTATGCTTAGAATTCACTAGATTAAGATCATCGACCATCAAAAAATGGTAGCATTTTAGTCAAAAGGAAGTGAATTTAGTAATTACTACTTAAGCAAAAGTGATAAGTAGTGAAGTTTAAACCAACATTTTCTAGAAATGTCTGAAATAAGATCTTGAAGAATAGCACAGCACAAGTTTATGCTTTACCTTACATGTGTTGTAGGAACCTGCAGCCTGATGTTTTCTGCGTTCTGGTGCTTGGAAAGAGAAAGAGAAGAGGTGAGTTCACTTAGAAAGATTTAAACAGAATGAGAAGCCATTTTAAGTTCATATACCGACTGCTGCTTAAAAGCAAACTGAATCTGCTTCAGAAGTCATGGGGACAAGAGGCAAAGGAGCTTGCATCAGGACCTGACACACTCTGTGTTCACTGCGGGCCTTGCCATGGCAGTGACAAGCACCATGAAGAGAATGGCAGAACTCCTCACTGCTGCCCAGGTGATGGGGGCAGCACCTTTGTCTGGCACCAAGGCTTTCCAGCAGCCCATAACCTTTGTTAGAGAGGAGCAGGACTACTGGCAGTGTCTCAGTGAGAGCTAAGGACAGAGTGTCCTTCCCTACAGCAGGAATAGCAGTGGAATCGCTGGCAAGAGCCTTGTATTGTGCCCACTTAAATATGGTCCCAACAGCAATGGACACATGCTGAGCTGGAAAATACTTTTCTTTCTAGATCACAGCACCAGCTAAGCTCGCTGACAACTCCACAATCACATGACTAAATCTGCTAAAGTACCCAGGATTGATTCCTGTTAGGAGCTTGGATGTTTGGAAAACGCGACAGAGTTTAGTGCCAGCAACTCGTTTTAGCACTGGAGTCACAGAGAGCAAACGCTGCATGGAAATTTCTGGAGTGTTTGCACTGAGCCATTCCAATGCTTGGTTCTGTGCTCTGCAGCCCAATCCTCTGGAACATTTAAGCCTGGGTTTAAACTTCAAGCACAGAGTCAGTCTTCAGTTCAGGGGAAATATTACATGAATGAGGGTTTTGCTGGACTGAGTTCAGTGTTGACGCCAAAGGCAATTGCCTGTATCTGTTCATTTACACAAGTTCTGTACAGTTATTACTTATCTTGTGAAATGATGCTGTAGTGATGAAGTCGCTGATGATTCTAGTGATTTGTTACATGGGCTGACTGTGTAGTTAAGTTCCTGAAGAATCAGGAGGCTGAATGAATCAGTGACTACAACATTTAAAAGTGAGGCTGAACAGTGGGATGTCCCAAGCATAAGCCACCCTCTCCTTCCAATGTTCTTTTTCTAAAGCAGCATTTCACACACGCTGAAAAGTTGTCAGTCATCCTGTTTTGGCTGAGTATTTCCTTACTCTCTGCAAAGGATGCTCTCTGACATCCATAATCTTCCCTCCTTTCCTGCTCTTGGCAGGTGATTGTTGGGAGAAATATGAGGAATTGTGTACTCCTCCCTTGCTGTGATCTTAAGTGTCTCTTCCGTGGAGGAGTTTTGCTCAGTGCACTTTGGCAGGCGTGTGCCTGCTCCTGGCTCTCTGCTGCTTGTTTTCTTTCCCTGCACAGGTACCCAGTGCCATGCCACAGACATTCCCAATAACTCTGAGCACAGAAGTGCCCAAGACAGTTTCTAGCTGGCCTGAATAACCAACAAATGATGCAAATCTCCAACTAAAACACTTTTGAAAATGCCTCTAGTAATAGATTCATGTCTATCAGCATGTGGGCTGCTGAAATAACCTTTTTGCATTCTCTTAATGATTGCAGACCCCTGGAAGGGCTAAAACCCAACTGATCCCAGCCCAAGGCCATGATTTCTTGAAGCCGATGTCACTTATTCCAACCAGGGACAGGTGTAATGTTGCTGTCCTGGCCAAGCCTGCACTCAGGCTGTGGGGAGTGGGTACCTAGACCCCTCGTGGTGCAGCTCCCTGCCTGTCACAGGCAGTGTGCACTCTGCTGTGCAGCAGCTGCTGTAATTCCTCCCTGCAGAGGTCATTCCTACAGATCAGGCCCAGCAAGGGAATGGTGCTTGAATTCCCTCCCTCTGCCATCACCCTGCAAAAACCTCAAAGCTCTGCCACACAGAGCTCTGCCATTGAGAGCTGTTCCCCCACCTGCACTGGTACCAAATAAACCCCATCTCTGCCCCATTCAGGTGCAAGCAGGTCACAGCACAATCACCAGGAAATCCTGGCTCTAGAGACAGGTCCCCATTTACCTGTGCATTCTGCATGTTGTCTTCACCCTGTGTGTCCAGCACTGAGGCAGCATTTACTGGTCCGAGCAGCCTGCGAGCCATTCTCTCTTCATAAGTCAATCGCTTAGAGCAGAGTGGAGAGGAATTCAAGTCACAAGTCCATTTACTATTTCAGGTCAGCTTGTTAAGAGCACGTTAATACGCCACACAGTCAGGGTGTTGTCAATGAAAGCAGGAGCTCAGTAGAAGCCCCACGTCTGGCCCAGAGGGTTTGCAGTCTGTGATGCCAACTGAAGTCAGCCTCAATATATACAGCACTGAAATGCATAAAAGATTAAACTGCCTGTTCATCAAAGCCTCCCTAATGCCATCTGTGGCCTTCCACTCCTCCTCTTTCTCTGCTGGGATTATTTATGGGTAACTGATGGCATCACCCTCAGAAGCCAGAGTAAGTCCCAGGGTACCTTTCTGTTAGTGCTGGGAAAACTTCCCAAGTCATTCAGCTGTGGAGCTAGAGGCATGATGGATGCTCCCAAAAAAGCAAGAGCCACACCAGAAGCAGGCACAGCCAGAGGGGAGCACCACTGCCCCTGAAAGCACTGGGGGAGTTTATGCCAGCACAACATCTGCCAGACGAAATGCTGTGAGCTGTCGGGAGAGGAGGCACGGACACGTCTCAGGCACGAAACAGTAAGTTCCTACAATATGGATGTGGCACACAGGGATAGAAATGAGCAGAGTTAAATCCAAGCTCTGTCAGTTGGGTTACTTTAGAAAAGTATGTTAATGCCCTGAGCACCAGGACACCTGACACTTCGCTTCCCACAAAGTTGAACCCGGGTTTGGATTTTGTGACGTGAGGACAAGCTCTGACTGAATTTCTACTGTGGAGAAGACAAGGAGGTGCCCACTGCTGGGTAGGTGAAGGTGTGGGAGCCTTGTGGGACTTTTCTTTAGAAGAGACCATGAGGCCTTTAGCACAACCTATGGGAGCTTAATATCCTCGAGGTCCTTACGTGTGTATCAAGTGTGGCTGAGATTGGCCGCTTGGCTCAGATGCTGTTGGAGGACAAGGGGAGGAGGGCACAGTGGTGATTGCATAAGCCTTATTTTTAGCCTGGCTTCCTATAGGAGGAAAAGCTGACTTGCTATGACAAGCTTTCTTACAGCAGACAGGACATTCTTGTTAGGGACATATCACGTCAGATTTGACTTGGGTTTTTTTTCCTCTTCAGTATTTAAAATTACATATATGACACAGACCTGTTCTCATTATGTCACCTGTTGATGATAATGAAAACACTCTACTTCAGGGGAAAGAAGATGGAAACTATAAACACTGGGCTTTTACCAGTCTGCCTCCAGCCAGCAAGGAAGTTCCCACCTTAGAGACCTGTCCTCCCTAGCTTTCTGCAGTGGGTTTCCCTACTGGTAAGCAAATTTTTCTCCCAGATTTGGATTTCTTGTTGAAAGAGATTGCGTTCTGTCCCTCTGCAGAAAAAATATATAAGTATTGAGTCTAAGAGACTTTCTTGTAGGAGACAGACTTTATGTCAAAAGCTCATATAATTTCTTTCATACAAAAAGAAAAGCTTACCCCGTTTGGGGGTGGTGTCTAGAATGAACTTTCAAATATTTCAATATTTCATCAAGTTCTAATGATTTTGAGAGGTTTATTAACCCCAGTGTTGAAAGGCAGGTTGTAATCATGTCTCGAGAACTGAAGGATTCTCCTTGGACTTCAAGTCATCTGTGGATGTGATGTTCAGCAGGCTCCCCAGAAGAGAGTTCAAATTTGTGCCACAGCTCTAAATATGTACCTTTTTGTTTCACACTGAAAGAATATGCTGGTCATAAATGGCTCATGCTCTCGTGGGATCTGTTGAGGTTCTGAGTAAAGGTGTTTGGGCAGTGCTGCTCCTGCATTTCCTTCTGCTTTTGGCTCAGTTTGGAGGCTCCAGCCTCTGGGGTACTAGAACTAGAGAGCCACAGCAGTCTGGTTCTTTAATCAGCAGGTTTCCCTTACCTGGTTGCCGTTCTGGAGAAGGTTGTCTTTGCATCGGAGTTTCTTTTCCAAGTCCTGAATGAGGGCCTCTTTTGTTCCTCGAATTTCTTGGTCTGATGTCTTCTGCATAGAGTTGATGCTGGCTTGTTTGTTGTACATTGGCTGTGAGTAACTGCTCATGCAGGAAGAGAAAACAAAGTTATTCCCCTAGGCCTGCTGCGTTATTTGCTACAGCTTCACAGAATGCACACAAAAATGTGAACCTGCCTCCTAAAAACTGTGGTTCAAATGAACCCATAAAGCACCTGGGAGATGAATAGGCTAAGTTGGGTGATTGAGTATCAAAACCTTAAGGGGAAGCATCGTGGTCCAGCCAAGTCATTGAGTGTCCTCCCACAACACCCCTTCAGCATCCCTACAACCCACAGTGACCCCTCACAGCCTGACCCTGTAATCCATAGCCACGGGCCATGATCAGCTCCTGGAGCTGGGCACTACTTTTGATTCTGAAAGATGCTAGGAAAAGAGGAGCATCCATCAAAACGGGTTGCAAAGTTCTGCTGGAGGTCACAGCACTCTGTGCTGACAGGACCTAGCCTGGTTTGTGACCTGCAGCGGGGCCTTTTGTGCTGCATTTCTGTTCAGAAATTATTTCTATTCAAAATCCTCTTCCTCCTGTTGCTTGGGAATTTGTTCTGCTGATTAGTGTAGAGTAGAAGGGCTATCATTTTGGAATACTCCCAGCACTGCTTGGAATTAGTAACTTAATGTGAGTTATAACTTAAAAACTTTAACAATTTGCCCAACAGATTAATACATCTCATGTCCCTGTTTACCCATTAGTAGCGTGATTGGGAAAATAATTCCTCATCTCACGGGGTGCAGCATTTAGGAGCAGCTTATATGAAAAGCACAGTGAGGCACCCAAGCCCCTTGCTATGGAAACAATCAAGCCCACACTACATGCACAAACCCCACAGGTCACTCCAGGTGCGTCCTGAACCCCCCACATTCCTGCAGAACTTCAGGAAACACTCCTGAGTGCCCCAGTCAGCCCACTCTGCCTTACCTTTCCCCTTCCCTCAGTGCTGTGATTCAGAAAACACACAGAAATATTCTGATTTCCTGAATGCAAACTGACACTTAAACCCGGATTTATATCCAAGCCAGCAGGACCCCCGGCCCCTATCAACTTTCCAATACCTCAGTTGAGCATTTGTGCATATTCTGCCCTGACTTTCCCCAGGACCTCCAGCTGATATTGGCTGGAGTACAAGTTGGTGAGAAGGCAAGGCCCAGCTCCCTTTGAGATCTGACTGACCTTGGGAGATATTTGGATTGCAGCCCAAAGGCAAAATGATATAATACATATTCAGGAAAGAATTTAGTCTTTGGTCTAAAGGGGTAAAATTTTCAAGTGGCTGCCTGTCTGTTCACATGTATTATTAATGAAAAGGTTATTGTAGGTGAGTTTAGATCCACATTATGGTGTGAAACCTGAAAATATTGCTGAGATTTACCAGGAATCTCTAAGTTGTTTATATGTGGGGAATACTACTGCCTTCTCCTGTCTTCCCCTTCATAAACCATGTTTTTTGAGAGAAATTAATTTGAGATGGATGCCCATCCTCTATTCTGAATAACCTTAATGACGAGATTTCTGTCAAATCAAACTAAACACTTCAAACTGACCCCAGAAAACCCACAGAGCAGCCTGTGACGTGAGCACTGCGCAGTTTAATTCCTGATGGATACCCATCTCTCCCACACAGACACCCAGGGCAAGCGCTCAGCCTGCTGACCCCATCCACCAGAGCCCAGCCCCGAACACGGGAAGCCAACGGGAGCTGTGCCATTGGCTTCAGCCAGGCTGGTGCTTTCCCAGGTGCTTGGGTTTGGGATGGGCAGTGCACGGGAGAGGCCAGGCCAGAGGGAAGCAGGGGCAGGTTAGAAGCCTGCACGTACTTACTGAGGTTCCATGGGAGAAGGAGTTTGGCTGTTATAGCCGGGCTGCGAGGGGAGCACTGAGCACAGGAATGCTGCGGGGGACTGGTTAGGCATGGATATCAGGCGCTGCCCGGATGAGGAGCTAGCAGGAGACTGCGCAGATGCAGGTGTGATGGGGTATGTGGATTCCTTGGGGGCACTACAGGAAGGCGAGGAGAGCGTGATCGAAGAGCTCAGCGATGACGAGGAGGAGAATTTCTGCCCGCTGGGGTTACGAGGCTGTATGAGGATGGAGGACTGTTTGATTTCTCTGCTCAGCTCTGTAGAGGCTGCAGGTCCCGGAGGCTGCTGTTGCCCTTGACACACATTCTTAGACTGGATAAAGTGTTTTGGACGTTCGTAGTTAAACATGGTTGGTTGGCACATAGAGGAAACGGATGGGAGGTTAGGGACACTCATAGGAGAGGTTTCACGGCTGTCCTGGGTTTTTGTTGGTGGTAATTGGCTCTGGATAGGTGGCTGGTAAAAACTAGGTGGTAGGCCACAAAAGTTTTCTTGGCTGGGCTCCTGGATAGAATGGAACCCTTGCCTTGCAGAATACAGGCTTTCTTGGTGTGGATTTTCCCTTAAGGAAGACAATACAGACAAATAAATTGTACATTACAAGTCGAATCACAAAAATAGTGTTGTGAGCAGTCATTAGCAATCCAAAGAGTATGAAGTTTAAGTTCAACTGAACTTAAAGTTATTTGGGATTTGTTAGAACTATTCCAGAACTGTATGAACATTTTGGTTGCAATAACAAGCCATGCCACCTGACTCAGGTGCAGTGCTCACCACGGCTGTCTTACGTGCCAGAGCCCAGTAAATTCTAAAGGAAATAGCAATTGGTTTACCACCTGCAGAAGTGTACAGATAACCATAGCTACTACTGCTAAGCAAGATAACTTGCCACGTATCATCTTATCTAAAGATCCCCAGATCCTGCTGCTTTGTTCGCTGTCAAAATGCTAAATGTACTATTCCTCGGAATTGGCTATTTGTGCCAAGAAATTCCTTATACCTTAGGGAACCGTGAAATGGGTTTCACTTTCTTGTAAGTCTAAAACTAAAATTTTGAAACCAAATATCCTGATTTCTCTTCTGATGGGTTTTAAATTCAGAACCTTTTGTATTCAACTGAGATTCAACCAGAATGCCAAGGACTGTGCTTCTCTGCTTGTGGTGATTTTCTGAGATTTGCTATTACAGCTGCTAATTGTTGGAATGACATTGGCTGCAAGATGGGGTAGGGTGAGCTGAGCTGCTCGGAGTCCTGCATTTATTTTGCAGGTGCTCGATATCTAAACCTGGGCTTTCTATCAACTCAAAACCTGGGAAAGTTTCTTTAGAGTGAACTGAGCAAGCTTGTCAAAATGGACAAATAACGTCAGCTCCACAATAAATAAATAATCTCCCAAAATAAACATAAAGCCACTAATTAAAAAAAAGAGAATATAAATCCACACCGTTACATGTGCTGGAAAAAATTGTAATCTTGCCCCACAGAGGTCAGCTGTTTTGCTGCTATATATACCCAGTATATTGTATTCCTCTCATCGGAGAGCCTGGAGAACAGCTCCACGAGGTCATAAATTCCCATGGGGGGGAGATGACTGGAGACATTGCTCTTATGTTAAAGATTCAAGGCTTTCATTTCCTAAAGGTAATTGTCAACATTCGCTGTAAATTAACTGCACATAAACAGAGGCCCTATAGTAAAAATTCCCTAACTTTCCCCTTGTCATTCTCTTGGAATTTGACCTGGCTCAAAACTTTTGGAGCATGTCCACACTATGTTCTCATTCACCGGTGCAGAAAACCCATTGAATCTTGTCTTTATCCCGTTTTTATATCACTACCTGTGTTCAGATTTGTACATTCATTTTACCTACAGGCTGTGTACAGAAACCAGCGTTTACTTTGTTTTCTAGAACACTGCACTTAACCAAGCTCCAACGCACAGAGTCACTTCTCACAGCAAGCGATGTCATGTTTTCCTCAAATCATTCCTCCCTGATTTGGGAGGAAAAAAAAAATCCAAAGAGGCTTTTGACCTTACAAGATGAAAACAGTAAGTAATAACAGGGACAGTTTGCTTTTTAAAAAACAAAACAATTTTTTTTCCTCTGTTGCCGCCCACGTTACCTTTGACACCGCCGCACCTCAAAGGTGCGTTTCCACTTCAGCATTCCCAGCGCTGCAGTCCCCCATGCCACCTCCCTGACCGGCTTCCAGGTAAAAAGTGCCGTGCAGAAAAACCCAAACAAGCACCTTACCTACAGCCTAGAAGTTGTCACCTGGGCTGTGGCCGGTATTTTGGGAAGGGACGGTCATTCACTGGCCCGGGCTGTCATAGGCGCCCTCTGTGCGGCGGTACGAGCCCGGAGGCTTTAATGTGCTGCCAGCGGTGACACCGCGGGACCTGCCTGTCCCCGGCCCCCGCCGCTGTCACAATAAGAGTCTCCGCAGCCCGGCCTGCCCGGACACTCGCCAGGGGCCGGAGCCGGGACTTGGGCAGGTGCCCGCGGGCAGCGGATCCCCCGCGGGCAGCGTTGGCAGCGCACGGCGCTCGGAGGGGCCGCGCCCGCGGGCGCTGCTGCCCGCGCCGGCCCGACCCCTCTCTGTCCCGGCTCTGTCCCCAGGAGCGCTGGGGTGGCCGTGGGCACAGCCCCGGCAGCACTGGGATGGCGATGGGCACAGCCCCGGCCCCGGCTCTCCCCGTCCCGCCCCGAGGGGAAGCGGCCGGGGCTCAGCGCTGCCGCTCCCGGAGCTCAGCAGAAGGGGCAGAACTGAAGAAGCCGACAGCTTTTGAACAGAAAAGCAGGTTTTCTGCCCATAACACCGTCAGGGAGCAGCGAGGAAGGACTGCTGCAATGTGCTTGAACATCCCTAAATCCCACTTCGTTATCGCAAAGAAATTCTTGCCCAGAGAAGCTGTGGCTGCCGCATCCCTGGGAAGTGTTCAAAGCCAGGTTGGACGGGGCTTGGAGCAGCCTGGTCTAGTGGAAGGTGTCCCTGCCCATGGCAGGGGGTTGGAACGAGATGATCTTTAAGATCCTTTCCAGCCCAAACCATTCTGTGATTCTAAATTCTTCGTTTAATTAATTTACAAATTGGTTGTAGCTAATCGCCTCTTTAGAGATAACACTCTGTTTTTCAGGCTGTGCACTTAAAGGCAACAGATACTCGAGAGTCAGGTTTAAGTGTGTTTAAAGTCCCCAGCTGCAGAGCCGAGCGAGCCCTCCCTCCGTGCCCAGGGCCACCTGCTCCGGCCCCGGGGTGACCCGCACCTCCGCTCCAGTACAGAGCTCGGTCAGGAGCAGTGGCACTGCCCATGGATGTGTCTGAACAGGCACCAACCGAGTAACAAAACCAGCCTTGTAAAAATAATATGATAAAATATGTTAAATATTAATATTTTGCTGTTTGTATTTATTATTAGAGCTACTTACATGGATGAAAAAATGCAACTGTGGTGTTTTCACCAGAAGAACAGCAGGTCCTGCTGGAAGGCTAGGTGACTTGTATCCCTTTAATCACCAGCTTCAATGACTAATTACATCTTAAGTTAACTTTATAGTGTTTTAAATATCTTAATAATACTTTGGCAACGCTTGTCTATTGTTTAAAAACACCCCAAACTGGAAAATACCGCAGCTGGGCTGCACTGGGCTCTCAGCCACCTCCTCTCTCTCTACGCTGTGCTCGCGAGTCTGTGAGCAAAGCGATCTTCAAGAGGTTAATCCATATTTAATGTTTGTATTTAAACATCGGCCCACCGTTTGTGAACTAAAACTACGTAGCAGGTGTTAATTGAGTGCTAATTTATTTAAATTCGTCGTCATGAAAGTGATTAAGGCAGGGAGTGTGTCTCTAGTTGTCGGAGAGGTTATTTGCTTTTTAAGTAAAAAAAAGAAATAAAATAATTAAAAAGGGGTAGTTCGCACAGAGAGTGGTGAGTACTTATAAAAAAAAGGTACCTGTAGCATGATCATTTGCCCTGCAGGAAGCTGCGAGCATGGTAAAGGTCAGGCTCTGTGCTCAAGCTCCCTGGCTTCCCACCAACTTCAGCTTATCTCAGAACTAAAGTTGGCTGCAAGGCATCAATTTAAGGACAGCTTTATACACTTAAAAGACCGCACACAAGTGGGAGGACTTGTGTGAAAGAGAAGGAACAGAAAAACGTGAGATCCAGAAGGTAGGAAAAAAAAGTGAAAGAACTGGAAGCTGAACTGATGAAGGCTGAGGAATAAATCTCATCGCCTGTGCCAAGTAACTTAATAGTGCTGTGAGCAGCACTGCGAGGTGTTAGAAACCAGCTTTTCTGTCCTGCTTCAGTTTACTTTCTAAGAATGCTGCCCTGCTGTGTCTGATTGGGTTCTCCTCATTACTTGAGTCAGATAGCAAAAAATGCCTAGGAAAAGAGTTAAGGATATGTTGCTTATTTATTAAGAACACTTAAAAGCTACCTAAAATACCTGGCAGTATAGTTAGTGCCTGAAACCTCTTCTTGTGCTTGGACTGAGATCCTTTAATGAAATTAATAATCAATACAGGCTTTGTTCTGCTTCATTGAGGCTGTTGAGGACACTGTAGGCTGAGGTATAAAGGAGTAGCTGGTAGTGAGAGTCTGCTTGAACTGCATTTTCTACCTTTTGTGGGGTGGATGTTGCTAAGCAATAATTGGGAGAAGTATGAGTACAAGGATTTCATTCATTTTATAGCTCTTCCCAGGAATGGTTTTGTTCTGTCATCACTGCCTTTGTTGGTATTTGCCTTTGGTAATACAGTTGCAACCACATACACTTCATGAGGGAGTTATATGCTAAATCTGACTAACAAGACAGTTGTTTTACAGCCAGCCATTAGCCATGATTGCTGAGTTTGATGTAACAGCAGCATTTGCAATGCTGAGTCACATTCGTAATGATGTCTTAAAGCACTTGGCAATAAGTCTGTGAGCTTTAAAGATATTTAAATGCTCATAGATGGGTCTACCTAAAAATTGTAACAGTTTCTCTCTGTATCTTGAGATGTGTCCAAGGCCTGGTTCAGCACTGCTGTCAATCAAAAGCACTTTGCAACTCTATCCACTAGTTAATGTTTTCTGTTTACATATATATATTTGTATATGTAACCTGCATCTTTAAAAGCTATTACATTTCTGATTTTGGTGTTATGGTAAATCACTTCATACATTAGAGTCTGCTTAGGGTCCTGGCTGATTTTCCTGGAGCAAGCCTGGATTTCATGGAAGGGCTTGAAGCCAACCTGGGAGCCTCCTCTTAGTGGTCTGGGTTATTGAAGCAAAACCATTTTTACTCAGTTATTTAGCAAAAAAAACCAAAACCTCCTGTGCATGGAGACATCTATAGTGAAATATGATCCTTCCCGTGATAAAATTTGGAGGAGGGTGTTCAGAACAGTTAAAATAACTGGTTTAGTTAAAATGGCCGAGTACATCCAGAAATAATCTCTAACCCAGGGGATGCTTTCTGTCACGGGCAGCCGTGCACACGCTGTGTAACAGGAGCACAGCAGCTCCAGGCTGGCACTCAGCTGGGAGAGGAGGAACACGCCTGCCTCCCACGTAGCTCCCCCTGTCACAAACAGGACTGAGGGAACTCCTCTGCCGGGCTCGGATGGCTGAACTGTCACCATCTGAGGTCATTGTTGTGCCTATCCACCCCTGAGAAACTCTGCAGCAATGGGGACGTAATTGCCAATATGTGCAGTCTAACCTGTTTTGTTTCTCTGGAGCAATCAAACAGGATGACTGATAATGCCATAAGTGTACAGCAACTGGAGAGCTGCATTCGGGATGGAAATTGGATCAGGAGTTGTTATAAAATGGAATACTTTACTACTGGGGAGAAATCTCCATCTCCTGAGTGGGGAGTGTCCCTACCACGGCATGGGATGGTGGGATAGTTTTCATTCCATCCAGTGGGTCACTGGTTCCGTGCTTTTCCTCCCCTGAGTGCTTTGCAGGTACTGTCTACACCATGTTTACAGGATCTCGAGTTCTATTGCTGTCTTTCAGAGTAGGAAACAGAAACATGAGGTGATGCCACTTGGCCAAGGCCACAGAGGAAGGTGGTGGCAACAGAATTGCACCTTGGAATTTCCCAGGTACTGTGATCCTCATGCTGTGCTGCAGAACCAAAGGTCTCCCAGAGGCCAATTATTTGGGGTGATGCTTTTAAGTTACTCACAGATAGGCACTTCTGCAAATGACATCAGGCACTTGGGCCTTGAGGTGGTCACACACTTGGTCAAACAGAGCCTGTGCTGTGCACCAGGCAGGCTGGTGCTGCACATTGCCATTGCCACACAGGCAGAAGCTCTGTGTGTGCCTGTTCCCTGCCAGGGTAAGGGGCACGGGAGTTTGCAGCAGGGATCACTGCACAGTCCGTGCCCCAGGTGTTGTAAAAAACTGACCCCGGGATGTGATTTTCTCTTTGTCTTACCGCAGAGGTGAAGCCCGGGGTGAATTTTCATAAGCTCCATGGAAATCTTCAGCTTGGCCCTTGGAGTTCATCTGGCCAAAGCCTGTGGCTGCTGCTCGAGTGCCCAGCCCGGGGCTCTCTGGGCTGTAGGATGCCAGAGCAGCTGCCCCACGGTCCTTGGCTCCTGTCTGGCTGTTCCTAGGGAAGGTGGGTTTCTTCACGGTGACCTGCACAGCTGGTCTGTGGGCAGCACCTCCAAAACTGTCCAGCTCTTTTGCTCCTGGAAGTAGAATTGTCCCCACGTCAGGCAGGAAGCAGTGGTGGTTCACCAGTACAGCACATGCAGGAACAGGGGGTGGGAAACTGGAGTGTCTGAGCAGGTGGGTGAGACTCATCCTGCCTGGGCTCTGCACAGACTGAAACCTGCACAGCTGCATGAGCCAAACCTGACATCTCACCAGGCTGGTGAGCTCTGGGTGCGTGCAAGGTGCTGTTCTGGTGGCAGATGGCTTCCAGCACAAGCCAAGCTGCTCAGGTGGTACCATAAACAAGGAATAGACACGGCCAATGTTATGCCAAGCTGGAACCCCTGAAGGGGTGAGGCTCAGGGACGAGACTCCTCCATGAGAGGGAGCATCATCTTCACCTTGTCATCCCTGATCCAGGAAGAAGAGGGACCAAAAGAAGGAACACAGAACCACTTGAATCCAGCTTTGAGAGGTACCCAAGCAGACTGTATTTTTGGGTTATTTCTCTTCTTGTGAGCTTACAAAATTGTTTGGGTCTGGCTTCTGCTTAGCAAATACCTGTGATTCTGCCTGGTGTTGAGCAGCAGCAAATTCTTTTGTGCTTAGTTGCTCAACACAGAAATCCATGTGCTTACCTGGGGAAACAGAGAGATGTGCACTGGATGCTGCAGATCCAAATTCATTTTCAGCAACACATTTAAATATTCCAGAGTCTTCAGGAAAAGCTTCTGTAATAACCAGGGTGCAGACTTCCTCTGAAATAAGAGATTTAGGCATGCTGCTGTACCACAAGAGCCAAATGTTAACCTGTAGGAATTGCTCTTTACAGGACTGTACTTGGTGATGGAGATTGGCATCAATGAAGTGCAAAAAAGTGATGTACAGAGTATAGAAAGTCAAGGGGTTTAGAAGGAACAAGATGAAGGAAGACTCTTCCTGATATTAATGAAACAAGGCACTTTTTTTTGGGGTGGGTGGCGTTTTGTTTGTTAGTTTGGTTTGGTTGGTGCTATTTTGGTTTTGGTTTTTTGCTAAATTCCATCTTTTGCACAAGTTTAAACTCCATAAAAGAGTATGGGTCAGAATGGTTGTTATGTTTTCTCTTAGCTGGGTACTCTTTGCTGACTGAATATAAAGGATTGATACATTTTTCCTAGTGTTGTGAAAAAGATCAGGGCCTTTCAGGTGCTGATGTCAAGACCAAAAACTTGAAAGCTCTTGGCCTGGCTCTGAATGTTGTCTCCTGGCTTCCTTTAGGACACTATTGTTTTATCTTGGATGAGGTGGGAAATACTGAGTGTGGGGTAATTAACCAGTGAGGTGTCTAACAAGAAATGCACAGTGTACTTACCAGGAACTGCTGATGAACAAGCCTCTGCTCAAGATAAGAGAGAAAGAATTTAAATGGTTATGATGTCAGAATGGAAAAAAACCCCTTCAGCCCTCACTCCCTTTCCCACCTCAGCTGTCACCCTGGTTACAAGGGAACCGTCTCCCTTTCTATCCATCGAGGGCAAGAGCATCTGGGTAGGGAAAGCCCAGGTTTGGCTGGGGAACCTGATGGTACAAACACTTCTCCCCTGAGACGTTAGGGAAAGAGCTCCACCGACTCTGGAATTAGTTGCTGTGGATTTGGCCCGCTGGAGCTCTGACCTCATGCTCGGGAGTATCAGAAATCATTTAAAATGAACTTATATGTTTTCCCCCCTGAGTTCATCACTAGTTCTGGTATATGGTGACAATGCCTCCATGGCTCAGTAGTGCTGTCATTAATAACTAACAGCATGGAATCCGCTCCCGTTGTGCCTGACCCACTCATGCACTGCCAGAGGAAGTGCAGACTGTGCAGCAGCCTGTGACTTCGGTCATCTGATACTTGTAAACTTAGCTCTGCTTCTACGAACGTGCACGATCTCCTGATTTCTACAGCAGTCCTCACTCCTGTCTTATCACTGCCCCAGTTGAATGTCTGTACATCAAACAGATGTAGCAACACCTACTTTTTCTCAGTATTCGGAAATCGGCAGAATCCACGATGGGATCATACTCCCTGTACCAGTGAACCTGCAGGGTGGGTGTGGCGTGAACGCGACATTCAAACACCACCAGCTGACCCTTCGTAGCTCTTATGTTCTGTAGACCCTGGAGGAGAAAATATTTGTGTTAAATATCTTAGTATTTCCCCACTGAAGCAATTGTTAGGAAATGATACACCCTTCAGTGAAGAAGATGGTCTCATACCTGTATTCTTATTTTACTTGCAATAGTTGATTTAATTCTAAATGAATTTGCAGTGAGTTGTGAGTGGAAGTTGTTCACCAGAAGACCAGTGCTCATTAAAGCCTTGCTTGTGCCTTTAAATAAAGGTATAAATGCAGGAAAAACGTCTATTCCACTGGATGTAACATAATAAGGGAGGTTGCTATGTGAGGTTTCCACCTCAGTCTCCTTTGCAGGAAATAAATGAGATGAATTCATATAAGTGGTTCTGTCTGTCTGGATCGTTTACCAATTAAGATTTTAGTTTGATAGCATCACTAACGAAGTATGCTGGCTTTTTTGAATTGTAAATGAACCAATGTTCCAGTCTAGAAATACCTTCTGATGGAAGAAGAAAATGCAAAATCTGATGCTGGCAGTTGCAGGACAAGCTGTGTTGTGCAGACAATTTGTGCTCTTTACCTTTGTAAACACAGGTGTGCTTCCGTAGGCAGACCCAGCCAGGCTCACCGAGGGACTCTGCATCTGGATGGCAAAGAAAAGTGATTTTCATAGCTTGAATTTTTCATATGCAGAAACCTGGCTGGGTTGCTGGCACTTTGAAAGAGAAGAGGATTCAGCGTGTTGTTCAAGTTCCAGGTTAACAAGTACCCCATGGAGAATCTCCATTCAAGTGCTTCAAGGGGAAATGACTCCCTGTTCTGTGGACACCGCGTTAGCAGAAAGAGGAGCTGATAACCAGTAAGTGTTGCTCAGAGCTTTGAGCCAATTTCTTGCCCACATCTTGCAGCCCCTCTCTGCAGATCAGTGCTGGTGCCAGTACTTGTCCCCTGCTACAGAGATCCTGACCTGGTTTAGCTGATCCCAGGTCCAGCCTGCCCTGGCTTGGGTGGTCTGTGAGGTTGCTACAGTGAGGCTGAACGCAGGGAAATGAGCAGGATCTTTCTACTCTGTCCTGACATCCTCTGTTAAAGCTCAGCTGTCTCAGAGGTTCCAGTAAGGCCTCTGATTAAGCAAGAAAGGCAGTTTTAAGATGATCAAATATTTGCAGTGCAAGATGTGTCCTTGTTCCACGGCAGAGTGTTGATGTGCACCTGCCTCTGTCTCATTTAGCTTTGGAACCATGTGTCTTGCATATAAATGTGCAACTGAAGTGCTTGGGTTTGTTTTGCTGTGACACTGGTCTTTATAATCTTTTCTCTGAAACAACCCAAGTTATCAGCTCTTTCCCTCCCAGCCTGAGTTAAGATGCAAGTCTGTCTCTAGGTGTTCTGACTTCCCCAACTCTTGACTCTAAAACCATGTAATTGTGCTCTAAACCACCTGTCTGTTCTGAAGTGAATCTTTGAAGTATAACTGTGGCAGCCCTTCAAGCAATTCTAACTCTGTCACCTGCTCCATCAGTTCTTGGCAATTCTGACTAGGAAATATTCCAAGCCAGAAGTTCTTTTCCAGAGCTTGGGGTCCAGATCTTGATATTCATGATGACCCTTGCCTCTTAGTCACTTGCTGAAGATGAGCTTGAGCTGATCCTTCTAAAATGTTTCTAGAATGCTGTAAATAATAATTAAAAACATGTGTAACTTACTCTTTGAGGTTCAATAGCAAAGGTTGAGTTAAGGTGGTGTAACTCTGGTGAACTGAATGGTTGTGAGAGACTGCACTGCCTGTGAAACCAATGGGCAGCAAAACACTGGTGGCTCTCTGCTTTTTCCTGGTGGGTGTGGAAAAATAAACAGTGCAGGATGGAGACAGAGGCTTTAGGAGGCTGAGTATACTTGATCCAATAATATTTACACTTACTGTGACATTCCTCTGGCCCTGACAGGATGCTGAGACTTGCAAGGAGGCTTAGCCTTCGGATTTACCCTAAGAACCTGGAGAGACAAACATAAAGCAGTGTGTGTTTAGAGCTATCTCCTTCTCCTTGCAACACAGCAATGACTGTTTTGTGAACTGAGCACAGGCTGCTTGGAGGCACACAGATGTGCCAGAGAAAATAGAAACATCCTGAGTATTTGAGAGTAGGCTCAGGTCACCTCCAGGACATGGAGACACTTAACCAAGGTTATTGATACAGACCTCTGTAAAAGGTGCAAGTTACTGTGAACCCTGGCTCCAGGGTGGAGTTGGGGTTTTCCTGTGGCCGTGGTGAGAGACAGCAGCACGTGTGACATGGGGACAGTGCTCCTACTCCTGTCTGCCTTGAGCTACAGCTGCGGGAAGGAATTGAGCCTGGTTTGTCAACCAGGAGAAGGCTTGGGAATGACTGAACTGGTGTTCTGCTGGCTGTGGGAGCCGGGAGGTCCCCTGCTGCTCTCTGCTGTGATGCAATCCTTGTGAGCTGTAGGGAGCCCTGGGATTTGCATTCCCCATCCATGAAGCCAGCTTTCACCCTCTCCCACTCTTGGTGCCTGTGGCATCCAATTGGATGTTGTCTGGTAGCTGATGTTGTGTGGTGCCCAGTCCTGTGGCTGTGGCCACGCAGACAGCACCTGAAGGTGTTGGCAGATGTTTGCAGAGCAGTTGTTTGCTGTTTAATGATCAGTTGCTAAGGCCCTGTAGTGCTCCCCTGTGAGCTCCTTGCCCGAGCCACTCTCTTTGTGGCAGCTTTGCTTTGTGTTTGCAGTCTGTGAAGAGCCAGGTGTAAGTGGTCATGGCTTCTAACCTTAATTTTCTTTAAGGTTGGAGTTGTTTCCGGCACCCTAGCAGCGCTAGGGTGAGCGTGTGTTTCCTCAGGGTTTGGATCCTACTCTTGTTTCTCCTGGTCTCACATGGTATTGTTTGGCACTAGCAGCATTTGTAACACATTATGTAGGGTAACTGCAAGTTTAGGATATTTTAGCTGAGGGTCTCCCTATCCTGGAGTCATATTTATGGAGTTAGAGGTGGGTACCTGATGAAGAGATATGGAGATACCTCAACAGAGTGCGATTTAGTTATCTTGAAGAACTCGGTGGGCTACAAAATACTCATCAAATAAAATCAATACATGTATCTGAATTCCTCAGAGGTTTTGCATAGCTCTTTGGTCCAGATAATTTATTTGAGATCTGTTCTCTCTCTCTCCTGCTTTCCATCACTCTCCCAAACAGTCCTACCTGATTACAGTGATGGATATTTTGCAGTCTAGCTTGATTTGCCTGGTTAAAAAAAGAACGTATCACTGTGTGTCTCATTCAAACCTGCAGTGTTACCCTGGGCCCTGAGGGCCCCAGGTAGAGTTACCCATGTACTTGGACCACCCATGGCCTTGCTAGTTCAGCCTGTTGCTCTTGATTTATAAGTGTCTCTCAAGCAGGTCAAGGATGGCTCCTGTCCAAGGTTATATCATGAGGCCATCAGCAGGGCTGTGCTGTGATGCAAGGGCTGCTGGATAATCCCAAACCCCTGGATGTGGGAGCAGGGCCTGGGAAGCCAATGTTATTGAGTTGCCCTGGGTTCCCACTGCAAACCAATCCTGGCTGGAGTCCTGCACAGGTTCCTGTGATGTTGACTGCAGTGCTGCCTTCCAGTCTATCAGGTAACTGTTGGTATAATCTGTTTTCAGGACCTGGAATATTGGGTGATTTGGTTTATTTTTGTTTTGCCTACAAAGAAAAAGAGTGATGAAAAATCAGATGTGCAGATTTTGAAAGGAGTTCCTGGGCTGACATATCTGCTTTAAATATTGTCCCACGTGCCTGAGACAGCACTAACAAAACTGCATTGGAGGATCATTGCCCCTTCTTTTCCTGTACAACAAAAGACTTCATTATCCTTAGAACTGCCATCACTCTTCATGTTCCACTCTGTTTCCAAGTCCATGATCAGTCTGGAATCAGGCAAGACGTGCACAGAAACAGAAGGCACAGAGGTACCCTTTGGTCAGAGGGGACTGTGACACTGCGGGTTAAGGCCAAAGCCCAGCAAGGTGCTGCAGGAAGCATTGGACACACTCTATCTGGAGTGACAAGCAGATCCTGGAAAGAGGTTGCTCTACTGAACTGAGTAAGAACTGCTCCTGACAAGTTTCCAGCATGATGAAACAGGCACTGAACTTTAGCACTAAGCAGGAATAGCACCAGCTTATGAATTTGTGCTCAAGACAGTTACTCAGCTGCGTGGCACTGGTTCCTCGATGCGATGACTGCTGCTAAAACCCCCTGACGTGACAGACACCATGGCCAAGGTGCTGGCTGTCAGGGTTGCAAGTGTGCCTGGCCTGATGCCCTGTAACACACCAGGCAGTCAGTGCTCCCACAGCAAATACAGGCAGCTCTGTGTGGGCTGCTGCAGCTGCCAGTGCTCGAGCAAGGCTGGGTGAACCTCTCGTCAGAGCAGCTCCCGTGAGTTCAGCTGAGTAAAGACCCCATCACTGGGAGTTCTGTTTGTGCTTGGCTTCTGTAGGTGTCTGCTGTTTAAAGCAGAAGCCATCCCTGAAGCCCACATTGCTGGCTGCACCTCTGTGTGTGGACAAACTCCTCCTTCACACACATGGTTCATGTTAGATGCTCTGTTCTCACTCTTGTGTGGTCCTTCTATTTCACAGTTTGCTTCTCATGAGCATGCTGGGTGCTCTCCCTGTTAATATTGGATATAGGGAAAGGGGAGTTCATGGCAACAGATAAAAGGCTCATGAGATTCATTGCTGGAACAGTCACTGTTTTAGTCTGAATATCCTGGTTTTGATTGAGACCTAATGACATTGAGGCTTAGGATATTTGGTAAACTAGGAGACTTTCAAGCATACTGAACGTGATGGCTGGTGCTGCTTTAAAGGGCAGACTGAATTTGGGAGAGTAAATATTCTGAAGGCATTTGGGTGCTGGCTGCAATACTGCCCAGCCCTGTTACTAATTGGTTTCATGTGATTGAAACAGTGGGCTTCTGTCAGAGGGCAAAGCTGTCCTGTGTATGTGGGTGTCCAGCTTAGCAGTAGAAATGGGATGAGGTCATTCAGCTTCCATGAAAACACGGGAAGTTCACTCTGAGATCTCTGTCTTCTCTCTGACATATCTCCTTTATTGGAGTGATGCCCCAGGCTGCTGTAACTATCAGTTCTCAGACTCCTGAGATGCTGATCCTGCATCCTGCTGAGCTCTGTGTGTGACCTGCCCCTCTGTCTGTGTTTGCCTTGCTAAGCCAAGAGGTTTTCTACAGCGGGTTAGCAGACCTTCCCTGTGAGGGTGGCGAGGCCCTGGCACAGGTTGCCCACAGAAGCTCTGCCTGCCCCATCCCTGGAATTGTACAAGGCACTTGGAGCAACCTGATCTAGTGGAAGGTGTCCCTGCCCATGGCAGGGGAGTTGGAACAAGATGGTCTTTAAAGTCCCTTCCAACCCAAACTATTCTGCAATTTTTACGAGTCTGTGAAAAGTCATCACTGTACAATTTACGCCCTTGAAAGAACATCTAGCCAAGGTTTTACCTTGGTGAGTCATTCTAGCAGTCCTAGTGTCTCATGTAAATGTCAACCTTTACTTAGTGTAACTCTAGATCTTTGTGAAGTGGACAGAATTAGACTCAGCCAAGTGAAGAGCCCAAGGACCTTTGCAACCCAACACCAGAATGATTACAAGGTACATACAGATCACGCTGTTGAAACAAACCATAGTGACGACACTCTGGATTACCTGAATAGTTGACATGGCTGCAGAATTATGCTATATGCAACACTAGGACAAATTTAACACAAGGCTAGGAAAGTATTAAAACTGCATGGAGCCCTTTTGCCAGGTGTTTAGATCATGGAAAACGCATTAAATCTGTTTTAGGAACAAGACGAGCATCTGCTGGATCTGAAATACACTGCATTGCAAAGAGTGTGTGGAGAGGGGAGGAGTACATTTAAAAATTTACACTTAGAAGTGAGGCAGAGCTAGACTGCATCATCACATTAATGTACCAGCTTGTCTTTTATTTAGAAAACAAGCTCGAATAGATACACAGGATAACAACCTTCAGTCAATTTGAAAGTGATGCATTTTGCAAGCCATCTGCATGCACCTGATGGTGCTACTCATTTTCACAGAGGTGTTCGGGCTTTGGGAGTGTGTGCTAGACACTTGGATATCTTGTGGCACTACTCTATAGGGCTTAACAGCCATATGAACATAGGTCTGCAAAAAATGAGGTTCTCCCAACATTAGTGGGCTGGAGAAAGCTCTGTCTGGAGCTGTATTTCTTCTGTGCCATATGGCTGAACAGGGAAATTGTCACCACTTCAGTAGTGAGCTTTCTAGTTGTGAGCTCCTTAGTGGCGTGAATGTGTGATTAGAAAGTGGCTTCTCTGTTGCCCCTGGGCTGTGAATAATGAGACTTCTGTAGGAAGTGAGAAAAGAGTGATTTTATTTGCTTCTCTTCCTACGCTCCAAGAGTCCTGAGAAGATCAGTAGGATAGCAGAGAAATTTGTGATTTGTGGAACAATTTCTTAAAATGACTGCTGTTCAGGCAGGGACTGGGGCAGGTTTGCATCAGCTGGGATAGCCTGAAAATAATTAAATAGCTGCAAGAGGTTATTGTAGCCATTGATAATGTATTCACAGAAACTGCAGGATCCTGCTTGGATGTGAAGCTTGCTGAGAGTCTTTCTAAATGGTAGAGATGCAGCTGAACACTGTGTGTTTCAAAGACCTTTTTATTTTTGGCATATTTTCAGAACAGGTGGCACCGAAGAACACAAGTTCAGAGGCTCGTTTTCTGTGAATTCAACTTTTAATGCCTCCCATGAAGCAGGTTGGAGATTTGAATCTCAAAAGTTGTGTCTGGCACTCTTGTGGGCACTTCCATACATGTTTTGGAAGGGCAGAAAGGTGTGCTGGATTTCAAGGACAGGATCCCTCTGGAATTAGCAAAGACTGTCAAGCATGGAGGACAGCATGGCTGCTGAAATGTCTGTACTGTGCTTCATACTTCAAAGTCATTGCTACGTCTAAGATGATTTTGTCCATTTTACAGAGCAAGTGATGCAAAGAAAAAAGCATCAGCACTCACAATGGGATGGCATTTGGGCAACAGTAGTCTTAATGTAGGAAAGACCACAGTAGAAAGCTTAATTTTGAAACTAATTACGGCACATCCGTGATGAGATGGTGAACAAAGACACCCTGTGTGTGGCTTACGTGGCCGTGAAGCCCGTGGGATGTTGGTGCAGGGGTGCACACGCTCAGGGTGTTTGTGCTCACAGGAACGTGTCCCGCTCCAAGCGCAGTGCGAAGAGATGGGGCCCCAGTATCTCTCCCTTCAGATCACCTTTGGGCAGGTCCCCGGGGGGGAGCAGAGTCCCTGGCGGGGCTCGGGGGCCGCCTAGCGAGAGGCTCCCCAGTGTCCCCAGCAGCCCCGTGGGGAGGGACGGGCTCCTCACCCAGCGCCTGGGAGTGGCTCACACACCACGGCTGAGAGGGAATTAATCTTATCCCTCTTATTACATGCCTCTTCTGAGTACAGCTGTTTCTCAGGGCTGGAAAATCCTGGCTTTCCCTCCCCTTATTTGGATAACAGCTGAACTGCCGACAGATATTGGACACTTGAGTCAAACTGGAGTTCCTAGAACCAAGTGACTAAATCCCCTTTTAAGCACTGACATAAAAAGATGCCTGGAGCTTATTTTAAGAGATGCTAAGCTTCCACTTGAAATCATGAGGCTCCATACTTGTTAAAGCATATTTGCCTCAAACAGAAATCCTGGTGATTTGCTTCCCTTCTTTCCTATTAAAAAGCCCCCTACCCTGCCCCGCTTCTTTGCATGTCAGAGCATTGCAGAGATGGAGAAGGATTTCGAGCCCAGACTGCCTGACACGTGAAGCCTGCGGGCCCTGGGATGTGTAGTGGGTGAAGGCTCTGGTGCCCACGGGGTGACCTGCAGAGCATGTCCAGGTGTCAGTAAAGGCAATAGCGTTTGAGGAGTCCCTGGACGTCCTGTGGCACCTGCCTGCTCTCAGCTGCCTGTGCTGTATCTTTGGCATTCACACTGCACGGGCACATCCCAGAGGCTGTTTTTGGTGGAGGCTGGGGGTCCTTTATGTGAATCCTATGGGCAAGTATTCAGTGCCATGGAAAGTATGTTGTTTCAAGAACCTGGAAATGCTGTTTCTGCAGTTAGGATGCCGTAACAAAGCTAGACTAAATTCTTTCCCGAAAGCTGTAACATCCACGGTCTCACAGTCTCCAGGATGTCTAAGAAGAGTGCTGATGCTGAGCTGGTGCACTGGAGCAGAGCTGGGCTGCGCTGCTCGGGCAGCTCTGAGCCTTCCGAGCCAGCAGCTCCCCCCTCGCAGCCGCGCCGTGCCGGGAGCCCGCGGCTCCTCCTGCTGCACAACTCCGGCAGTGCCTGAGCAGGGGATGACTCGCATCCCAGCTTCCCTTTCACTGCAGACTGCTGGAGGGTGCTTTCCCCGTTCCCACAGGGCTACCTGCACGGCATAGTGAAGCCGAGCCTCAGCCATAATTCGAAAACTCACGGTCTTGGTTTTTTTTAAGGTAGAAAATATGCCAGTGCCCCACTCAGCCAGTGAGCTAGTGACCCTTCCCAGCGCTGTGCCGTGATGACTCTGCTGTGTCTCAGAAGGAGCGCTAAGTTAACAGGGCCAAAGAGGAGAGCGAGCAACCTGTCCAGCTCCGTGCGGGGCACACCTTCCAAGGAGATGGCTCGCATTCCAGCAGGCTTGGGAGATCGGGATTGTGTGATATGTGCGTGTAACAGTGTGTGACTCATGGCTTTGCTATCTGGAGCCCCAAGGATGACTCTGCTGCCGTGGCTGTACCATTACGTTTGCATTTTCCACAGAACGCAGCGAGGTCTGATCTCCACTGGCCCCAGAGCACATCTGTTACCTGCGTCCCTCCTGCCAGAAGGAGGAATTTTTGTGAACAGCACTGAAAGAGTTGCAACTGCTACAGCACCCGGTGTAGCACAGGATGTCTTTGCTATACTGTAATTACCAAAATAAAGAAAGAGCCTTTTCTGTCCCAAAACCTCATCATTCTACTTAGCTGATTTTAATTGCACAGGAGTAAAAAGAAGGTATATACTCAGGTGGGAACACATTCAAATGGGATGTCTCTAGACTGACAGCAGTAGCTAAGTTGCACTCAGAAGGAAATAAGAATCTGGGGTAGCTTTTGCAGAGCCTGCATAATATTCATCTCTGAAGTGCTATGCAAAGCAGCAAGTGCCTGCTGTAGCTCCTGTCATCCCTTGTCACAAAGTGTGCCCCAGGTGGCTACTGACTGCTGGGCTGATGCTTCTGCCATGTAAACCTGAAATCATCAAAGCTGGCAGATCCAGAGATGAACCAAAGCTCGTGAGGCCTCTGGAATGACAGCCCTCTTGTCCCACTGCACCTGAGGCTTCTGAGCTGCCCGTGCTGTTGCTACACAATGCAGGAGGCCACACTGAAAATTCAGGTGAGTGACTGTCATGGTCCGTGGGAACTTCTTCCTGCCTGTGCTCCAGGCAGGGCAGCCATGCATGGGAACAACAGCACCTCCAAGTTACCCATCTCCTCACATCTGTGCCCTCAGTGAATCCTGACCTACAGATCTTGTCCTGGTTCAGCTCCACCAGCACGGCTCACCACCCGAGACAGGCAGCGCCAGCACTTCCATGGGTGGAGCAAAGTCAGTGGGTGAGACCTGAAAATGCACAACTAAACAAGAGCCCAGGGTCCCCCCGGAGCCTGTGTGCTCTGGGGAGTGCTATTTCAAGCTCTCTTGTCTCCGGTTTCCCTGACATGCCAGGAGCTGTTTTTAGCTCACTGATCTGACACAGAAGTGTCTGTCTGGACTGCTGAGAGGGCCGTGCCTGTGTCCCCATGGTGGTGGTGCAAGGACCTGACCAGAGGCACCTTCCCCAAGGCACACGCCAGTGTTGGGGTTCCCCCAGGAGCTGGGGGGGTTTGCGGTGGCCATGTGAGCCACTGGAGCAACTGCTGGGCCTCAGAGATGTGTAAACCCGGCTCCCTCCACACCGCACGTGCAGTGCCGTGGGCTGGGCAGCCTGGGAGTGAGCAGGAGACCATCTGAAAGATGAGTTTGGGCCCCCTCATGCCCACACTGGGGCAAAGCTCTTCCTTCTGCTGCCACCTGAGCAGCAGAATTAGCTCAAGCGCCCTTCAAAAGGATGCTAGAGCAGGCTGTTAGTGCTGTTTGGTGCGAGGGTAACAGAGAGGACGCAGTGGGTGCAGCTGGCAGTGATGCCAACACAAGGAGGGCATTTTCCATCATTTTGGCCTTGTGTGGGTCTTGCAGAGGCTGGAGGGCTACTGTGCAGTGGGCCAGAGTTGCAGTTTCTTAAAAACTTGCTCTCAGTCCTATGCTTGGTTCACCAGAGAAGCTGGGGTAGCTCTAGCACCTAAAAGAGAATTTGAGTCTACAAGAGCTCTGATTCATTAGCAGGGCTCATGTTAATTATCCAAAACTCTTGGGAGCCAGAATGCTCCATATAACCAAGCCTGGAAGGACAGCAGGGTCAGAGCACAGTCAGCCCATTGCGTATGCTGCAGTGCCAGCACGCAGCTCAAAGCAGGGACCTACCTGTTACACTGTAAAGTGTGGTAAAGAAAACTATTCCAGACTGGGAGCTTTCACACAGAGCATAAATCATGCATTTAAAAAGTGCAGGTAATCAGAATATCACTAAGCACTGTAGTTTGGAGACCTGTTTGTAGAACTAAGGTGTAGACTATGAAGCAGTTAAAGGTTCCAATTCCCCAAACCATCATTGTTCAAATTGCCTAAATTAACCTGTCACTGTACAGTCAAAGGAAGCATTTTATAGGGAAATAATTTCACAAACCCCAATGCATTTCACAGAAAATTGAGCTGGCAGAAGCATTGCATAAAATTAAATAACTCGCACAGATGTTTCTTGAATGAAAAATAAGGTCTAATGGTTATTGTCTGTCTCCAGAAAGCACCAGGACTGTCCAAGCTCTCCCAGACACCTCCTGTGACAGTGCCATGTGCCACGTGGCACACCCCGTGCCCAAGGAGGAGAAAAGGTTCGTTTCAATGAATGCTGTGGCACCTGGGCTCCCACAGAGTCCGGTGTGCCCAGCTGGTGCCGGGCAGTGACCCCTTCACTGCCAGGAGCCCACGCGTGGATGAGCAGTGGCTGCACAGCCGAAACCCTGCCAGAAATAGGCTCAGTCTAATTTTAACCACGTGGACAGCATTTGATATGGAAGCAGCTGGTGTCATACAAAACTGCAGGCCTGTCGAGCAACCCGAGCGCATCGCTGCAGCAAATATGTTCATTTCCACCCAAAGGCCATTAGAAAGCCAGGCCTGATTTTAGCTCACACTTGACTCGTTATAAATCAGAGCTGTAGCTTTGTAACCATAGATGTGCAGTGCTCAAACCCTTAGATTTTAATGCCATTTCCTTAGAAAAGTGAGGCATGACTTATCTATTTTTCTCACCCTGTAATCCGTAACCTTGTTAGTATGTACCTGGTTTTGTTTGCAACTGGTGAAGATGTTTTCTGGTCATACTCTCTGTGTTCCCCTCTTGTGAAAAGGTTTTCTACAGGGAAAAGTTAATCTACTAGACATCATGCTAATTGTCCAAGAGCACACAGGCAGTGATCTCAGTGGGTGCTTGAATTGCCTTCTTTTTGGCAGCTGAGACACAAACTTCCTAGGTAGAAAAACCCTAAAAACACTGCAGGGCTTTAATCTTCTGTCTACTAGAGAGTGATAGAGGTAGCAGGTGTGCTAAACTTCAGCTCAAGAGTCCTGTAAGGAGTTGATACTGCTTAATTATTGGAAAGTCTCACAAAACCAAAAATGCCTAATCTAGTGTGCACCCAGCTGGACTGAAAAGTTGTCACAAGCATGGCTGTGCCTAGGTGGCTGTGAACTCCAGCTTGTGCTCCAACTGGAGCCTGCAGCAGCCCTGGCACCCAGGAAGGGGCTGTCCTCTGCCCTCTGTAGCCTTTGGAAGTTAGGAAACGGCAATAGGAAGGCACGAATGCAGTGTGAGGCACAGGAGAGCCAGGGCTTTTTCTCTGCCTGCCCTCCCTGCCAAAAAAAAAAAATAGTTTGCTTCTGCTTAGAGAGCTGGTCAGTAAATGCATTTAAAATGTTATAGGTTAAATAAGCAACAGAAGTAGAGGTGAGTTACAGTCCTTGTTAACAGCACTCCTGCCCTGCTGGGGTAGGACAGGGGGGCACTGCCCAGCTCTGCCCATCACCTGGGTCACCCTCTGCTGCTGCCCTGTTGCAGGGCACAGACAGGCTGTCCTTCCTCCTCAGCTGCTGCAGAGGAATAGCCAGGTGATGTGCAGAGGAATAGCCAGGTGGTGTGTTCTGATAGCACAATGTGAGTTTGCTGTACAGTGCACTTTTGTGGCTTTAAATTAAGTGCTGTGAGAGAATCAGAGCAGCCTGTGCTGCTGAAAGGTGGAGCAGGGTGCAAGACTAAATCCAAGTCCCACTGCTGTAGTTCTGGTTACCCCCATTACCTACAGTTTCCAGTGCTTGAAAAGACTCACTGAGAAGCTGCATTATATTTTCTGGTGACTTTCTACCCTCTAGCACCTCTCTCTCTTTTCTCTTTCTCCTGCCATATTTAGGAGACGGCTGTGGAGCCCAGAGGATGCTCTGCTGTACAGCCAAGCCCACACCACAGCTGAGTGTCTTGTGGACTGTTTTCACCTTCTCTCAGCCCAAGACACGAAATGAAGCATTGGTGCATTGGCTGCTTGCAAAATGACTCGTGAATGAAGTGATGTGTTCCGGGGGGCAGAGCTCATCGTGGCTCACCCCTTGTACCTGTGCTGTGGAGCTGGGATGCTCTGGTTGGCAGTGGAATCCTCCCTTGCTTTGGAAAACCCAGGCTTCCTGGTCTTCCGGGGTGCAAGGGTAAGAGATGCTCATGCAGGCAGGAAGATCGAGCCAAGGATGCCGTGCGGTTGGAGCTCCTGGTTTGCCAGGATGCTCCAATGACCACCCTTGATGAGGCTTAAGGTAAGAGCAGAGCTTGGTGTGCCAGACAGGGGAACGCTGCTCTCTGAAAAGGAAGACCATATCCCTGCCACTCCTCACCCCTGAAAAGCCCTCAAGCATCCTGAGAACATGATTAGCATGCTAGAAATTAAAGTTTTACTCACCTCTGTAAGCCATCAGTTTGGTTTTGGGGCTCTTGCTGCCAGCAGCTTGAGTCAGTGCTGAGCCTTGAAGCAGAAAGTCTCCACCAGCTCCCCTCTGAGGTCTGGAGGCTGTCTGGGGTGGTGGGTTACATTTCTAATGTTCAGATCCCTGCTCGTGAGTGATGGCATGGCGGGAATGTCAGCTGTATGGGAATAAACTGCAGCAATTTATTCCCTCCAGCCTGTTTGAAAGTCAACAGAGTGGCACCATTAGCTGGAACAAAACAGGTCCAGTGTTGTGAGATACACCAGTGGCCAGATCCATAATTGCTTACAATTTGAAATGCTAATAGCCCTGAGTGCTGGAAAGATGCCAGCTCAGGTCGATTGTGGCCCTCTACATTGAAAGGGAAGTGTAGAAAAACTTCATTAGAAGAAGGACTCTCTTATACAGATCTGGAATGTAAAGAATTTCCTATTCACTTGGGATATAAAGAAAACCTGAGCTTCTCCTCAAATACTGAGGAATGCAGGGAGATAGCTTGGGTTTGGTGGAGCCAGTTTACGTCTAGCTGGCTTGAACAGACTCGTGTCAGCATCCTCCAGACTTGGGGGAAGAGCTGTGTAAAGCTCGTGGGAGCTGAAGTGATGCTCTGATGATTCCAGAGGTGCAGTGACATTGTAACTTAAATTTCCAGAAGGGTGCATGCCCCCCATATAGGGCAGGAGCAGGAGTGAGGACATTTCTGAAGTGGAGGGTTGTGTCTGTGCCCAGTGTTACTGCAGCAGGTGCAGTGGGGATTCCTGTGTTCCCAAACACTTGGAGGGATTGCTTTGTGTGGATGCATAAAGGGCAGGATCCCCAAGCAAAGCTGCCCATCACTCTGGAAGTGTCTATAAACAAATTGTTTCTTGCCTGCCACCAGAGCAGTGCCTTCTGTAGCTGAGACCTGGACTGGAGTGACTGTTCAGGCTGGGCGTGGTCAGCCTTCATCAGTTTTGTGGCCATGGAAGTAACCCAGGTGGTCTGCAGGACCCTGCTCAGCAGAGTGAGGTACCCTGAAGTAGTTACCTTTGTGGGCTTCTGGGGGTCTTCCCCCGATTCCAAGTTTGAAAATATGACTTGGGGTTTGCTTTCCTGCAAGCACAAGCTCTTGAATTTTTCCAGTTGCCTTCCTACTTCATTGCTGTGCGAAAAGGTATAAATTACTTTTAGCTAAAGCATCTCTTCTGGCACTGTTATTAATGGCTATTGCTACATTTTTTTGTGCCACTGCAAATTGTATCAAGACCATTTGGGCTCAAGGCCCCTTCAGTAGGGGCTATGGTGTAGGGGTGCTCTGCCCCTCCTCTGGAGAAGCAATTTTGCCACAAATCAATGGGATTTACTTGGATCCCCTCACTAGACAATGCAGCCTGAGGAATTTAAACTATTACCTCTTGGTGGCGTAATTACCAAATGAACTTTTGATGCCACTTTGAATGCAGGGGTGGTGGGAAGAGACTGGCCATTCCAGCCATTTTAAACCCTTCCCAAAATGGAAAAGCAGCTGGCGCAAAGGCCACAAATGCTGGGGCCCTTCTTCCTGAAGTGCTCTGTCAAGGGCCCCTGAAGTTACATTTCAATTTATACAACATCGAATTCCGAGGCAGATGAGTAGGGCTTCTTTTTAAAAATTTTTATTTTTTCCCAGAGTGTTTTCTGAATGAGGAATGCAGGTAACAAATAGTCTTGATGTGAAAATTAATGACCAGCCTGTGGAGAAACTACATAACTTACCTGGAAAGTTGGTGTCTGGGGTAGTTTTGACAGCAAGAATTGAATTAATTCTAACTGTTGCATTCAGAGTTCAGGCAGAAACTTCTCATTTCCTGAGGAAATCCAGCACATCTTTCCACTCCTGAGTGAAGAAGCTGGACATAAGCTGGTGTTTGTGTCACAGGGGAGCTTGGGACAGGGAGGGAGCTTGGCAGTGCCATGAATTTCGGGAGCAAGAAGCTCCAGGTAGGCTGGCAGGTCCCAGTGAGTGTTTCCCAAAGAGTTCCCACGGTTTCCTGTGGCAGTCAGAGGCTGGGTGGGGCTGGTTTCTGGAAGGGAGGATGCTGAGCAGGGGTGTGCCAGGACAGCTTCTCCTGGAAGCTGCGGGGTGTGTGAGGGTGGGGGTGCCCACTGCTGGTGGCAGCCAGGGCTCTTCCTCCAGGACAGCCTCAGAGGAGGGCAGGGGACAGGACTGCAAGTCAAAGGTAATCACTTGAGAGCAGAGGAGAGACTCTGGGAGGTTTCAGTCACACGGAAGTGCCACTGCCAGAACATTCACAGCCTGCCTGGCACCCCAAGGTGGTGGAGGGGCTGTGAGTGTGTGCCGGGAGCCTGCCCTCCTGTCTTCCCACATGGGGACTCCACGTGGGTGGTAAACACTGGTAGACTCTGCCAGGTTTGGCTGGTTACACTTTGTCAAACCTGTCTGAAACTGGACTCACCAGTAGACTCAGCCGAGACTGACTGACGAAACTGAACCAAGTCTGAGACCAGCAGTTGTTGGGCTGCCTTCATCTTTAACACCACACTGCTCCAACCCCAAATTTGAGTTGGTACAATTCCTCTGGCTTCAGAGGAGCAATGCAGGTTTATGTGAGGGCTGTATTTGGACAACAGGACACATTTGACCTTTCTCCTGACATTGTTGTTCCATTTAAGATCTGATGTTCTCAGTGAGCCAAACAGATCAGTAGTTTTAGCCTAGGTACTTATCATGGGTATCCTGTAAATTCAGGTTATCACTGACCACATGAGCCAAATGCTCTTCTAAATTATGCTGGTGCATATTTGTAGACTTAAAGGGGATTGAGCAAGTGTGGTGAAAAAGGACTGCACATGACCATGAGCAATTTGGAACTGTGTTACTCCGTTACAGAAGTGGCACTGCTGACAGATATCCTCAGTCATGTGTCAGTATTAGCTTCTGAAAGCAACTTAGCAGAGGTACCTGCTTGCTCCCTTCATGCTGAATCCCAGGAGCAATGTTTTAATGGGGAGACTGGCTAGCCTCAAATTAAAGTTCTCTCATGGTGTTGCAATAGAGACATTACTGGATGCTGCCTCAAGGCACCCCTTTATTGGGTACTCATAGCTCTCTCTTAGTGCTGCTTTCTGGCAGCATTCCCTGGGGTTTAATTTCAGATATTTTGACATATCTGATATATTTTCCACTGCAAGTTAAGTGTGTGCCAGTCTGGGTTATACAGACCCATAGGCAATTTGAGGAGTGGGGAACACTCCTGGATGCTTGCCAGTCCTGGGTAGGACACTTGCCCTGATGTCTGTAGAGACTGTACTGATGTGCCCCTCAGCTGGGACCTAACAAACCTCTGCAGGTTGCATCAAGATACAGCTCTGCAAAATATGTCAGAGGTTTATGTGAGTTTCCCCTGTGGAAGTGGGTCTAGGTTTTATACAGCTAAAGCTGAGATATTTCCAGAGAGGAATCTTTAATCCTGGCCTTTCCCTAAGCAACCCACTTGCTAAAGCAGAGAAGATTGCACTCAACACGATCTCTCATTCCATTTCCCATCACCACAGAGGTTCCTACGTTTGGGTTCTCCCTTTGGTGCTTAGGAGATGGAGTGAAATTATTGAGGCAGAGAGAAAATGTCTCCAAGCAGAGACTGTTCCCCTCAGCCAGGGATGGTCAGACACGTGCGGAGCGTGGATTGCCAGCACTTTTGGCTCGCGCCGCCCGCGCTCGCTGTTTTTAGCTCTGGCAGGAGCCCCCTCTGTGTGCTCAGGATGCCGTGCCAACAGCTGCAGCTCTCCTGATGGACACACAAGCACCTCTGGCCCTCAAGTTTGCAGGCTTTAGTGACCATAATCAAGGACATTTAAAATTTATATTGCCTGTGCTCTGACAGTATTCTTTCCGGCTTCTGGCGTTGCACCTTTTATCAGCACTTAGGGACTGGTGTGTGTAGGAAGAGGCATGGAAGTTGGTGGGAAGCCTGATTTCTGGCTAGACACCGGGCTTAAGTGCTTAAGGCAGAGCCCAATTGTCCATATAAATAGCTCTCCGGAAGGACAGTGGAAATGATTCTCATACAAAGCAGCTGAATGGGGACCAGCAAAATAATATCCTCCCTTGTGAAACTCACACCAGTGTCTTGAGACCTGCTGTCTGTGTCAGGTCTGGGTGCAAACTGGGCATCTTGTAAAGGCAGTTTTTCAGCTGGGAATTGTGAGCCTCTCTGCATGTGCCTTCAGTGGAGGAGCTGCATGAGAACAGGCTGGGTTTCTCTCTGGGTTTTACACAGGGAGCTGGTTTTGTGTCCTAAACAGGAGACAAGCTTTTAGGAAAAGAGCTTGGTGTTGTTCTGCTTGGGACTGCTGGATTTTTGACCTGCAGGAGTTAAGCTCCTGGCTGAGGAGCTAAAAGTAACTAACTAAGGTAAAGCTAAAGGTAACTTCACCCTAAAAGTGTCTATCTGTTTCTATCCCACTCTTTGCTTCTAGAAGGACATTGTGTCTATTTTCACGCAGCATCAAGGACTGTGTCAGCAAGGATTTCCTTGTGATATTTCCCATGTAAATAAGTCTTGTCTAAAACCCTTTTTATCCCTAAACTGCCACAGGAGACCCTCAGATATCTGAAGGATTTTCATTTATGCCAAACATCAATTAATCAAGTCTTTTTCTTCTGTGCTGCTGTTCCTGACGTGCCTGTGGCTGCCAGGACGGCAGATGGCACCAGCACCCTGTGCTGCTCACACAGCCCATGCAGCTCAGCACCGCCTCGGCGGGTGAAACGGCACGGGGAATTTCAGCCGTAAAATTCAGCTCATAGCAGAGGTGGTTTTTCTTGACATTATTTTTTTATATAAGCAACTTTTTAGACCGGTGGTGGCTGTAGTTTTACCTGCCATTCTCCTCCCTCTCGGGGGTGCCTCGCTGCCGTGGTTTGTAGCCAAACGTAGAAACAAAAGGTTTGATTTCTGCTTGGTGGCTGCTGGGTGGGACAGGGCTCCACCGCCCAGGTGGCCACAAGGGGCTGGGGCAGACAGCAGCCTGGTGGAGTCGTAGGCTGGGATGAGCTGCTCTGACAGCTGCCCTGGCCAGGGCTGTGTCTGGGTGTGTGGCAGCAAGGACCAGGAATTGTAGCCCTTGCTTGAACCTGGCCCAGCAGTTTGACAATTCCTCACTCTTTGCCTGAGAAGCTTCGGCACTGGCAGTTCTCCATAGCAGAGCCTGGACATGAAAGTCCACAGTCAGCAGGTACAGCGAGGAAAGGAGAGGAAAACAAAGTCAGGAGATGGAAGACAGGACGAAAGGACAGAAGGGATTGCATTCATTAATTGTGGTGATGTTGAATCTCTCTTCTTCACTCGTTTTGTGGTTGCAGAAGAGTATCAAAGCTCTGAGCACAGCTCTGGTTTGTTGTCTAACAAACATATCTGTGTCCTGTGTCTACATGTGCTTTACCTGGGGCAAGCTTATGGGACTTTTTGTGAAAGCTTTTAAGTTGTCAGGTCAAATCTGCCCAAGGCAGCAACGAGCAAAGCTGCTGGGGCATGTGGCCTGGTTTTGTAGCCAGTCCTTGCCTCTCCCTAAGTGAATTTTTCAGAGCAATGGACACTGTCTGAGCTTCTCCTTTGTGTCTTTCTGTCCGTCCCTCATTCTGAGCTCACCTGTGACTTTTCCCATGGCTTTGCTCCTGAGCTGTGTAAATATCCAAGATGCAGATGCTGTGGATTGCTGCCTTGTGAGGGTGCAGGGCTTGTTCCTCCCATGGGCTGTGGGCACTGTCCTGGATCCCAGAGGAGCAGCTCTGCCCTGAGCATGTGGGGTAAGGAGAGTGTTTGCAGCAGCAAGTGGGAAAGAAGGTTGATCTTCTGAGGGATTTGAATGCCCAAGTCCATTAGAGTTTCTTGGGAAATAACTCAGGTTCATGCTGGCATGACATAGAAATAATTTTAAATTAAGTATCAAAATCTAATGCATTGCAAGGCTCCCAGCATGTAATTCTGAACCCATTAGGAGATTTGTGCTAATTTTGAAAAGAATCTTTCTATTTTAAATATTGCTTTGAATGTATTTTGAACTTGTATATTTGGCAGAAAGGGAGCAATTAAATCAAAGGAAAGATTATATTATGTTACTTTAATTGTGATGGATTGAGTCATTTGCTGAAGGAAAATATCCACAAAGCATGTCTAAGTGCAGAAGCAAAACTGAAAATTGGTCTCTGCTGTTCTCTTCCCTATGATGAATATATATTTATGTAATGCATTCCTTCTCATATCTTGATAACACCATGGACCCCCAGTGCATGAATTAACTCCACTGAGAACTGCAGTGAGACTGTCTCAGTGTGCAAGCTTGAGATACCTACCTTTACTCTCATGTCTTGCATGTATTCATGTATACTTTTATGATTTTAAAGCTACATAAGGGAGAGGAGAAACACCCCTGAATAGATGAATTGCAGCAATATCTGGTGTCATTTGGAGCCCAGAAGACTATCCTATGGCTGGTGCCAGTGCTTGCTTCTGCTGCCAGTGCCATAGGCTGGGAAGTAGAGGTTGGGGCCCATGGGATTTTGGGAGAGCCCTACATTAGGCAGTGGGTTTCTTTTCAAGAGAAACTGGTGAACCCTGCCTGACTTTCACCTTCAGAAAATTAGACATTGAGTGGCAGACAAGTGATGATTTCATTAAAACTGTCTGTTTTGGGGGTTTACATTAAACCTAGTTATTAATCTATACAGCAGGTTTTCTGGCTGTAGTTTTTGTGGCTGGTCTTTACCTGGAGGTGCATTTGCTGAGTGCTGGGCACCCGGGGCTCCAGTCCCAGCAGCAGCGAGTGCCGGACACCTCGAGGGACCGGCACGGATGGGAAGGAGCACGACACTCACGGGCTCTCTGGTGCCACCGTGCTTATTGTTAGCTCCCTTCAGGGTGTATCATCTGTCTCTAAGCCATTCCAGTTCCTATTTCAGCCCATGAGCTGCTGGCAGCTGCTGACATTAGAGCTTCTAACTCGAGCATAGGGGCGATGGTGCTAAATGCTGCTGGAGACAGGGAATGGCCTGGGAGAAGTGTGATGGCATTTTGTCCAGCAAGTGATGTCTTGTCAGGAAGGCATCATATGTGCAAAGGTACAGCAACAGCTTTTGCTTCTAATCAAGCTCCACCTGTGGAGCTCTTGGGATTATGGAAACAGAGCTGCAATACAGGTTTTTAAATGTGTGCTGTGGTAATAAAGTCATTTGTATTTGAGGCAGGTGTTGGCTGTTAACTCTCCCTCTCTGATCCTTCCTTGGTTAATGAAAATAGCTGTTGGATAAAAATGCAAAGGTTTTGAGTTGTGAAAATGTGTGTTTGCACTACTAATCACTTCAAAAATCAATCTCCAGACCTTCATTTTTTAAGAGCAGCTGATTAGCTGCTCTCTATGCTTTTTTCCTTTTAATAAAACCCCTGAGTCGAACAACAGAAGGACTATAATTAAGGAGCACTTTTTTCCTTTCTGTGTGACATTCTGTCAAATGTTGGCCAGCAGGTAGCTGGCACGAACAGGACAGAAATGCCTTTGCCCTGTTGCTGCAAACCCAGGCTTCACCTGTGCAGAGGGAGATGGGGCTTTACTCCCCTCTGCACAGGCATTGAGAGTCCTGGGGCTGGACTGTGGTGTGCTGCACTCAGCAGCTCCCTCTGAGCCTTGCTCAGCTGTCCTGGTGGGGATGCTCTTCCTCTGCCAGCAAACTGCCTTGGGGATGACAAAAGGAGCCACAGCAGACCCAGGCTCTTGGTTTCCATGTGCTTCTTTCTCAATGCCTCCAGGTGAGGTGATGACACAAAGATCTTTTGAACTAGTGAAAGATCACTCTGAGGTTAATATTCTGTGCCTCCTGCGTTTTACTCTGGAGAGTGATGGCTTGAATGAGAAAGAATAATTCTGAAGGCTAGAGAGATGCATGAAAATCATAAAGATTTGTGCTTCTCTTAAGTGACTTCCCTGTTCAAAGGTACACAGTACAAATTGTCTAGCAGGGCCATAGGTAAAAAAGGGACTCAGACGACAAAGCTGAGGGTTTTGTCTGTTTTCTGACTGGTACTTTGTGGTTTCTAAAAGGCCACGTATCAGTCACGTATCATCTGACAGTGAGAAGGTTTTTAGTATGAAAGTTTAATTAGATACAATCTAAGCATAATACTGCCTTGATTTTCTGCAACGCAAAAGTAGTTTGTACCCATAAAAGACTAGCAGGAAATATGATGATAAAATAATCACTCCTCTTAAATTTTTGTTGAATTGCTTCTTTTTCAGAAAAAGTGAAGCATTCTCCCAGCTCAAGCTATGCCTTGTGCAGGTACTGCTGTGTTTTTTGAGCTGCCCAACCCAGCCTGTACTGCAGGTGTGACCACCAGAGCTGCTGCCTTGGCCAAACAAGGATGGCTTATAACGACAGATTGTGCCATAATGGGTTTATGATGTGGACAAGTAATTATTATGGACTGAAGCAATTCCATCAAGCCTTGTGACTGAGGCTCCAGAGATAACAAGACAAAATGTCAACACAATAAAAGAGTGAGATGGAGAAAGACTTTTGGTTATTATTCTTCCTTCTTTTCAAAACTGAACCAAGAAAAAGTCTGATTGTTTAATAAATTCAAACTCTTTGTATTTACACAGAGGCCATCAGGATAAAAATATGTGGAAATTTCAGGTTCACTCACAGGCTAGAGAACACGATGTGGAACTCAGCAGAAACTTGGACAGCTCATGCGCAGTCTGGATTCTCTTAGGGTTTTGTCAAAATGCAGCTGTATAAATTCATTGATAGTACAGTATCTGAACACCATCTATAGTAGTGTTGCAGAGGTGAACAATGTGGAAAAAGTCTTTTGAGGAACTCCTGCACAGCTGCTGTGCTGCAGGTCCAGCACCTCTTGAGTGTCTCAGGTGTGCCGTGGAAAGCAGAGTACTGCCAGAATCTCTGGGAAGGAAAAGGATGAATCTGACATTTGGTAGCTCAGTATGCAGGGATTATGCTAGCAAAAATCCCATGCCTTGCTTAATGGTGCCAAGGTCTGACCTTTGATTTCCACTGCTTTGTAGTAGTTATTTTTTAATTAAAAAATGACCTAAGTGAACGGAAGCAGCTTGTTTGATCTAGACATGACAGCTGGTAAATTTCCAAAGTTTGTTGGTGTTTTGTTGTGTTTCTTTGTTTGGTTGGTTGGGTTTTTGTTTGGGCTTTTTTTCCATCCCAAAATCAAACCTTCGATTTTCATTGTCCTGATTGGCAAACCTGAAACACAGGTTGTTAAATCCTGGTGCTAGGTTGCTGCATCATGTAGGTGTTCTTGCTAAATCCTGTGAGAAATGTTATCTCTGCTCTTTCCCAGTAAGTAAGGGAGTGGTAGGGAGAAGGAGAGAGATGGAAACTAAAAATCCAGGTAGAGCAAGATGAGCACTGGAGGATTCTAGAAATGGGTGAAGAGCTTTGAGACAGGAGCAATTCATGTCCCATATATATTTTGGAAACTCAGCCTGGGTGAAACCTTCCTCTCTCTGTAACCCTCTCAGATAATGACACATTCCCTGTCTTCGCTACCAAAGTGGTTCACCTTTGATATGCTCAGTCACAGAAGTCAGTGCTGCATGAGCCAGATTTCTGTCTTGGCTGCAGCTGGGGGGATTTAAGAAGGTGTGTCGCTGTGTGAAGGAGATGTCCTTTGTACCTCTGTCACCTCCTGGGAATTCTGGAGCCTTTCAAGGCTTTTTGGTTAGGATGGCAAAGTGTTCATTTTTGCAGGAGGATGACTGCTGAGATATTAAAACTAGTCAGGAGATTAACCTAAATGCTAAGCAGTAGAGTAAGAAGAATGGGTTTTATACAGCCTTAATAATTTTCTTTGAAAAGAATGTTTGGTCTACCAAAAATTCTTTAGAGCAATTAATTTAGAAATTAATGCTTTTAGGTAAACTGTTATTTTATCTTTAGTGTTACCTAAAGCTGACACTGGGATGTGGGCAACTTAGGTAAGAAAGAGTTGTCAGTACCTGGTTTTCCACCTGACTTTACGTGGAAGCTGTGGCCAGAGGGGTGGGCATGGGGTGGTGGGCACAGGGCTGGCCAGCTGTCTGTGCTGCAGAAGTGGCACCTTGTGCTGATGGTGGGTGTTGGGTACGTGGTGGAATAAGGTTTTCTAGGAGGGAAGGACTTAAATAACGTCAGAATCAAAGCACATTCAAATCCAGGCACACAGGTTTGCAAGAAGAGCAGGAGAGAAAGCAATGTGGGTAAAAGTAGGTCTAAGGAATTGGGGAAAGGAAGAGTAAGGTGTGTGAACCTGTACTGTGAAGGCTGCATAGCACAGTGCTGGCTCAAGTACCAGCAAAAAAAAGGTCTATGGTGTGGTGAGCAGACGTCTTGGCAGGATCAAAGCCTTATTTATAAATCTTTCCATCACAGTTCCAGTGTTGGAAGCTAGAAATAGCAGAGGTGTAACAGGAGCACCATATGGTGAGCACGGACCTCTCCAAGACAGGGCTGGAGCTGAGGCCAGGCTGTGGGCTCTGTTCAGGAGATCTCATTTCAATGCTGAGCACGGAGACTTCAGGTTTTAGAGAAAACATGGTGCTAATCTGATTGTTAAAGGTGGCATGTGAGTAATACCTGCCTCGGGGACCAGTTCAATTGCTCTCAAGGTAAAACAAATGAAGTCGGTATAAAAGGTTGACACATATTCATGAAGATCAAATTTGACAAGCATCCTCTGGATATGTTTAATATAAAATGTAGATGGCAGTAATTTGCAGGACCTCTGGATTCTGGTCATCTAAGGCGGTTCTGCTGGTCTCTTTTTCTCTATCTGTACCATGTACTGAAATATTAACTTCCAAACCCATCAGGATTCCACAGATGAAGTGGGCAGGAAACGAATTTCTATTGATTTCAGCCCTGGTTTCATTAGTTGCATGAAAAAAAAGGAAAAAAATTGCTTTTTTTGCTTGCACATCTGCCCAGACATACCAGGCTCATGCCTGCTCCCTCGGCAGCTCCACATCACGCCTGCTCACTGCTGCCTTCGTGCTGGCTGCTGGAGTAGCCTCCACTGGGAGATTTTTGTTTTTCTGAGAGGCTTCAGCTCCCAGTTTGTCAGCAACGTGAACTGGGAGAGAGAAAAATGAATGCTTCAGGGTGGAGAGCTCGTGACCTGGAGCAGCACCAGAGGGCCCCGCCAGGTATGCGGCGGCTCAGTGACGTGCCACGGCAGCGCTGGGCACACCCGCCCAGCGCAGCTTCCTGGTGAAGTTTTAATTGTGTAAATTTATGATTATACTCCAGAAAAAGCATTTTATCTTGCTGAGCGTGGGGGATTAGACCAGATGATATCAAGAGGCCCCTTCAAATCCTCAACAGTTCAGTCTTTTAAAATATTTTTAAATTCTACTTAATTGTTAAACTAGCAGCTGACTTTTGTGAGCTTTTTCAAGAAAACAAGAAGCAGTTGTTATTTCTGAGGAGCAGATGTACAGTAACCCTTGATTATATTAACTTGACTTCATAATTTTTCTTTTTCATGATTTGTTTTTGCTCATAACTTGCTGTGGCTATCCTCAGATGCTTTTTGTACAGATCCCCTCCATACAAAAAACACACTGAAAGTATTTTAATCCTCACCTCAGCCTTTTAACATGACTTGAGTACTCCTAAAATCTTAATAAACTGTATATTTTCATTTAGAAAGAGGCAAGGGCCCAAAGCAAAAGTTAATCAACTCTGTAAATTGATTAGTCAGCAAAGTAAATGATGCTAACAAAAGACCCCAAACCTCTTCCCTTGAAATATTTGGTTTTTTGCATATTTCAATAAACAAAGATGTGAGGTTTAACAGGATACTTGAACTCCCATGATTGTTGGGTTTTTCCTGCATAATGCCCTCAGTATCTCCGTGTCTGGTCTGTTTGCATGATGAGGATGGGAAGAAAGAAAGTTTTTGTTATCGTTCATCAAAGGCTTTATTTTTTTGAAATTTAGTGTCAGGGCTTGGGTTTCCTGGAACATCAAGCAGTAATTATCTCCCTGTGTTTGTTGACCTTCCAGTCAACTCAGATTTTGCTTTTGGATTCAATAGTAATTCTGTGGCCAATTTTTAAAGGAGTCTCAAGTTCATCTTTAATTAGAAGCCAGGAATCTTGTTCCCAGTCAGTCACGGGACTTCCCTTCCTTCAGCTGACGACTTAGTGCAGTATGCCAATGGTTTTGCTTGTATGCTTAAATACAGGCAAAATTTTAGCTGGTTTTACCTAATAAAGAACACTTCAAAAGATGGTTATGCCCTCATGTGCCTTAGGTTTTGGGGGTTCTGCCAGACAAGCACTGGGGGTCTGGTCCTGCCTGGCTGGCAGAGGTTCTGCAGTGCTCAGAGGTTGTGGATGCCCCTGGAGGATGTGCTCTCTTGGGATCAGGTTTATAGTCACTAACACGGACGGTGGCATTCAAAACCACTGGAGCGTGACATTTTCCACAGTTCCCCCCTGCTCCCACCCGACACAAAGAGCTGGAGACAGACGGCGCCTGCGGCAAGAGACCTTGGGAGCCAATTCCAGGAGAGAGCACGGGCTGCCTGGGACACATATTTGGTGTTGGTTGACATGAATGACACCAGTCCCAAGGAGGAGATCTCTGATTTCTACCCAGGGCAGGAGTGCACGGTGCATTTGGTGTAAGTGAGAACTTGACCTGCTCGCACGGTCAGAAAGGTCTGGGAATAAAGAGCTGGAAGCAATAGGAGACTTAAATCCATTTGAAATGCGCAGATGTAAATGTGTGCTGGATAGGGTATCATGCCGTGCTGACAGCCTTGCTAGCTTGATTGATAAAGATATTCCTTACAAATAGTGAAATAGTGCCCTGGATATCTTAAAAGGGATTATTTGCTCACTAATTTTCCTCCCAAAGGCTTACCCGGAGGGTGTGGTGAGGTCCCTCTGACCTTTGCTTTGGAGCTCCTCAAAAGACAATAAACTTTGAGCCAGCCAGTGAGGATGTGAAGTGCCCATGCTGCAGCACAGCTGGAGAATTCCACTGTCCCGGGCTCTTCCTGCTCTTTCCTGAAAGCTCCCACGCCTCACAGGAGCAGGCTGGGAGTCCCTTGCTGACACCTCGGGTACCTGATGGCTTTGTACTCCTGCAAGAAATGCCTGTATCTCTCACCCCTCTGGGCATGTCTGCAGGCTGTGTGTGCGTGTTAAAGATGAAATGGTTCCTGTGTCTTTTTCTCTTTGTAAGAAAGTCCTGTGCAGATATGATGCTCAAATACAATTTTTTCTCTGGCAGCCCAGATAGCTGCCGCAGTGTGTTGAGTTAAACACTCATATATATTTGCATGCTGTTACGATTTACTCTAAGGCTTGCAAACCATCTCTCCATTTTCTTGCAGAATCTTCCTGAGTCTGTTCCAGTGTCTGAACTCTGTTGAGAGTTTATCTCAACTCCGTTCTGCTCCGTCAAGTTCAGCTTCTTCCCTGCCACTTTAGAGTCAAGCCCCTTTCCCAAAATCTGGGCTGTTTGGTATTTGTTTCTGCATCTGGAGAGAGCTCCTTTAGCAGTGGAATCTGCCCAAGAGCCACTTGGAAAGGTTAAGGACTGCGATTTGCTCTTAGGTTCCTGTGGTTATGTGAAAGGGGAGGGCAGCTAGAGACTTCTGTTGAGGAAATTCCAGAAGAACAGCACAGTTGGCTCTGGAGAGACTATTCTGGGATCTCCTTTCTTGTTTTGATCCACACAAGCTTCTTGAATTTTATTCTTGCCAAGATTTACTTTTCATGTGTAAGAAAACAGTGGTTGCATTTATTTGAAAAGCAAACAAAACCCAAACACAATCCCCACTCCCAAACCCAATAACTTGACGTGGATTGAACAGCTTCCATTGGCCAACTACTTCAGGAAATATGGGAATATGATCAGGCTAAAGTCATGGGCTGGTTCATAGTAGTTGTAGTGACGGCATATCCTGAGATGGCTTCAAGGTAGAAACTAAAGCATGGAATCACCTTACACAGCTACGCCATCCGAATTATTTTAGTCTCAAAGGTAGTCATTTTGCAGCTTGTTATTGGACAAATCTGTTGGTCTGCATTGAGGACCAGAGAGATTTGAATGTGCTGGGGAACGTAAGGGTGCCCCGGGAGCCTGTGCAGCCGTCACTGCACACGTGTGCCGGGGAAGTCCGTGCCTCTCCCAGCCACCTCCGGCACTGCGGGTCTGATTTCATGGAAGCAAGCACTGCAGGAGCCTCCAACCTGAAAATGGAGCTGGCAAGAAGGGGTAAGAGCTTCTCTTTGGAGGGAACCCAAACTTTCAGAGCTTTTTGTGACTCTAGTAGCCGTTCCAGGTTGGAAAAAGTAATTCATGGAGCTGTTACAACCCTGACATCTACATGAATTAACAGGTTTTCCTCACTGGGTTTGAGGGTGAAGTGAATTCTGCAGAGAATCGCTCCACACAGGTGCCAATTCCATCACATTATGTAAATAGCCTGTGACTAATGGAGAAGCCTATGAAATGAAATGAAATGAAATGACATAAAAGGCATCAGTCAGTGCATTTGCATGGAAACCAAAGGAACCTTGTTTAAAAATGAATGATAGCAGACAAGATAATTCTACAGTTGCCATTGTGGAATATTTCTAAGTGTCTTATTAGCATAGAATTGAAAGGACAATGTTGTTTTGTATTTATGGAGTCTGTGAGGTTGCACCAAGTTCTGCAGCCTGTCTGACCCTTCCTTGTGAGGTTTCTCAATGCTTTGCTATAGATTTCTCTCCTTTCATTTTTGAATTGTTTTTCTTTGTCTACTTTTATCTATTTTTCTCTCTCTATTTTCATTTTTTTCTCCTCTGTCTTATACCACTTAGCTTTTAAAATTTTTCTTTCTATGTCCCCTTTTATTAAGCTATTTCTATTTTTTAAATTTTTTCTTGTTTGTCACATACTCTGTTGCTTTTTAATTTTTCTTTGTGTCTTTTATTTTTTTATCTCTTCTTTTAGCTCATTCTGATGGTTGAGAGGGTCACCTTGGCACACTGGTATTTCTGGAGTGTATTTTGTACCCTTGTGCGTTTGTCAGGACATCTCTGCAGGTCACCCTTCCTTCTCAGAGCAGTCTTTGTGTCTTCTTCTCCTTCTCCCTTGCCTCCACTGGGTCAGCAGCTCCCTCACACATCTGAAGTCTGATCAAGCCCCTTCCCAAGTACCTTTGTGCCCTTGAGCCATGCTCTGTCTGCTCTGTGGCCATCCCTTGGACCTGCAGCAGGTTTTGGATCTTTCTTGGACCTTTTGGTGATTCCTTTTGGCACCCCAAATGTATGAGGACAGTCCTACCCCAGTTACAGACAGTACAATTTACCTGCTGGGCAGGGTGGTGGTTTCACACAGGGTAATATTTATTTGTCAGTCAATGGGAGCAATCAAAGTCTTTAAATCACACACAGCACTGGCAATGCCTTTGTCCACAGACAGGATTACAGTCAATAATCAATCAAGCTCTTCGCTCAATGGAATAATTTCCACAATGGATGTCAGTTCCCAAGTATCTAACCCTAGTTCTATGTGCTTACAGTTAAACCAATCAACCATAAAATACACAGACAGGTAAGAACTCGGTTCATTTACAAGGATGTTTATAAATGTGTTGGTCTGATCTACATGACCAAACCACTTAAACAAAGTTCTGATGCAGTTTTTTATTTTTTAAAAACTAAGACTTTGTACACTGGAATTGCATTTGGGAAATGAAATAGCATTTGGAAAGCCCCTCCAGCTTTCCACAGTTAATTTCGTGTTGTTGCTCCCCTGACGAAGCTCACAGTCCTTCAGCTGCTTGCATCAGGTAACAACTTTCTGGTGCGAAAGGCTGTTAGAATGTTGCCTACTTGCTATACCAATAAAACAAGGGAAAATAAAGTCATCAGCATTACCCAAAACAGGGCAATATTTGTCATTTTAACTTGAGCAATCTTTAGGTATTACATATTGCAGTTGTATCTCTGTCACACACCAGGTTGGAGTCCATAATACTTATGCTTTAAAAACAAGCAACTGCTCTTTGTTCCAACTCCTGTCAAAGCCAATTCACTCTTACTGACTTGCTTGGAAGGTCAGTGTCAGGATGCACAGGAAACCAGTGGATGTACTGGGAGAAGATGCAGCACGCAGGGCGACGTCTTCAAGACAGTGAGGATCCTCTGTTCCACTAACAATGACTGTTACAAGTGCAGCATTAAGAAGAGACACTTGATAACTGAGTGCTCAGGACAGAAATGGAGCATCCATCAGCACTTGAGTCAAATGAAAGTGTGAGGAAGAAATGAGAAGAGGAAATCAAGGCACAAGTATTATTGTTCACTTTTGATTCTGAAGCAGTGTCACTGCTCAGAGAGCTCCCACCTGCTAATGAAGAACCCTCTTATGCCAAGATTCAGACTGGAAGGAAAAATGGAGTGCTTAACTCTGATCAGGATGTCAGGAGTAGGCAATTGGTGTTACAAAAAGCGATGGCAATCTTCTTTTTTTTTGTGCCTGTCTAATGCATACTGCCCAAGCACTTGTAGGGAGCGACAGAAAAGAGACATCAGCACCACATAATTTGAACCAGTATTCATTTTGTGGCTGTATTTAAACCGCTTGGGACATGATACTAAAACCACCTCTGCTGTCAAACTAAGCACACTTGGGCTTGCCTGTGGGATGGGAATAATGGTAGGGAAACCACTTGGGCCAAGTTCACACATGGGAATCTCAACTGGGCCTGATTCAAACACTAAATACTATCCGAGACGTTTGCCAAGATGAGAACTGAGAGTATCTGGACTTTTGTGTTAGTATTAATAAATTAAATTGTGAATGTCATCTGCTTGTAAAATGCTTTAAGCAGGGACCCTGATGCTATAAACAGTGTACTGAAATGCAAGTAAAATGGTGATAAAGATTTGTGCCCCAAACTCAGGGAAATCCAGCTGATAGCCCAGCCTCTAGCAGGTATGCCACCAGCATTTGTTAAAATGATCTGTTCAGTGAATGATCTACTGACAGTAGTAGATAACTTTCTGTACAGGTACTGGAATCCCTAGGAAAAGTGAAGTTCTGGGATCAGATTTGCTCTCTAACTGCAATGAGGAGAGTGAAACACTTTATTACCCTGGAGTGTCAGCGATGAGAACCAGCTCCACCCCGTCCCCTTCAGCAAAGCACAACCAGCCCCTCTGACCACGCACAGGAAGGCCCCAGTGTCATTGACTGCAAGTTACTGCTTTTAGCTTGGTTAAATGCCAGTTGTGCTCAACAAACAGATGATGTGCATCAGCAATAAAGGGAGCCCAGTGACCCGGGGTTGGAGTTCATGGAAATAGTTACTACCAAGATACTCTCTGGCCTTTATTTGGTATTCACCTGTCTCTCTTTCTTTCTTGTGATGCGCAGGTGTTTAAGTTATGGTTTGTGTAATGTACTGCAAATACAAGATATTTGATTTAATTAGAAAAAAAACCTTAATTATGCCAAAACTTATCCATACCTGTCATTCAGATACTTGCTTACCCTGTCACTAATTCTGCCATTCTTGCTCTTGTGATATGGCTGCTCTTATGACTTCAGTGGGCTCAAGCACTAAGAGATTTCAACGAGGTCTTTTATCTCAGTGTGAATCAGGGAGTACTTAACAACCCCAGTATCTGCGGGAGCTGGTGAGGCTCTTCTGACAGAGCTCCTCTGCTGAGCAAGTGATGCAGACAGTCTGAACTATTGCTGTAACAGGACAACTGTGACCTGACGGAATCCTTTAAGAACTGGGTGATTATGGAAAGTGATGCTCCTTCTCCAAGAGGGCTTTATAGCCTTAAGGTGAGTTTCATCACAGCTGGATCATCAAGAAGCTCATTGTAATTTGAATGTTAATCCTTGTTGCTTAAGCGGGGCATTGATAAATTGCTAAAGTACTCAAAGGGAAATCTGGGTAAGCAGCTAAACCAAAATTTACTCTGAATTCATAGTGTGTTTTTTGATAATGGAGATTCTAAAAGGTCCATTGTGAGGACCAGTGATGATGGTAAGAGAGAAAGCAATGATCAATACTGGTGGTTTGGAGAATGCAATGCTTTTAGGAGAAATGCTAAATATATATTTCATCTTGAACAACATCAATCTGAGTGGAATTTGCAGTACATCAAATGGATCTTGTTTTAGTGCTATTAAAAAAATAAGATTCCAACTCTAGCTTTTTCCCTTGTTAAAATACAATTTTTGGGCTGGATTGGTACTAAAATAAAACAAACTGCATGAGGGGGCTTAAAGGAAGATGGTGGAGCCTTAGGGTGACTTCAATGGCCTTCCTTACCATGTGAACTGCCTGTAAACTGCAGATTAACCAGGGATGGTATTGATGTAGGGTTGGAAAATAAAAATGCCAGAAAACAGTGTGTGAGAGGCTGCTGAAGTTAGGAATGCCACAGTGTTCAGGGTTTACTTGGGGAAAGCTTGGCATTTAGAGAGGACATCCCCATCAGTGGCTGGAATGGAAGCATTTTTATTGGATCTAAGGTAGTATGCCAGTGACTTGGAAATTGTGGATTAAGAAAGTAAGATGTTAATACTGTATAAGTCATTATTATTGATCTTTAGGACTCTTGGAAGTTTTTTATTAGCATTAATACTATCATAAAGTACCTGCTAAGACTACGTCTATGGGAGCATAATCCTGGTTTTGCTGAACTAAATGGCAAAAACTTCCTCTAAACTTGGTGGTAACATGACCAAGACTTGCAGAAAGAGGCCATCTGCAACAAAATACAAAATACTGGAAACTGCCACTGGATTATTTTATATATCCACATGAGGATTATTTAACTTCAGAGATCCCTTGGATGCATCAGTTTGCAGATTTGAAAGGGCAATATTTTCATATTCCTCTTGTGATGCAGAGCATCTGCATTGGTGAGCTAATACTACCAAATCCTTCTGAAAATTCCTGTTCAGAAATCCATAAAAGATGGGATTGATACAGGTTGAGATCATGGCCACGAGGTGGCATATTGTAAATGCCAGGTTATGATTACAGCTCATTAGTGCCTCATAGTTCCAGTCAAAAACCACATTGAATATATTGAGAGGCAACCAGCAAGCTGCAAAGGTCACAACAATGGATACCAGCATCATATTAATCCTTTTGTTTTCGCTCAGCCTGCTCTCATTCTCTCTCATCCTGTCTATTTTACCACGTCTCCTTCGAAGACATACAAATATCCTGAGATAGCAGATAAAAATAAACCCCAGTGGGAAGCAGTACTGGAAAACCAGCAGGCTCGTGGTGAAAATCAGTCTCTCTGTAAGAGAGGGCCATGCTTCGATGCAAGCAACTTTATTCTTGTAGAAATCGCTAAGGAAAGACAGGTGTTTGAAGGGTTCATCTGTTATTTGGTGGAATACTAAAAAAGGAGTGGATATTATGAGGGAAAGCCCCCAGATGAAGAGAATTCCCCAGTAAGCATGTGAAATATTAGGCTTCCAGCCACGTGGGTTCACGATTAACTGATACCTCTCAATAGCAATGAGTACAAGCGAGAAAATGGAGACTGTGACAGATAAACTTTGTATGAAAGAGCCTATTTTACACATTGCTTCCCCAAATATCCAGTGGTCCATTAAGGTGTATGCAACTGTGACAGGAATGCACATGATACAGATCAAGACGTCTGATAAAGAGAGGTTGGCAATCAAAATGTTAGTAACATTTTGAGCTTCTTTCCGTCTCTTTATTATAATAATTAAGCAAAGATTTCCAACAAGCCCCACCAGTGTAACCAATGTGTAAGCTGTAATAAGCAAGAATTCTGCCAGGAAGGAAAGTTGGCAAGTATCAAAGTTCAAAAATTGAGAAAAGCTAATGTTAGAGATAGTTTGATTAGACAGGATCTCACTGGAATGCTGAATGGCTTTATCCATCGTGAAGCATCTCCCAACCTATGGACAAAACCTTGTATTATTTAGAATATACTTTACATGGAGATTTTCAAAGCAGTGAGCACTGTCGGTCTATCATTGTAGTTGGTGTCCTTAAATTTTTGAACAAATCGAATATGATTGATTACAGAACTGGAAAAGCACGTGGTTTTTAGTGGTTTTATGCATCTCTGAGGATGGAGGTTGATGTCACCTTTCTGAGGTTCTGCACTTGCAGTGCTACAGATCTCTAACTGTGATGTATGAGAAACAGCAGTGATAGCAGCTCTGAATAAACTTGTATGGACATTTGCATACAAATCCTCTTTTACCAATTGTGGATAAAGTTTGCTTTTCAGAATAAAATGTTTTAAGATCCATCTCTGCTGAAGATTTAGAAAGGTTTAATGGATTCCAATGAGGATAATCTGTTGCTTTTGCATTATCAGGAAAGAATAATTGGGTCCTGCCATCACTTTGCTAGCTTAGACATCACACTTATATTTTCTTTAGAACTACAAAGCAATGTGAGTTAATACACTAAATCCTCCTGAATTAATCAAAATTATGTGTGCTTGAGCTCAAGTGCTATCCAACACATCTAGGAATGATATCTTAAAGGGAGCTTCCTGTTCTGCTGATGCATTGAAGATAGCATGTCCTTTTTCATATATCTAACCTGAGAAAAATGTAAACCAAACAAAGATCATAATGTAATTATACACACAATTATTTCTTGTGTTTTCATGGTTAAATTTTTTGTGGTTAAATTCAACATGTACTCAAGAGACACAGAGCTGATTCTTCTTTCAGCTGTAACTTAAACAGGTGTCAAGCAAAAGGTCTGTGATATTAGCACAGTCCTGAGGTTTTAAAACTAATATTAATGGGAATAATTAGGTTCAGCAGAATATCTTGATGGGTTTGAATTTATCACCAAATGAAAAAGTTAATCATAAATCAAAGGCTCACCAGCTTTCTGGCCAGAAGTAAGTTGTTTCCAATCTGGGAAAGGAAAAGTGAAGTATGAGAAAAGTTACTTTTAAAATTTAAAATTGGAGAAGTATGCTGTGCACACACACCTTTCAAAACTCAACTTTAACTCACCTTAATTCCTTTGTGATGTTATTGGAAAACTAGCTGGAAGGAGATCATTCTTCACCCCTAGTAATAGTGTTGAGAGCCTGTGGAGAAAGGAGAATGAAGAAGCAGTGGGAAGTTAAAGAGGATATAGAAAAAGAAGAAGGGATAGGTGGATGTTTTATTATTACTAGAAGTAATCTGCTTGTGTGTAGAAAATTTGTCAACCTTTTCATAGAAATGATTGCCACTATTTAATCACTAAGGAATAAAATAATTGTTTGGTTGTTAGTACAAAATTAAACACCAAATCCGGGGTTAAACTGGAATTATGATGCTGGGCATCTGCACCTTCAGGCCACCTATTTTCTGGAATGCCCTGTAACCCACTTTTCCCTGGAGCAGCACTAACTGCCTGGCTGGATTTGTCACACCGAAGGATGCATGTGCTGGAAGGACAGGAGGCAGTAAATGGTAAATTCACCACCAACAACGGCAATTGTTACCCCAGGGAACTTTGCTGCCACTTCAGAAGTGTGAGGATCTAAAGTCTGCCCGCCCTGCCCCAGGGGTGATCCTTCTCTTTGCAGTGCCTGTGGTGTTCACCTGGCTGGCACAGATCTGATACCTTCAAAGACAAACTCTGCTCTTCCCTGCTTTTTATGTGAGCAGGAAAAGCTGTGGGGACTCAAAAGGCCATGAGGCTGAGCCAACTTTGTAATATTTTATGCACTATTTACTAAGCTTGCTTATTTATCCATGGTTGCACAACACAGTTTGATAGCAAGGTCTGAATGTCCTCTCCCAAGAATTCAGGGGGGGTGGCAGGGCTTCTTTGGCATTTTCTATTTGGGAAAAGTCCCTGTCCTGACTTAATCTGTTCACTCGCTACATCAGTTTTAGGGACACTCTGCCTCTGCACTGTTCTTTCCTCAGGAAAAAGAGAAATTTCTTCTCACTGTTTGGTTTGTGCTGGGAGTTAAAAAGTGCAGTCTTTAGTATATGCCATGCTGCAGGGCAATTTAAACATTTCCCTGGCAATAAAACAATTACACCTGTCTTGGTAAACATCTGGAGTATTCATAGCATTAAAAAAATAAGTTACTCTAGTATTTACTGCAGCATGTTGAACTATATTGTAATGCATACTGGCATTTTTTAAACTAATGAATAAACATTATTTGACTCAGCATCCTTGAACTGCAACTACAGCTAATATCAGAATTGAAGCGTTTAATAAAAAGAACTAATTACTTCAACCCCTAATCCATGCATTTTGGAAAAGGTTCTCTACCATAGTGAGGGTTTAACACTATAAACTATTATAAACCACTTAGCCTAGTTGTTTCATTCCTTTATCTGCAGAAACATTACTGTAATGTTCATAAGCAAAAGAAAGGTCTAAAATAAAATGAGTTTTAGAAAGGCTTTCTTTTCTAAGTATTTTCTTACCTATGCTAAAGATGAACAGTCCCATCTCTTCAAGGTGACCAGTAAATGTTTCAATTACAAACATTGTTTATTAAGTTCCAAAGTATTGCACAGATAAAATGTGGAAGAAAATTTACATTCAATTTTAAATATAGGGTGTAGAGAATAAAATAATGCTTTAAAAGATATTTCAAAGATATTTAAAAATATATAAGTAACTTTTGTCACAGTTTTATGGATTTTCTGACTTCTTACCTGATGAAAAATTCAAGTCATATCCACACTGCCTTTAACAATTATCCTTTTCTCTTTTTGTGTTTACAGAGCCAGCAAACACGTCTTCTTTCTGTACAAAAACATCCAGAGCAAAGCCATCCCTCCTAAAGCGATACTTAAACTCTTCTTTCTCCTCTGTCTGGAACAAACCACAGATCCACAATTTCCAACAGTGCTGAATCTGCCAGGCTGCAGGAAGGCTGCTGAGGAATAAAACAAGCTGTGGAATCCAAGAAGAGATGAACAGCAGTGAACAGGGAGGAGGAAGGAGCAGTAGTCATGGGAATGGATTTTCCTCCACTGTGCTGCTTCCCTCCACCCTGTCAAACACCTTATCATGCAATTTCATTTTCAATTATTTAATCCGTTCCATAGAGCAAATGTTTTCCCTCTGCTGGATTTCATACATAAACATCTGCAGATGGCATATTGCTTTCTTAACTGATATGACAATACAATAATCTACTTGGAAAGAGCATGCACATCCTATTAAGTGTATCATTTGCTTTATTGCAATTAAGATAATCAGATTTTCATTATAAATTGATATTTTACCTTATACCCACAGATATAAAGTATTCCTGAAAAGCATGGCACATTGCACTAGCACATAGTGAAAAGGGGCTTTATTGTTAAAGTCCATACATTTTATAGTCACTTATTTATAAAAATTAACACTCAGCTTTTCTCAACTAAATATTTAGAATGGACATTTATGGAATGGGAAGGGAACTGCTTTTCTAAGGGTGTGCTATTTGGTAAGTTGCTGTGTAAAGTCTTAATTTGTGCCTGGGTCCACTTAACTTCCAGAATCTCAATCTGGTTGTTTTTGAGAGAATGATTTTTGAAAAGCAGTGAGATTTTTGGGATCAGCAATACTGATGCCATACTGAAAGTGCAGTTTAGAACTAATTACCTAAAAATATTGTTGATTATCATGCTATCATATTTGCAGAAAATAGGGGTGGGGTGGAGGGAACCTCTGTGATCAGTCAGATGAACCTCCTGCTTCTCACATATTTGTATCTATTCATGATGTGTTTGTCCACCCTGTTTTTTAACCATCTGTGGTAATCCTAGATTAGGTATTCAAGTGCCTAATTTACTGTTAGGATGGCTGCCTTAACATCTTCACCTAAAACTTCTCTTTAGTTTAACCCATTGCTTTTTATTCTAGGTGTGGTCTGGGAATTCTGAAATTTTGACCAAAAATGCAACAATCAAGCAATGTGAATACACTTTTCTAAAGCATTTCTAGAACTTGTTGATTTTGATGATGTTAAAAATACTATAAAAACAAAGCTTTGCCAAAGTAATTTAGAAATTCTGCTTCTGGTTGAACTGTAACCCCAGGAAGTTAATCAGGACCTGAACATGCAATGTGATAGATAAGGATCAGAACCAGCCATAAAAATGCATTATCTGTTTATAAAGGGAATAAGTCAATAAAATTAAAAGATGTTCTGATTCTATTTATAAATTTCAAAGGTCATGTTGCTTATTTACATACGCCTCTGTTTCTAGTATTATTCTGTATGCAGTCCTTCATTTGTGGAAAAACTTCAGTGTTTAGCAGGTGATCCATGGGTTTTACAGTCATATCAACCTGCTGCCTTATGTGGGTTTAATTGTGTTGTAACCTGTTGTGGATTAGATCACATCCAGCATCAGAGGCTTGTGGGTGTGTTTATGCCTGAAGTCAAAGGTATGTATGCTAAGTCCATGGCTGTGGAGGAGGGATCATGGTGTATTGTTTTCAGACAAGTACTGGAGCGTCTGTTTGCAAAAAAGGTTAATGGATAGCAGAATTGTATTTACTTTTCATCAATGATCTTGTTATTTCTAAATTGCTCAGTATCAAGTGATGGGTGAAGTGCCACAATAGGCAGTTTTAAAAGCTTAAAATTTGTAATAACTTGTGCTGCATTGGCAACAACCTGTTGGTGAAAAATTCTCTAAAATATAAGTTCTTTGAGTTCACCTTTTGCTTTGGCATTTACATGATTCCTTGCCCAGCAGGAGTCTTTGCTGATGGTTGATCACTCTAAACTTTTGCTCTTGCTTAGTTGTTTCTCCCATGTAACTGTGCAGCAGTCCTTGTTCCTGCCTGTTGCAACCCCGTTCTTCAGAAAGCAAGATTTAGTAGAGATAGATGTGTACAGTTTCTCAGCTTCCCAGGTGACAGAATTCTTTAATAGCAGATCAGGCAAGAGCTGGTTCAGGGACTTGTAACATCTCTGAAGGGTCACAGAATCACAGAATGGTTTTGGGTTGGAAGGAACCATAAAGATCATCCGGTTCCAAACACCTGCCACGGACAGGGACACCTTCCACTATTCCAGGTTGCTCCAAGCCCCATCCAACCTGGCCTTAGACATTTCCAGGGATCGGGCAGCCACAGCTTCTCTGGGCAATTTGTTCCAATGACTCACCATCCTCACAGAGCAGAATTTCTTCCCAATATCCCATCTAACCTTGCCCTATGTCAGTGTGAAGCCATTCCCTCTTGTCCTGTCACTCCATGTCCTGGTACCAAGTCCCACTCCAGCTCTCTGGGGGCCGGGAGCCCCTTTAGGCCCTGGAAGGGGCTCTGAGCTCTCCCTGGAGCCTTCTCTTCTCCAGGTGAACACCCCCAGCTCCCTCAGCCTGTTTCCAGAGCAGAGCTGCTCCAGCCCTCGGAGCATCTCCATGGCCTCCTCTGGACTCACTCCAAGTCCACATACTTCTTAGATAGGGAGCTCCAGAGATGGAGGTGGGGTCTCACAAGAGTGGAGCAGAGGGGGAGAATCACCTCCCTCAACCTGCTGGTCATGCTGCTCTTGATGCAGCCCAGGACAAAGTTGGATTTCTGTACTGCAAACGCACGTTCCTGGCTCATGTTGAGCTTCTTGTCAGCCAACATCCACAAGTCTTTCTCCTGAAATATTTCTTCCTAATAAGTACTGTTCTTTATAGCACTTCAAAGAGGCACAGAAAAATAAACAAGAATAATTGGAAATCTCATATGTTAGTGTTGGATGTGCTGGTTAATGCCAGGAAAGAAAGATAATATGCTGTGATGGAGGAAAAACACACTCCCCTCGCATTTTGCTGTTTCGTGGAGAGATCAACACCCTGGTAAGGGATCTTCAGTAAATAGCTTATAATGTGACCGGCATTAAGCTAAGTATGCACTGTAAGTTTTTCTCCACAGATGTATACATGTAAGTTGGAGACTGCTCCACGAGTCAGAAGTTTTTTCCTAATTGGAAATAATTATCACAAAAATCATTCGTGTTCACTACCTGGAGTTTAGGTTTCACTCCATTATACTGCACAGCTCTAGAGGACAGCTTTGCACTATGCTTAATGCGTCGTTCTGCTCTTAATTCTGATTCTCAATTAGCTCATGCCTGGAATGAAAAGTCAACTATTTTAAAATCTGATTTAACTATAAATGAGTTACTTATAATAGCATATTAATTTTTAAAATTATGTAATGCCACGGACTGTTGGCTAATTTCTGGACTTTATTCAGTTGGCATATAACTGAGATGGAGATAGATATACTCCCTGGCTGGAAGGTTAGCATCTTGATTTTTTGGGTCAGCCAAGTTACTTTTCTCACTGAAAAAGAGATAGGATAGGTGAGTAATTGTAAGAGGAGTGTAACTGCATAAATTCATATTTTATAATAGATTCCATTTTGCAAACCCTGATTCAATTATTTTTAGCTTTCTAGAACTTCTCCAGCTCCTTTTTACCAAAAATAATCTCTGCAAAAAATTTCATTATTTTAACAGCTCACAGATTTGGGGGGAATATATTAATTTGTCTCTGGTTTGTTTTTTCCCATTCTGCAGCACCAAACCCTGCTGTTCTCATGGCATGACTTCTTTCAGTGTCCTAATTGTTAATTAAGAAATACTTAAACAATCAAAAGGTTTTTCCTGTTAATCTCAGTCTGTTTCAATTTTCCAGCATGTTTCAAACTGTAATAACAATTTTGATTTTCTGAATTAAAAATATGAATTCTAGATTGCTATTTTCTGTCTAGAAAGTCTCACTTCACACCACCTCATTTTAAAATTTCTTGAATACCATGGATGTCTTACAGCTAATTTCAGTCAGGTACTTAGTGAGCTTCACAGCACAACTCTTCCTGCTGTGTTCAAACAAAGCTTCATGTCAGTCATATAAAAGCACCACAAAACCACCCTACAGAGGTTCTGTGGAATGAGAAATAAATGGAGTCTAGGAATAGCTAAGGGGAAAAAAAATAAAAGCAAGTAGATTTTAATTTAATTGGAAAATACATAATGAAAAATTTTCAGGTGAAAAGGATCAGAGTGTGGCTGAGATTGTTGCTGGCTCCAGATCTTCCTTTGCCAAAACTTATGATCCTGGTGTGTCTCAGACTGAGATACAGTGAAAGTTCTCCCCTCTCACATCTGTCACAGAATTGCTACATTCTTTGATCCTTCACAAGAATCTTGACTTTTGAGACTGTATTTTGCTGCCTTACTTTCATCCCATCACTCCAAATTATGGCCAGCTTTTATATAAAATTTTAGGAAAGAGAAGAAAGGAAATAATGAATTATTAAAGAAGAGTGAAAAGATGAAAGAGGAAAGAGAAATTGAACTTCAGAGGGAAGAGGAGGGAGGGCAGGATTTAAGGAAAAATAGTAAAGTATATCCAAAGAAAAGGATGCAAATTCAATTCTCTAATGACTTTCCACTTCACCCTTCACAAAGGTGTGTTTCTCTCTTCAGCAAACTCCCCTTAAAAAGGTCTCAGGAAAGATTTTGTTTAGTAGATAAACTTTGATACTACTTACTGAAGAAATTGTTCCTGTGGGTTATTCTGTTACCTTTTTATCTGTAGGTTATCTTATTTTGCATTAAGCAAATACAAGAGAGGGGTAGTGTTTTATTCCCCATCTGAATTCACACAAGGTAGAGATTTTATCCTGAGGAATGTCATGTTCAGACTTTAGGGAGGCAAAGAACTATCTAGTTGCCCCTTAGTGCTTTTTAATCTTTTTCAACAAAAAACCTTCTCCTGACCAGTGCTAATTCATGAAAATCTCCAAAGTAAGATCACAAGTTTGAGGTTTATGCAGATTAAAATACAAACAGCAGAACAGAGTGAAAGATAAACCTTTGCTAAAAAAGCAAGAGCTCTCTCAACGACAGCTGTATATCTTTTAGAAGTTTTCACACCCATAGCTAAAGCAAGGTGCCAGGCTGGGGAAGCTTGTGGTGCTGCTGCAGGTTTTACCCAAATTGTCTTCCTATGAACTGCACAATTACTCTCTGCCTGAGGTGTTGATTTGGGTAGGAGTGAGGCTTCCAAAAGTCTAATAATACCTCTTTGAAATTATGAGATTAAAAATCTTTGCCTAAGTGTGTGTGGATCTCAGAGGGATGTGGGAAATTACAGTTGAATGCCTTGTATTCCCAACTGTTTCCACAGTTAGAAAAATCTGTATCATTAAAAATCCAAGTTATACACTTATATTAAAAAAAAATTTAATCAATGCCTGCTGACTATGGAAGCCACAGATATAACTAGATTAAAGACTTTGAAAGTAGTTAAAAGGATATGACTTTGTGTTTATATGAGGGTTTAGATAAAATATTTATAACTTATGAGCTACTTTTTACTTCATAATGTTTTTCTATTGCCTTTCATGCTCTTTTCCAAAACGTCATTATTCCTTTTCTGTCTTGGCAGTTTGAACCCATTAAATAGCATGACAAGATTATGTTTCTTTAGTGTCAAAAATTGATATAAAGAATTCCATAATAATTTATTTTGTACCAGCTTTAACTAAGAATATATGGTAACAGAGGAAGTCTCATGTTGGAAAGAGACTGCTCGGATGTCTCTGGTTTATAATCTCTTAAGCAGTAATGCCCTCCTGTGGACTGCAGGCAGTATGGTTTCTTCTGAATAACTAGAAAGTTGTACACATGAAAGTGATGTGGTTTTCCTGCTTTCTAACACCAATTAAGATGTCCCATGAAGACATTCAACATAGGGCATTATTTGGCCAGTGCTTCTGCTTTGAGAAACCTTTCCTTTAGGTGATGGTACAGGTGAAGCTTTTATCTGAAAAAGTGCCTAAATTTAGAGACTTCAGCTGCTTATACAATGATTAAAAAAAAATAATCTATTCTATAGGTCGCTATCAAAATTGAAACAATGCCATGCTGCAACTGCCTTGTCAGAAGAAAAAGCATGTATTTCTTTTGCATGCTGCTTTCCTAAGAATTTTTAAATACATAGGGTGGTATTATGCATTTACTAGTTTATAGCTAAAAGTTTAAAAATTCTGTGGAGAAGCTGCTGTAGCTGCCGGAGTGTTGCGTGGTTTACATCTCACACACAGCGTGAGACTCACGTTTGGTTCCGGCTCACGCTGTGGCAGTGCCTGTGTCTCACGTTGGCAGTGGCTCGTGTACCTCGAGGGAAAGGGCACATTTCAGGAGCACGGAGAGGCACCTGCTTCATAAGAACGTGTCTAACAAGTTGCCCAGATTGGGTGACGGGGTGCCTCCCCAGGCATGAATCCGACAGGACTTGGAGAGGTCCGACTGGAGTCTCTGTGGCAGCTCGGATGACCCGGGAGGTATGGTCTGTGGGATCCACAGGAGAAGCTGATGTTTAGCTGTCTAGGGAACCTGCATCCCTGGAGCCTGGTGGGATGTGTCAGGGCACATGTACGTGTGCAGTGCTCTCAGCTCTTCCAGGGTGGGGACAGGACTCTGAGAGTGGGATTTTGGGTGGAGTTGTGAACGACACAAGGTCACTTAGGCAGCTGGGAAAGGTGGGTGCACAGGCCAAGTGCAGTTTGGCCTTTGTGCAGTATCAGAGGAGACACTTCCACCTGCAAGACACAGGTACGTGTGTCTTAAAGGCGTTTTCCTTTCATTAATCAACCAGTCAGAAGTACAAATGAAGAGGAAGCATTTGGGCTACACTTGACTCAGTGGCTGATTTTTCCTACTGATTTACTCACATCTTAAAGACCCTCATCTCCTCCTCCTGATGCCAGCAGTGACTTTTTTCTTTGATCTGTTCCTTGGCCTACTTGTCTGTCTTGCTTTCAGGGAGAGAAAGTGAGCTGTAAACAAGCTTTCTGTTTTCTTTGTTATCTGTTGAGGCTGCAATTAGCTCCTCTTAATTGTTCATCCTTTTTGCTCTAAATTACTACAGGTCTGTAAAACTCTCATGGATTATTTTCTATGTGAAACATATTAATTTGTCTTGTGAAGGGCCATACAGTTTTTACAATAACTGGTAGACAAAATATAGTTTTGTATTTCCTGTAATCAAGTGGAGATCGGAGACAGCCTCTGGAAAGAAGCTTTTTATTTAATAGAGTAGGATATGTTTGTTTATTTTAAGCCCACAAATATTTCAGTGACATTATAAGCATATCCTCTTTTCTAAGACTAGATAAAATAATTATGTCAGTCCATGCATTGAGATAAATGGATCTAAACACGTGACAACTTTCCCTGTTGGGGAATGTTACAGGCATGTAATATTCCTGTCATATTAATAGGTTTCTCTTACCATAGACTTGGCTATAACAGAAAAAAAATCCAATTTGAGTAAAATCAGATTACTGTATTGCAAGTACTAATGCTACTGGTTAATGATAATCATAGCCTGTGAGACGAAAGCATGTTCAGGCTCTCCGGATTTCCTCCGGGGCTGTGGTTAACCAACCTTCCAGCACAGTCAGTGCTACTCGTGTGTCTGCAGCTCCAAGGGAGCATTCCCAATTGATCTGTATCAGGGGAATGTGGCAGTTCTGCTTCCTCCCTCCTGCCAGCACCAGCAGATTGTGCAAAAAAATGCTCCAAAAAGCCGAGTCCTTTTTCATGATAAAATTATTTCTCATGGCTGTCTCAATTCTCTTAAGTGGATTGCTGTGTGTTTGCAGAAGCATCAGGACTGGCACATGGGAAAAGACACGACTACAGTGCTGGAGCACTGTATCAGTTCAGACAACTGTGGAACTACATCCTGACAGTGCCTAATGCAAAACTGCAGCCATTCTTAGCTCCTGCATAATTTTTAACATAAACCCAGTGGCTGTAAGACCGGAAAAAAAAAAATCCTCTTTCTAATGAAAAATTCACTAAGTTGAAAGTAGTGCCACAGTCTTCGTGATGGCAATGTTTAATGTACTACAAAAGTAAAAGAAAAAAAAAAGAAGAAAAAAGAAAAATATCTCATTATTTGTAATTTCACGGGACACACACACTCTCGAACAGCTGTAATTATTTCTCTGAGACGATACCTCCTTTTCAGAGCTAAGGAGAGGTTCAAGGGTGAGGTGGCTGTGATAGGCTTGGAAAGAGGTCAGGGAAACGGGGGAGGAAACAGTAGCAGGAATAGTGAGAAGGAATAAGAGAATTGTTAAGGTTGGAAAAGCCCTCCATGATCATCAAGCCAGCAGCCCTTCCCTGGGCACGCTCCAGCCCCTCGGCGAGAACAGATCGAGCGCTCGGGAGCGCGTTGCAAAGGGGAAGAGGGACACAAATGCGGGAAGAGCCATCGCTGACAGGGAGCAAGCAGGGACTGGGCAGACCGGAGGGGTTAAACCTCCCGAGGAAGGGACCGGGAACAGGCTGGGGAAGGCGAGGTGTGAATACACCGAGCGGAGGCGGAGCCCGGCCGGGGCCGTGCCCGCGGGTACCGCAGCTGCGGGCGCCGGCAGTGTCGGTACCCAAAGGGGCGGTACCGGGAGGACGGCTTAGCCTCCGGTTCAGAGTGCCAGCCACCAGGACACGAAGCAACGGGCAGACACTGATGCACCGGGAGGTCCAGCTGAACGAGAGGAAGAACTGCTTCACTGTGCGGTGACCGAGCACTGGGACAAATTGACCACGGAGCGTGTGGAGTCTTCCTCACTGGGGACATCCCAGAACCGTCCGGACACAACCCTGTGCCACGTTCCCAGTGCTTGCGCGGGGAGGCTGGGCAAGAGGAGCCGCTGCGGCCGCTCCGCGCCTGACCCGCTCCGCGGCTCTGAGGGGGAGGCCGCTCCCCCGGTGGGGGCGCGCGCGGGGGCGCCCAACGGTCCCCGCGGTTCAAACGCTCCCGCGCGCGCCGCCCGCCGCGCGCTGCCC
>WBMZ01000243.1:0-20309 GCA_013400975.1 Atrichornis clamosus
ATATGGCGGCACCGGGCGGGGCGCGGGCCGGACGGCGGCCGCGCGGGGCCAAACCGGTGAACGCGGAGAGGGGCGGGGCGGCGCGGCGGCGCTCGGGTGCCCCCAGCGGGCGGGGGCGGAACTGCCCTGGCGGTTGTGTCCTGTCACTTGTGTCACATCACTTGGGTTCTGTCACTCGTGTCCTGTCTGTTGTGTCACATCACTTGCGTCCTGTCACCCGTGTCCCACCCCCTCATTCATGTCCCGTCCCTTCACACCCTGTCCCCTCATGTCCTGTCCCTTGTGCCCCATCCCTTAGGTCCCATCCCTTTGCATCCTCTCCCCTCGTGTCCCCTTCCTCACATCCCATCTGGTGTCCCACCCTGTTGTGTCCTGTCCCCTCCTGCTCATCCCTTCCCATCCTATCCCCTTGTGTCCTGTGTCTTGTGTGCCATCCCTTCACACCCTGTCCCGTGTCCTGTCCCCGCGTCCCCTCTCACCCCACGACTGGCACAGGAGGATTCTTCCAAAAGCACCGGGAGAAAGTGGCAATGAAGAGAATTGATAAGAAAGGCCCAGAAGGTGAGAAGTGACCCCAAAAGGGCTCCAGGCTGAGGCGTGGTCCCTCCTTGGAGGCTTTTAATTGCAGCAGGAAATCAGATTTTCCACACTTGATCCCTGAGAGCAGAGTGAGGGGGTGGCAGTGATGGGGGACAGTGGGACAGCTCAGGGAAAAGGGTCTATTTAGGGGCTGCAAAGAGGGAAAAGAGCTGGTGGAGCCCAGCATCCCCCACAAGCAGCATCCCTTGGGAACAGTGCCAGGCTGTGAGGAACCCCTGAGATGAATTCCCTCCCTCGAGTCCCAGAGCCAGCAGTCCATAGAATCATGGAATATCCTACATTGGAATGGACTGTTGGATGGTGTTTTCCATCTATCCAGCCTTGTGGGTGATGTGCCAGGCAGAGACAAGGTCTGGGACACACTGGGAAGTTTTATGGTCTCACTCAAAGCCCTGCCAAGTGGGGCAGTGGGGGTCCCCTCTTCCCTTCTGAGGGAGGTGGGAGGAAAGAAAAATTGCCTGTGTCATCCCCATCCCACAGGAAATGAGAACACCCGAGACAGGCAGAGACTCTGAGAATTCCTTTAATTGCTGTTAACTGCAAGTCTGTAAAAGGTTTGGAGAAAGTCATCATTACAAAACTACCAGCTGTTAGAATTGTTCCTGGTTTGTCACCCCAGCTAGAAAAGGCTCAGGGAGATGTGGAATAGTTCAGAACAGAATATTGCACAACCAACCCAATGGTTAATTTGACTAAAGAAGAAAAAAAAAAAAAAGTGACACAGATGCTGCATCCTCGAGCTCTGCCCGGGGCCCAGGGGTCAGCTGGGACTCACAGCAGCCCCGAGTCCCCACTGGTGTCCCCTGCCCACCACAGCTAAATCTGAGCCAGGACAAGGTGAGGCTCTGCTGGAGCCACCACACCCCAGGCAGGAGCAGAGCTGTCCCCAGCCCTCAGGGGTTTGGCAGGACAGGGATGCTCCCACATGGAGATTCTCCCCAAAGGAGGAAAAACCAACCCCAAAACCCCAACTCTTCCCAGTGCACCTCACTTAGTGCTGTCCAAACCCAGCAGGAAACCCAGAGCTCCAGTGGAGCAGCCCTGGAAGGGGCAGGACAAAGGCAGAACGTGTGAAACCACTACCCCAAAGGCCAGGGAGGGCACTGTCCCCTTGGGAAAACTGTGCATTAGCAACATCTTGTGTCATTACAAGGAAACTGCCCCAAAAAGAGGCTGTGGGGCTGAAGGAAGCATTGCAAGCAGTCACGGGGACTTAAGTGAAGGAACCCAAGTGAGCATAGCACAGCTCGTGGGGCTGCAGGGCCTGGCATGGGTGGGACAGGGGTCAGAAGGGGGGACACAGCCTCAGCCAACAGGTACCACCCACATTTGGGAGCCTCTGCCACCCCCCAGGCTGTGAGAGGGAACGGCCAAGCAGAGGTTAAAGTGGTCAGAGGGTCAGGCTGGGGCTTTGCAAGGGCTGAACTGGGCACCACAGTTCTGCTTCTGGGTGACCCAAACCACTGCCCGCCCAGCAGGGCTCAAGGAAGAGCAAGCCACAAGGATTTTGCTTGGAGAATTTAACTAGAAAGACACAAAACCCAGAGCAGGAAGGTGGTGCAGCTGCAAAGGGGGGAGCAGCGAGCCTTGGCTCTTCGAGAAACTGCTGGAAACAGGGGTTTCCATGACAAAAAGCTTCCAAGACAAAAAGCCAGGCAGAAGCTCAGGGTTTGGCAAGGGGTTTGGCTTCTTCCAGGGTCAAAGCCACAAGCCAAGTGCCTTTTTGTGCAGCACCTCCAGCCCCAGGCCCTCTCCCTGGGCGTTGCTTTCCGGGTGGGAAGCGCGGAGCAGCGAGCGGAGCAGGCACAGCCACATCCAGGAGCCTCTCAGCTGGAGGTTACACGAGCACACACAAGCAAAGACGGAGCCAGCTGGCAGCCTGGCAGCCCCCAGCACATCTGCCAGGGGTCTGAGTGCCCAGCTCACCCCGGGGACCCCTCACTCTGCCTCTTCCCAACACGTCGGGGTCAGTTTTGGCTTGGCCAGTCTCTAGGACCTATGGAGAAGTCGGGCTCCCGTGTGCCAGTGACCTCCTGCTTCCTCCTCCTGGATCTTGAAGGGGTCACTTGAGTTGCCCACAGGTTTTATCAGGAATGGAACTGCTCCAGGCTGGAGCTGCAATCCCCAGCACAGTCACACACAAAGGAACAGCCGGTCTGTGATTGGATTCACATTCGATGGTGGAAATGAGCCTGTGACACACACTGGAAGCAGTTGCTTTATTCCCAGTCTTCCCACTCTTCATCTTCCAGCTGCAAACAGGAGGAAGTTCGTTTCTGAACTGTTTCTGAACTGCTTTCAGCAGTTTCTGTAACTCAGCAGCTCCTCCTGCCCAGGGCACCTGACTCAGCACAAAGCCTGATGTATCCTCACGCTCCCACACCTTCCCAACAGGGATTTGCCTGCTCTGTTCCCCTGGGGAAACCTGCACACTCATCCCACCAGCCCTTCTCCGCTCACGCAGCATCACCCCAAGGGGCTGCTGACGGTTTTGGGGAGCAATTTTGCCTCCCCTGACTCACCTCCCCAGACATTTCCACCTTGGAGAGCGCCAGCTGCACCTCCTCTTCAGTCATGTCCAAATCAAAGTCCTTTTCCCAGTCCTCACTGATATCCGTGCTGGAGCCTGGAAGCACAAACATCCCCACTGAGCCACCAGAGCTGCACGTGCCCTCCAGATGCTCTGGAGAAGCCCAAGCAGGCCCTAAAGCCCTGGAATTCTCAAAGCTTAGAGGAGGGAAAGCCTCCACATTCCCAGGAAAGGGCTGCCAGCTCCCTGACGGAGATGGGACGGACTGAACTTGCTTCCCTCACAGCAAGGGCTGGCTCAGAACAAGTGGAAGAGGTGGATGCTGAAACATGTCCCAGTTCGCCTCTGGTCTGGGAGAACTGGGATGTGTCAGGTTCCAGTCACACAGAAAATGCAGCAGATAAGGAATAACAGGGGTGACTTAGCTATGGGGACTGCCATTGTCCCAGCAGGGACACTCTGAGGGATGACAGGCAGAGGGAAGGAATCACCACGTTCCCTACACAGAGCACAGCCTTTCCCGGCATCCAGGGACCAAAGGCCTGCTCTGCTCAACCAGCAGACTTTTGATTTCTTGTCCACTTCCACTCCACACACAGACCCAGTTCATGGCACTGGGCCACCTTGCTGGATCTTGGGTCGTTCCAGTGGCTTTCTGTCCCCAGAACCAGCACACCCACTATCCTGGGAGAGCAGGACGTCAAGAAAAGGTCTGGAAATGGTGTCAGACCTCTGTCTGAGACATGTCCTTAGTCCTGGAGGAGTCTCATCCTCCATTCTCCTGAGGGAGCAGAAAATGGGGCTCAGGAGAGGGACGTGGCATCAGCCCAGCTGCCTGCTGAGATTGTCACTACCTGATGTGCCCAACGTGACACTGCCCAGCAGCACCAGGATTTACTTCCACTTCATTTTCAGCCATTAGGATCTACCATTCCTGGTGGATTTTGGCCAAATCCCTTTCCTCTCCCCCATCACCACAAAGCCAGAGCCCCTTCCCCAAAAGCTGCCCCACCCAGGGGGGTTCCCAGGCCCTGCGTGGCCCCACACAAACCTTTCTTGCCGTTGTTGGAAGGGGTGGATTTGCCACTATCCGAGTTGAGCTCGAAGACTCTCAGATCTGTGGGCCCTTCCTCTCTCAGAGTCTCTGTCCTGCCCTGGCCTTTGCTCTCCCCCTCTCTGAGCTCTGTTCCAGCCGCTGGCTCCGAGGATGCTGCGGATTCCTCGGCAAGTGCAGAAGGCTGAGCAGCTTCTGGGGGCTTTGGCAGGGAGCTCTGCTCTTCCAAGGTGGCCTCCACCAGCCTCTGGGAGAGGTCTGTGGCCTCCAGGGCTGGTGCTCCAGTCTGTAGCTGGGTGGCAGGCACAGAGGCAGGGTTTGCAATCTGAGTCACAAGGGACACGCTCTCGCTGCTCTCCGAGGGGCTCTGCTCCACTGGGACCAGCTCCTGGGGCAGGACAGCCCAGCTCTCCCCGGAGGGACCCTTGGGAGCAGCGGGGTGCTTTCCTTCCAGGGCTGCAGGGGTGGGTTCTTTCTGTGCTGCTCCTGGAAATGTGATGTTTGCACAAGGCAGGGGTGACATCCCCAAGAACTCCTCTGTAGGGAGGCAGAAGAGAAGGGAGAGATGTTTCAGCAAGTGCAGCAGCAGCAGCTGGGCTGGGAGCTGGATTTCATGGAATCACAGAATGCCCTGAGCTGGACGGGATGCACAGGGATCACGGAGTCCAACTCCTGGCCCTGCACAGACATCTCAACAATCCCACCCTGTGCCTGGGAGTGTTGTCCTGGAGCTCTGGCAGCCTTGGGGCCGTGAACATTCCCTGGGGAGCCTGTTCAGCGCCCCATCACCCTCTAGGGGAAGAACCTCTTCCTGATATCCAACCTAATCCTCCCTGGCACAGCTCCAGCCGTTCCCTGGGTCCTGTCACTGCTCACAGAGATCGGAGCTGCCTCTCCTTTGCCCCTCGTGATTTGTGGGAGTGAGGAGGAGCCATCACCCCATCTCTAACCGAGGCATGATGAGGTCTCCACAAACCCTCCCAGAGCCCCAAAACCTGACCCACCTTCATCCTCCTCCCAGCCTGGTTCTTCTTGGTGCATGCTCTGCTCTGCCCTCTGCTTCAGAGCTTCCCTCCGGGCTTCATCCTGCAGGGAATGCAACGTCAGCAGCTGTCCCTGTCCCCAGTCCCTTTATTCCCTGAGGCATTTTGGCACCACTGACAACAAGAAGGCATCCTAGATCCCTGCTTTCCCACAGGAAAAGCAGCCACAAGCAGCCCCCCACCCTGACCCACCTGCTCCAGGCGATGCACTCTGTAGAAGTAGCGCTGCCAGAACTCCGAGTGGGAAACAGCCACAGGGACCTGGGAGGGACACGGGAAAGGGATGAGCCACTTCACAGGGAGAGCTGCAGCTGCTGCCATGCCCCTCTCTCCTCCCAAACCTCGCAGCTATCCCCGTGCACCCTGCAAGGCGCTGTGTTTTCAGGTGCACAGGCCGGGGAACAAGCCTCAGATGCTCCAAAAAGCATTGGATTGTTCCACAGGAACTCCTGTTCCAGGCCCACGACAAAAAAACTGGGAAAAATAATACAATCTGCTGCCTAATCCCCATGGAATCATTTTACCATGTAACCACAGTTGTTCCCATACCAACCCCAGAGCCCAAACAGGTCAGGGCTTCCCTGCAGCATTCCCCAAGCCAGGAATTGCCCAGGCAGGGCCTCACCATTTTGGTGTAGAGTGCCCGGATGGAAGGGCTGGTTGCCAGCAGCTCTGCAATCTCCCCTTTCTTCTCCTCCAGGTTGAACTGAGCGAGCCAGGCCTCGAGCAGCTCAGCAGGGCCTGTTTGGGACAAGCACAGAGTTAACCTCGGCACAACCCAGGCCAGGAGAGTTTGGGGAAGTTTCGTTGGAAGGATGCTACAGAGCAGCTGGGGCAAAGCAGGGAGGAGACACAGGGCTCAGAGCTCCTCTGCCAGCACAAGGCCACGTGGCACCAGTTTAAACTGGGCCAGTAAATTCAGATTAAGCTGGTCCTTGAAACAGCCCTATCTGCTGTCCATAGCTGGCTCCAGTGGCAGCCAAACCAGCCCTGCTGGCCAAAGGCTTTAGGAATTCCAGCTGGCCCCTCAGGGGCAGCACCCTGGACCCCCCAGGACCCTCCCATACCATCAGGCTCGTTGCAGTAGGTGGCTGGGTCAGACTGGAGGCTGTAGAGACGAGCCTGGAGGAGACACACACAGGGACAGCTGTCAAGGCAAGGGGTAGAAACAGAGCCCTGGGGACAGGGCTCAGGATTCCACATCCCAGAGCCTTCCCTGGGAATGGGACACTCACCTTGGCACTGTCGTAGGGCTCGGTGGTACCTGAGGGTGTTGCCATCAGTGTTATAACATCACAGTCAATGGTCTTGTCCGGTGAGGGAGCAAAGGTGTCCGAGATGACCCCCAGGAAGTCTGACAGCCCCTTCCTCACCTTTTCAGTGGCACCTGAGGAACCTTCTGTCCTCTTCAAGAGAAGAAGCAGCACAGTGTCAGTAACGTCCCAGGATTTCTGGGTAGGATCCTTATGGAAGCAAGATGTCTCTCCCTTCAAGTGCTGTGGAGGTGACTGGGCTGGAAGGGTGTGGTGGGAGGCACCTGCCTCGGGTGGGGAACTGAGCCAAGGCTTTGTGGGAAGGACACGGCCAGGTTTGGGGCTGGCTGGTTTGGGGTGGGACTGTCCCAGCAGCAGGGCTGAGGGGGACAGCTCGTGTGGAGAGCCAGTGCCACCCCACAGTGACACCGCCAGTGTCCCGCCTGCTTGGCACACGAGGAGAGGGAACCACAGGGAACCTTCCTCTGCTCATCTCCAAGGACGTGGAGTCATAGGACAAGGGGGAATGGCCTTAAGCTGAAGAAGGGCAGGGTTGGATGGGATATTGGGAAGGAACCCTTCCCTGTGAGAGTGGGGAGGCCCTGGCACAGGGTGCCCGGAGAAGCTGTGGCTGCCCCATCCCTGGAAGTGTCCAAGGCCAGGCTGGAGCAACCTGGGATGGTGGAAGGTGTCCCTGCCCATGGCAGGGGTGGCACTGGATGATGTTTAAGCTCTCCCAGCCCCTACTCACTGCCAGCTTGTCCTTGACCACGCTGGCCGTGGCGGCGATGGTGCAGGCGGTGTCGTGCTGCACCACCTGAGTGAACTCAGCCAGATCCCTCTTCATGAATTCCAAAGCTTCTGTGGACTGCAGGAAGAGAACAGATGGATTGTCCAGTGTTTTGGTTCTCCAACAAAGCCACGATCACTCCCAGCATGTTACAAAAACTCAAGTGTGAGAGTTTAGCCCAGCTGAGCCCTTACCCCAACCTGGGTAATGAGTAAGACCAGAGTAACCTGAATAACAACAAGATTTGCTATGCCCAAAACACATTCCAGGAGGTTTTTAAGCTAAGAATAGAAAAACACAGGTTGGAAAAAGCCTTGTTTTAAGTTTTGCGTGTAATTAACACAAGCAGCGCTGTCACAGGCAGGAAATTACACATCACAAAGCGATCCTGGAAGCACAACTCTCTCAGCTGAGGGGATGATTTTCACATGACAGAGCCCAACGTGCTCCCTGAGCCATAAACACATCCCAATCCCGTTGTGGGGAGACCCCTCCCGGGCTCTCCTCCAGCTCCCAGCCCAGCCCCGGCTCCCGGGCCGCCCCGCAGATCCCGGCCGATCCCGGCGATTCCCACCTTCTCCTTGACAGCCTGGTAGCTCTGCTGGAGCCAGCTCCGCCACCAGCCCCCGTCCTCCCTGTGTGGGACACGGCGTCAGGACACGGCGACACACACAGAGCCCTGACTCCAGGTCCAGACCCAGATCCCAAACCCAGACCCCAAACCCCAGATTCCAGATCGAGATCCTGACCCCAGATCCATATGCCAGACCCTAGATCCAGGCCCCATATCCCGATTCTAGCCCCAGCACCCAAACCCTAGATCCCAGATCCAGATCCCGAACACAGACCCAGATCCTGGATTCTGACCCCAGACCCAGATTCACGATCCAAATCCCAGACCCCAGTTCCCGATCCCATACGTAGATCCCAGACGCCAGATCCAGATCCCAACCCCAGATCCAGATCCCAGATTCCACCCCCCAAACTCCAGCCCCGCCACGGCCCCGCCCCACTACCACAGCCCCCCCACGCCTCCCCCGGTCCCGTCCCGGTCCCGTCCCGGTCCCGCCGCCCCCCGGCCGTGCCCCGCTCACCCCTCCGCCATCTTGGCGGTGTGACGTCACCAATATTTACCGACCCCTCACCCCGCGGGCCCCGCCCCCGGAGCCGTGCCTCGCTGACGTCACTTCCGGCCCCTCCCCGGGGGGCGGCCCGGGTACGGCGGCCGGGCGGAACCGGGAGGGGGACCGGGAGCGGGCGGAGGTGAGCGATGGGTAGCGAGCGCTCCCCGGGGCGGGCAGGGCCGCGTTCCGGGACACACCGGGACCGGGCAGAACCGTCCTTGGAGCAGGGAGGGATCGCGGTACCGGGCAGGATGGTCCTTGGCGTTCGGCGGGATGCCGGTAGCGGGAGGGTCGGTCCTTGGCGCGGCGGGGCATCCCGGTACCGCGCAGGGCGGTCCTTGGCGTTCTAGGGGATCCCGGTAACGGGAAGGACGGTCCCTTGGTGTTCCGGGATGCTCCCTGGGTACCGGGAAGCACGGACCCCCGGTACTGGGCAGGACGGTCCTTGGAGCAGGAAGGGACCCCCGGTACCGGGCAGAACAGTCCTTGGCGGGGTGTGGGATCCCTGGTACCGAGCAGGACGGTCCTTGGAGCAGGGAGGGATCCCAGTACCGAGCAGGATGGTTCTTGGCGTTGTAGGGCATCCCAGTACTGGGAAGGACGGTCCTTGATGTTCTGAGATGCTCCTTGAGTACCGAGAAGCACGGACCCCCGGTACTGGGCAGAACGGTCTTTGCTGGGTACCAGGCAGGACGGTCCCGGTCCTTGGATCACGGAGGGACCCCAGTACCGAGCAGGACGGTCCTTGGAACAGGGAGGGACCTCCGGTGCCGGGCAGGACGGTCCTTGACGATGTCTCCGGGTCGCTGGTGCGGCTCCCCCTGTCCCCGGTGTCCCCGGTGTCCATTTTAAAATGGGAGGGGGTGGCAGTGGCGGTGGCCCCGGGGGCCCGGTGCTGACGGCTCGCTCTGTTCCCCGGCACAGCCATGGAGGTGCAGTCGTACTACACCAAACTGCTGGGGGAGCTGAACGAGCAGCGCAAGCGGGATTTCTTCTGCGACTGCAGCATCATCGTGGAGGGCAGGATCTTCAAAGCCCACAAAAACATCCTGTTCGCCAACAGCGGCTACTTCCGAGCGCTGCTCATCCACTACATCCAGGACAGCGGCCGCCACAGCACGGCCTCGCTGGACATTGTCACCTCCGAGGCTTTCTCCATCATCCTGGATTTCCTGTACTCCGGGAAGCTGGATCTGTGCGGGGAGAACGTGATCGAGGTGATGTCGGCCGCCAGCTACCTGCAGATGACCGACGTGGTCAACTTCTGCAAAACCTACATCAGGTCCTCCTTGGATATCTGCAGGAAAATAGAGAGGGAAGCAGCTTTCTACCAGGCTGACAGCGGGAGCTCGGCCAGGGAGGGCACCTCCTTCAGCTCCAAGAGCCAGTGCTCTGCCTCCGTGTCTTCCCTGCAGGAGAAGGAGAGGATTCCGGAATGCCAGCAGGACCCTCCCTGCGGGGACTGCAGCAGCTGCCACCCTCTGGAGCTGGTGGTCAGGGACCCCCTGAGCAGCGAGTCCCCGGACAACATCAACTCCTCGCTGCCCAAAGGGGTGGAACCCAAGGTGGAGTTCGACCCCGACGAGGTGGAGGTGGAGGTGGGCGAGCGGCTGCCCCAGTATCCCACGCCCATATCCCTGGAGCAGATGGAAGAGGGGCAGCCTGTGGACCTGGCCTGCAATAACTACCACATGAAGCAGTTCCTGGAGGCTCTGCTGCGCAACAGCTCGGCCCAGAGGAAGGAGGACGTGGTCCATCACTTTGTCCGGGGATTTGAGGGTAGGGCTGAGGACGCAGGAGTAGCCATGAGCTCCATGATGGACATTCACAGCGACTGGTATGGTGAGGACACAGGTGAGAGGACTCGGGGGGCGCAGGCTGTGGAATTAAGGAGGGGGCAGCTTCTTTTGTTACTCTTGTTCAGGAATATATTGCTGAATATTTTGGCAGAGCGAAATAAACTCTTGTTGTGGACTTGAAAAGCAGCTGTACTCGTTTGTTCGGTGCAGCCCCTGGGAGGTGAGTATTCCTGAGAGTTTTCCAGCCCCTTTGGAGCAGAAGCTGGAGCTCGGTGGGGGTGATTTGCTCTAATAAACAAACTCATTGGGACCTCATTGAAGGGCAGGTGAATTTTTATGAAGAGTTTTCCTCTCGTGATGGTCGTGGCATAAAGAGCAATCCAAGAGGAGCTGAGCCGCCACAAGAGGGATCTGCTGCGGGACCTGGTGCAGCAGGAGGAGCTCATCCCACCAGAGCTCCCGCCAGTGCTGCTGGATGATGCTCTGTTTGCTCCTGCTCGGAACTTCAGAGGGCAGAGATCAGTTTTATCCAATACTGAGGGGTTCCTACAAGTCCTTTAGGAGCACTGAAAGCTTTAACCTCCGAGGTGTTGCACAAAGATGAGGCTTTTTTTTACTTTTGAGCTGTTGGTCACTGAGGTTCTGGAATATCTCAGGAACATCTCCTAGCAGCAGTGTCAGGCACCTGGAGAAGAAGAAAATCATGCCCATATTGCATTTATCTGAAGTGGACAATAAAGATTTGGGCATTTTATCTTGTTTTTGATAAGTGCTTCGTCCAAACAGCCCCGTGAGGACAGGAGGTGGCTCTGACAAACTCCCAAGTGCCACAGGTGCTGAGGATGTGGCAAAAGCCACCTCTGTGGGCAGCACACAGGGCTTGCACTGCCTGCTCTGCTGGAGCCAGCAAGATTATTTTCACGTCATCTCCAGCTCAAGCCTGCCCGTGTGATCTCAAAGCCAATAAAACCGACAAATCCTCTCCCTGCTTTAAAACCAGGCACTGATAAAATCACAAATCCAGTTTTACTGCCACCAGCAGCTCTCAGAGCTGAGCTGTCGCCACTCGTGCTGCTGCTTTTTGGACATGTGGCAAGGCAAGAACATCTTAACACACAGACCTCACTTCTGCTTTTCCTCTCTCAACATCTCCAGGCTGTTAATGAATCATCAGAAGGGAAATGCTTCCAGAATTTGATAGAGAACATCAGGTGTCCTGACAATATATCAGAAATGTTAGTGGTAGATGGGGTTTAAGTAGGAGTGAGGGAAAAAAAAAACCCTGAACTTTCCATTCCTTATGTTTCTGTGCTAAAACAGGACATTTTCAGCACTGAGAAGAGTGGGAGTTTCTCAGCTTTCCGTGGTGCTGCTGCCTCAGCATTTTCACGAGGCACCAGAAATGAGAAATACAAACTCCTGATGAAAGAATGGTGCACTCAGGGTAAGAGAGGAGATAAATGCCACTCGTTTTCCAGTGTCCACCTCTGTTCCAGTCACCCCTGGCCCACTTCACAGCAGCTGGGGGGTAAACAGGCACCTGTAGAGCACTGGAAGCAAGGCAGGGCTAAGAACTGGGTTGGTTTGGTTTTTAATGGAGCTCTAAATGCCCAGCAGGGATTAGCAATACCTTGGGAAGGTGCAAAATTGGGTGAGATGACTCTCACTCACATCATTAATATGAGACACACCTCTTTTGATGGTGGGTTGGATAAACCTCCATTCAAAGGATGCTCTGCAACCTCTGGAAGAGCTCAAGGCTTGACACACAAACACTTCCCTGAATCAGTGCCTGGAACAGGGAAAATTAATCCTTTGGCATCACACCTCCACCTTTCTGCTGGGAGGGAAGCTCACCCTGGGCTGGTGCTGAAAAACTGAGCAGTGCCCATGTTTATGTAAAATGTGATCTTCAAATTTAATTCTCTTTTTGCACCTGACTTCGTAAGTTGTGTATTGCTTGTGGTTCGGTTTTAGGAACAGTAAAATACCGTCAGCAAATGTATTGGAATCCTCCATCTTGCTATTCCCAACAGGAATGCTGAAGTGAATGGCAGTAGAAACAAACAGTCGTATTTTCAGATCTAAATATAAAAGCACACGGACACGGTGTGCTGTTCCTGCCTGCAATTTGTGTTAAAGGCTTTCGTTTCTGATGCTGTTTAATGCTAATAGTTTCATAATAACAAAAAAAAAAGGAAGTGGCTGAGGTGGAGCAGAGAGCCCACTGCACTAAAAGCAGATTTTGGGTACTTAATTAAACGGCCTCTTAAAATGAAATGTGTTTTGCTGTCATGAGCAACAGACAGGCTGCTTTTCCAGGGACTCGGGCACCTGCAGCTGCCTGAAAGTCTGCAACTGCACGAGCTGAGGAAACCCCAGGTAAGCCAAGCCCAGGGAGAGGGGCAGGTGGAGTTCTCTTGCCTCCGACCTGCCGCGAGCAGCCAACACAGCAGCTCCGGACGCGGCCCTGCTGCCTGGTCTAACCCCCTGTGCGTTTTTTATCCCCAAAGGTGATGTGCTGGTGGTGCCAATCAAGCTCCACAAGTGCCCCTTCTGTCCCTACACGGCCAAGCAGAAGGGGATTCTCAAGCGGCACATCCGCTCCCACACCGGGGAGAGGCCCTATCCCTGTGAGACCTGTGGGAAGCGCTTCACCCGGCAGGAGCACCTCAGGAGCCACGCCCTCAGTGTGAGTCTGAAGGATCTGCCACGGAATTTATTTTAAAAGGTGGTTTTTTTGGTGTTTTCCCAGTCGTATTTCCCAAAATATGCTGGGGGAAATGATTGTTGCCGCTGCGAGAGAAACTTTCCAAGTGGTAATAAGCCACTGGTATTTGGTTCATTGTTTCGGTCCATTGGATGGTTGATATTTCTCCTGAAGTGGGCAATAAGGATTTGGGCATTTTATTTTCCCAGTCTGTTAGATGGGATACTGGGAAGGAATTCCGCCCTGTGAGGGTGGTGAGGCCCTGGCACAGGCTGTGGATTCCCCATCCTTGGAAGTATCCAAGGCCAGGTTGGACAGGGCTTGGAGCAACCTGGGATAGTGGGAGGTGTCCCTGTTCATGGCAGGGATGGGCAGGATGAGCTTGAAGGCCCATTCCAACACAAACCATTCCAAGATTCTTGTGCTCGGGTAGCTCTGTGGCCGGGATCGCGATGGGGTCCCCTTCAGCTGCACTGTGGCTGTTTCCCTGTTCTGGGAGTGTATCCAAACCAGCAGGTTGCCTTTTTTCGTTCGTTTGTTTATTTTTCCCAGAATATTTGCTGCTTTCCCTGCAGGTCCATCGCTCCAACAAGCCCATCATCTGCAAGGGCTGCAGGAGAACCTTCACCAACAGCCTGTCCCAGGGGCTGCGGCGCTTCGGGCTCTGTGACAGCTGCACCTGTGTCACCACCACCCACGAGGACTCCATGCCCATCAACCTCAGCCTCATGGAGACATCCTCAGAAGGGCAGGAAAAGGGGGACGCTGACAACGACTGGCCCATCTATGTGGAGTCTGGGGAGGAAAACGAGCCGGCTGATGATGATGATGATGGCGACGACAAGCAGGAGATCCACCGGAGTTTGTCAGACAGAGAAGCTCTGATGTAGCAGTGAGAGGAGAGGGGGAGCACTGGGAGGCTCCCTGGCAGCGTCTGCAACAGAAAACTGCACGTTTGCCCAATTTGTGACACTGTGCTGGTTTATATGATTCCGTTTTTTTCAATTCCAGAGCGGGGAGTAATTGGAATTTTTAATACTTTTTAAGTTCTCAGTGCTGTGCACCAGAAATCCGTGAAGAATCTTCTGTCTGGGGTTCACAGAGGTTGGACTTGAGCAAATTCTCTGCCTCCTGGTTTTGATTTTGCAGGTGGAACATCTCTGTGTTGTTTTGGTAACAAATAATGCTGTCGTGGTCCCTGATCTGGAAGGGGCACCACCTTTTCTCAAGATGACATGAAATGTAGTTTACATCTCTTACCTTGGGACCTTCCCAAATTGATCTGGGATCCTTCTGTATCAGGACAGTATTATCTAAATTAAAAACCACAGGTGTTTGCTTAGACTGGATTTCACGTGGAAACCAGGGCAGAAAAACCAGGATAACAAAAAATAAAAGTATGCTGCTACTGGAAGGATAGACAGTAAGAATAAATATATTTCACATGTCCTTAATTGCAGGAATTTAGAGATCAAGCTTCTCTTTCTAATTTTTCCTGCATCTTCCTCTCCTAAGAGCTGCAGATCTTGAGCTGTGTCTTTAATGTCTTTAATTAGACATCACTAATCTTGGTTTAAGAAATATTAAGCACAAATAATGGTGTCTTGTGGCCTGGTCTCTCAGTTTAGACTGAGAGAAATGCCCATATTCTTTTCAGCTTTTTACAACGGGAGTTAAAAGCTGTCAAGCAGGTTCCTTGGGAATTCTGACTCTGGCAGATTAAATTACCAAATCCACCAATAACCTTTTTGAATCCTTTTCTCTTTTACTATAATTTTTTTTAGAATTTGGGGATTCTCTCATGGTTTCTGTTGTGTGAATTAATCCAGGTATTTATTTACTTTTTAAAAACCCCTCCACTGTGGACCTCCTGTTTCTTTGCTGGGATAGCTAAAGGTTTTCAAAGGAGGTGAGATTTTGTTCCCTTTCCAGCAACAAGTTGATAAGAGCTATCAAAACTCAGGCTGGGAAGCTTTAGAAAAAAAACCCACAGCACAACAGAAAGTCTGTTTGCTTAGGGGTGACCTCCTGTTCCCTAACGAAGGGACAAAACTGAAATATACTGTGAAATGAGACTGTTAATGCTTCTTTCCTCTGCTGTTCATAAGTGTTTCATGAAAAGGCAAATTTCATGAGTCTTTCTGGCTGGAGCAAGTGCTGGATCAGAATTCTGTAGACAGATTTGGCTGACAAAGAGTGAGCAGTTCCTACCACTTGAGACAGCGTTTCTTGAGGTTTTTGGTGTAAAGACTTAACACTTGGCAAACTTAAAAAACAAAAAGCCCTCTGATTGAACCAGGTTTTGGGTTTTTTTCTGCATACCTCGTGCTCTTCTTTCACATATTGAAAAAGAACAATTCAGCTTCTCCCTCTGCTTCACCCTGCAGTGAAACAGTCCCACCACGATGTTGGGTTTCCTTGTGAGAGGTGATTCTGCTCTCACCAGTGCAGTCAGGGGTTCATTGCCACACCAGGTAGGATGAGGAGAGAAGAAACAAAGTTCTTTTTTAAAGAAATCACTTTACTGGTGGCTGCTGAAAAGAGCAGAAGGCAGAGACTTGTTTTGTTGTGGCCTGGTCCAAGTTCTGGATGAGTGTCACCTTTGCAAGACACCATGGAATTTTCTACTTTTATTTTCTGTCCCTTAATTTGGGTAAGTTTCAGCCATCCCTGTTCCAGGTCATCAGTAAACATGAGTTTGTGGTAGCTGGAAGGATCATAGTGAAACATCATCACAGGAGAGCCTCACTGGGACAAGACCTTCACAAAATTCCCTGCTCTGTAGCCCCTGTTTTAGTCAGTCTGAATTAAGACCATCAAAGGGACAACTCATGTAGGTGCCAGATTTGGAGCTGAGCTCCTCTGGAAATCCAAAAAAATGTCTGGGTCCTCAGGGCTCTTGAAAATCTGAGCAAAAGATTGTGAATTCAAAAGATAGTGAATTTGTGGGCTTGTAAATCTTGCTGGAGCATTTGGAAATGCCACTTCCAGCCTCCCAGGGCGTGTCTTTTCTGTCTACTGTCATCAATCTGGGCTACTGCTCAATTTTTGGGGAGTCCATCCAACACCAAAGGGTGGTTTTTTGGTTATCTGCCTGTCTGATAAAGGAGGGACTTCATGCATTTGAGAAAGAGTCATGGAATTATCTGTGTTTGTTGGGAGACTCACTCGCTGATGGGAGTGAGGCACGGATGTAAATAGGGATCCAAAATGATGTTTTAGTGACCAGGCACCCCCGGTCCTGGCCATGAAGATTCCACCTCGCTGTAAATACTGGGAGAAGCCACTGGACCTGGAATCCCAGCTGAGCTCGTGCTCCACTGGACCTGGAATCCCAGCTGAGCTCGTGCTCCACCGCTGTGGGAAGCTCCTGGCACGGCCCAGCTGCGCTGACCCTGAGCCCTGTGGAGACACTCGGAGCAGGGAAAACGAACCTCTTGGAAAGTCTGGGTGTTGTAAGAGCTGCAGGAATGGCTGCAGAGACCTTTTCCTTCAACATGCTGTCTTTGCTCTTAGAGACTGTTCATGTGTGTCTTTGTGCCTAGAGAATGGAGCTGTGAGGGGGTCGGGGCGGGCGGGGGGTAGGCCGTGCACATTCCACGTGGGAAATCACCACCAAACTCGGGTGTTTCCTGTTGAATTGTCATTTTGTGCTGCTTTGGTTTTTCTGTGGAGTCCTTTCAGCCTTTGTATGTAGAAGAGGATGTAGTTGATCCACATTTTCGTGGCCAGGGTGTTCATGTAAATCTGTTTGCTTGTGCTTTCCACTTAGTTTTCTGGGTGTTTTTTCCTGAAATCTTCCATTGTAGGTCCAGCCTCTACAAGCTTTGAGAAAATGATGTGGCTGTTTTAAATCTTCCTATGGTGCTTGATGAAGAATTCAAAAACAATGTTTTTAGGAGAGTTATTTCTAATATAATCTCTTTCTCAAAGGTTTTTAAAGGCCGTGCAGGTGACATATCTTAAAGTCTTAGCTCGATGTACTTGACTTTGTTTAGGACTACACATTTTAATGTATTTTTGCACATAAATGCACTGTATTTCACTGAAGGAATACATGCTGCACTGGTATTTGTAGTGCATTTTAACCTCTTGGTGCAAGCCCTTGTAAATCTTCCAAATGTGGTCATTTGATTTCCTGATGTTTTGTAAGACAGTTTCATAACTGAAGTCCTTTAGTCCAGTAACGACGAGAAATTCTTATAAACTGAACTTTATTTGTAGAAGTGACTGAACTATATTTGTGCATCTTGGAGCATTCTGGAGTTTTTTGGATTGTCTAGAAAATAAAACTCTCTGAGAGGGTTGCTTTGATTTTTTTACCATTCAGATGTTGACTGAATAAACCTGAGAGTGTCCAGATTAAGGCTCACGTTTCAATCTCTTGAATTAAAATTAAATAATTAATATTTCAATTTAATTAATCTGATTTTTAAAAATAATAAATCAATTTCTGGGGACAGCCGCTTTGCAAGAAGAACCAGGTTCTTGGTAGGAAAGGACTAAAAGGATCCTGTCCATTTAAACCCCAGCCAAGTGAGTTTTTTAGAAAATCTTTTATGTTATTAACACCTGTCTTGGTTTTCTTAACAGTCTTTGTAGTTCTATACTAATTTAACTTCTTTAACTCTTTTTAAAGCTTTTCATTTTTTGTGCTGGGAAGCAGACACTGACCCCAGCTGGGAGGAAAGGCATGTGGGGATTGGAGGAACAGCACCCCAAATATTCATTCTGAGTAATTTTGAATTATATTTAATCATATTGAGTATTTCTCAAACAATCTCGTGGCAAGCACACAATTTTCCCATTTTTTTCCAAGAAAGATGTGAGGTGCTGAAGAACTCAGAGGGGATGAGGGTGGTTGTCTCCACCCTCAGCGAAAAGGACTTTTTTGGGAGAAGCAGGGAGGAAAGCAGGACAGTCCAGGGCCATCAGAGGGTGTCAAAGAATTTGGGGAGGAGAATTGTTTAGATCCAGCTCTAAGTCATCAACTTGAGCTGTATGCAAATATGGAACATTTGGGTGTTACGGGAAACTGGGTTAAGGGAAAAGTTTAACGAGTGTTTAAATCGTTCTGCTGGTACAGGATTAGGATTTTGGGGTTCCTGTGTTGATGAAGCTCCTGACAAATTCTGCTGAGATTCAGGAACAACCTCTGGAAACATTGTCACAAAATCTCAGGCTTTCCCTAAATTGTACCTTAGTGCCAGAGGGAAGATTCCTCCCTGGACTCTCGGGTTTGGGACGGAGCATTCCGATTTCCTTTCCATCTTGAAAAAGGAAGCGATCTCCTGGTGACCTGGAGGCTGGATGGATTTGTACTTGGAGATTTGGGTTTGTACTCGGAGGTGCAATCCCAAATTCCTGGGCAATTCCTCCCTCCCGGTTTGGTCCCTGGGGCAGCCGAGGACAGGACCGATGATGGCGGTGCAAATGAAGTAAAGCCAAATCCAAGCTGGCAGCGATTACATGAAAATTGTAATCTCATTCCTAATTCATTTCTTGTCAGTATTTGAACTGTTCTTTAAGTTTTTCTAGTACAGGCTCTTCGGTTTTCTTTGGCAAAGAAATATCCCTGGATATTTAAAATCAGAAAATGTTTTATTATTATAGATTACTGTTAATTCTTAGTCAGATTTGGTTACCAAAACCAATGAGAAACGCACGTTAATAATTTTTGTATCAGCAAGAAAAATGTCATTTTTTTTAGAGTAAATTGTGACTTTTTCCCTGAAGAGCAGACTCTCAGTCTTGCCCTACAACACTCCTGCTGTGAGGAGCACCTCCTTCACCTCCTTCGCACAGCTGCCAAGCATATTCCCATTGGATGGGCTCTCCAAACAGCAGCTCAGCTCCAAGTGGCGCTTTCTCGGCTGGAATCGGCGACTCTCAAATTTAGAAATACAAACCCAAAGGACTCTCTGCATGTCTGGGATCAGTGGAATGTTTGGGATGTATCACAGTGCGAAATAGGATTAAATCAGCCCTGTGTATGAGAAAACCAAAGTTTGTTCCGGGGCCTTTCCTGGATCCACAGCACAGAGCAGTGAGCAGGGTCCTGAAGTGCTCTGAGGAAAGCACTTGCAGCATCTTTAAAAATTCTAATTAAGCTACTCTAGATAGCACTGATTCTTTTCCCCATATTTTAAAAATTCTATTCCCTGTTCCTGGCAGGTGGAGAACCCTTGAGCTCATGTTGATATTGACACAAACCACCACTGACAGACAAGTGGAAGCACCACTCAGGCAAGTCAAACAGAACAAATACCTACGGATGATCCTTTTCCAAGGGAAGTTCTCAGCTGATGAAATAATTTGGGCCTAGATCTGGAAAAAAAAAATGTTGAGGAACCTGGTCTAGTGGAAGGTGTCCCTGCCTGTGGCAGGGGCTTGGAATTAGATGGCCTTTAAGGTCCCTTTCAACCCAAACCATCCTGGGATTCTGTGATTCCATGTTATATAAAAAGAGGTGTTACTTATTTCACTTGACAGGCAAAAATCAAACTAAAGGAATGACCTCAAGAAGTACTAAAACCTGACACTACAAATAAATTTTCTGGTTTCTATTAAACAATCTGATTGCCTAGTTGTTTGTCTTCTTTATTTCTCAATGGTAAGAGCTGTGAGAAGCTGGTGTAAATTCCAGTTGTTTGGTGTTCAGGAATGATTAATTTGGAGCAGCATCTTAGAGAAGCAGAACGGGTCTCATAAAGATTTTGAAAGCATGGCCCGAGTTTGAAAGGAGAATCTACAAAACTAAGGATGTTTATTAAAAAGGGGGAATTAAGCTGAAAAATATTGCTACATATATAAAAACATATATCTATAAAAAATATATATTTATATTAATATATAAAATATATTAATATATTTATATTAAATTGGAAATGACCAAATGTATATGATATAGTGGGAGAATGCTTCTAATGATCAAAGGAAAGAGCCTTTGGATTATTATCTTTTGGATAAAGAGTCTTTAGTCAATTTTGCTACAGTGGGAAAAGAAGAATAAATTGTTTCAAGGTGGAATGTCTGAAGTTATGGAAGGGAAGGCCAAAAAAGCCACAAATGACACGGTTAAGGAAGAATGGCTTCCATGGGAAAATAAATATTTATGAAAAATAACTGGGGCGTCAAAATCACAGAAAAGACCCTGGTGGTAAGAAGAGGAAGGAGAACGATAGTAAACTTCGAGAGAGAGAGAAGGTGAGAGGTTCAGGTTTCGCTTTCAGACATGTTTTCTTCAGAAGATAACAGACACCAACAGAGAAAAGAAGATGTCACATCTCCTTTGGAGGATGCTGCCAGAGAAAGGAGAAGGATTTGGGTCATCGAGGCCCCTGCTATAGATAAAGATGTGAAAAGGAGGCATCTAGGGCATCCCATCCCCTCCCGGGCAGCATGTG
>WBMZ01000245.1:0-162923 GCA_013400975.1 Atrichornis clamosus
CGGACGGACGGGCGGGCGGCACGGCCAATCGGGAGCCGGGGCTCCGGGGACGGCCCAACGGGGCTCCGGGGGCGGTTACCGCCGGGCCGCCGTCGCCGGTGCCCCGAAAGCGGGGCGGCCGTGCCCGGGCCGAGTCCCGACCCCGCTGTGCTGGGGAGGAGCGGCTCGCGGAGGTGGCGTGGCTGCGGAGCTTTTCGGGTCGTGGTGCGGCTTTGGGCCTGCGGGACGGGCTGTGCCTTCACCCCCCAGCCTGGTTGCCCGGAGTCAGGATTGAGGCTCTCTCGTTACGGTGGGAATTAGTAGGCCTTGGTTGCGAATGCAGTCGGCGATGAACGAATCTTTAGCTTCGATAGGCTTGCATCGAAGAAAGGAACGTTTTCATTTTGGGATGATTGTGGCTGCAAAGCAGCAGCTGTAGGGCTTAGTTACCATTGAGAGTGTTTATATCGAGAGTACGTGTTGATTATTATTTAATGAAGTAGAATCTAGTACTAACGCAACATTAATCGAGATTATTTTTAGCATCCTGTCATGCTTGTCAACACTGCAAAATAATTTATTATGCAGTAGCAAAGTAACATGAAGAAGACATAATTAGATTTTAAATCAGACTTTGATAGATACCAGACAGAACTAGAGAAGATCAGCAATTTATAAACAAGCTTGATGTTGTTTTTACTGTGATAGTTACTAGAGCCAAGCTATCAAGAGGTTTCAATTACTAGTTAAAGTTACTTTATTGGAAGTTTGAAAACATATGTTTCAGTGGCCTGTTGAATCTAAAGATTGAGAATGTATGTTCAAAATAATTTTAAAATATAGGTTTTGACACCATTACTTAAAAAACTTTATAACAATGGGTTTGCTCGTCTCATATTATGAGCGGGTTCTGAAAGCATTCATCCAGGATTACTACAAAGCTGAAAGTAATTATGTGATTGGGAAAACTCTATGTGTTCTAACAAATGGCATATAAGCTGCTGATTAGCTACACAAATAGTAGAGCTTGTGGATTTCCAGCAGCTGGCTCTAGAATGGTTGAAATTGTGTCTCATTGTGTTTTGTCCCTGAAATTTCTTCAGTTGGTCCTTAAAAAACCAAATATATCTTCTTTTTTTTTTTGTTACATTACAAAAAGCCTTTTTATACTATTTCTGCACTTACAGTCTCTGTATAATTATGTTTATATTTTATTCGCAAGGCTTTATGTTGTGCTACTAGATGAGAATACTTGAAAAGATACTAATTCTCTTGTTTCTGAGCACTCAAAATGCTTACAGCATTATCATTAAAGTCATTAAATTTTGTTTCAATGTCAGTCAGCCTAGTCTGGTGTCCTACCCAATACATTTTTGACTCTTCTTATGTTTTATAGCACTTCATTGGCTCTTAATAAGGTATTTTTATTAAATTTTAAAGGAAGTCTGAAAATTCCAAATGTTCTGAAGTCTAAGGCTTCTTAGGGTACATAAGATATAGATAATATTTGGTACTCTATGCAGAAACTTATTGTTAATTTTGTGGCTCTTCAAGCATGGAAATTTTTGAAATCTTCTAGGTTTTTTTATGGGTTTTGTTTTCAGTATTTCTTCAGTTGCCTCATGAAGACCGATTACCTGGTCGGCATAACTTTGACAAAACTTGCTTTCTATCTTTTCAGATCAGTCCTAAAATTGTATTTATGTGCTGAGGCTGTCTTGCAAATGTTTATAAATAGCTGTCAACACTTAATTTGGATTTTATATCCAGCAGGCTCGCAGATGGGTCAGGGACTCTGGAGAATTGCTAGGAACCAGCAATTGCAACAGCAAGGATACAGTGGACAAGGCTATCTTACCAGAGAGCATGGTAGGAGGCTAGCTACTAACAATGTTTCCAATACAAGCCATCGCAAACAAGCCCAAGGAGGCATTGACATCTACCACCTGTTGAAGACAAGAAAATCTAAAGAACAAGAAGGATTCATTAACCTGGAAATGTTGCCACCAGAGCTTAGTTTTACCATTTTGTCGTACCTGAATGCAACTGATCTCTGTCTAGCTTCGTGTGTCTGGCAGGATCTTGCTAATGATGAGCTCCTCTGGCAAGGGTAAGCATGAAAAAAAGAAATATGATCTGGACACAGTAAAAATAATTAGGTTTTGAATTTGACTCAGTAAGTGCTTTTTGTCATTCTGACTTTAGCAAAGGTTTCATTAGTTAAATGAGATTTGACATAGAGGAAATATATGTAATTTAGAAATGTGTTATTCTGGATTTCAAATTACTATGTGGTATTACTGGAGATTGCTACATACACAAGTGTGCTTGGCACAAGTGTACATGTGTATTATTACATACCTGTTTGAGATGTGGGGAAAAAACTGGGACTTGTCTGCACTTTCGTATTAGCTCAAAGCATATCTCAAATGCTTGTATCATTACTTCTCTGAACTTCAAATAGATGTAAGCGTAACCAAGCAAACCTATTCAACCAAACTTCCAAATGAAAAGAAGTGAGAACTCATCTACTACACTTGTAGCAATTTAGGTGTATATTTTTTGGAAGATGGTTATGGAGGCAGGAAAGAAAAGGTCGGCTTTTCTCAAATGAAATTTCTACAGTCTAACACTTGAAACAAGTTTATGCATAACATATACAGAGTTTGTATGTCCAGGAAATAAATAAAAGAACATTCTTTCTTAAGAATATTCTTTAAAACAGCATAATATCAAAATGTAATTAACGTTACATTCTTGGATACTTTATGTTTTACAACACTAGGAAAGACTCCTAAAAGCATACTTATCTTCAGAGTAGATGGTCAGCAGAACTTGTAACTTCTTTTGCAACATTTTCTTCTCCCGTAACGGACAGTGCTGTTACTGTAGCAGTTGGGTTGCTGTTCAGGTTGTTTCTTTTGCTTTCATTATGGCCTACATCTCTTCCTTCCGTGGTCTGTTTCCTTGCCCCGCTGCGTTTGAATTAAGCAGCTCACCTTCCTATCCTGCTTTATGAACCTAGCAGAAGAGTAATGCAGTATAACTTCTTATACTGCATGTTGAGGTCTGTTATATTGACAGGAAACAGGAATTCTGGGGAAGGATATCAGTAAGCTTCTAAGTTTATCAATATGCATTGTATTATGCTCAGTTCTTGGTATCAAACCCACCTTACATACATGTGAATTCCATGGACCAAAGCTAGAAGATACTAGAGCTTCTTAATTGTATACAGCATCTATTCTTAACATATGGGGAAGGGAAATACTTATTTTCCCCAAAGTCCTCTCTGGGAAACAGTTCAATCATTTTTAGTGAAATTTTCCCAAATGATGCTCATATGCAAAGTCTGCACTTTTATAATGAGAATGTGTCCTGATTTAGTGATTAATAAAAATCTCCATTTGCATCATCTCTGTACAAATCTTCAGTATTCTATATGTATTGGATGCGTTTAAGCTTTGACAAGTACTGTGGTTGCAGTTTCGGACTCAGCCTAAATAAGACTCAGATTCCCAAATTGAGAATAAAATCTTTGCCATGTCTTCAGTGGCTACCTTCTGGGTCCTAAACATTGTCCCTAATTAGTTACAAAGCAGGTGTGTTGAAGCAGAACTACCGGTTCAATAAGGAATCTAGAGTGTGTGGGAAGTGAAAGTTAAAGGGAATTCCAGATGATGTCATCATGAGATGAGGGACAGAAACCAATGCAACAGAGATATGAAGTCAGGGTGGGAGAGGAGGGAAAGAGACTGAAAAGTAATAGAAGATACAGAGGGATGGGACTGAATCTAGTCTTTAGGACTGTCCAAGACAGGAGAAAGCAGATTTGGGTGGAAAAGGACAGATGGGGAAAGTGCTGAGTTAATGGCATAATTTTGTGCAAGCATTGTGTCCCATTCGCTGCACAACTGGGGCACAAGAGAAGAAACACAATGTTTTAATATGTCATAGTACTGCAGGAGAACTTGTCACTGTTCTCCAGTGTTCAGATACTAGGAGTGCCAGAGGTCTCTGCTATGTGGTTGTTGTTATGATGCCACCTACTGGGATATGTTTTGAGATTGCACTCAAACACATCAAAACCTTTGTGAGAAAGAAACAGTAATCATATAATTGAAGATGTTAGAAAAACATGTGCATAAGACTTAATAACGGTTACAAGGAACCTATATCTAAATTTTCCTATAAGTTGGGTATTTAGCTTTGCAGCATTGATTACGTTTTGCTTCTGTAAAATCCATGACATTCAGAAAGGAATTTTTATAATAGACTAATTCTATTTTCATAGGTTGTGCAAATCCACTTGGGGTCACTGTTCTATATACAATAAGAACCCGCCTCTAGGATTTTCTTTTAGAAAATTGTATATGCAGCTAGATGAGGGCAGTCTCACCTTTAATGCCAACCCTGATGAGGTAAGTGAACTGTTGCTGACAGTAATAAGCAGCTACAATAATTGTGGTTGTTGTTTTATAATTATAGGCATTTAAAACAAAGTTTTAAGAGGTGTTTTTGTTACTGTAGGGATGGTTAATACTAAGCTACAGCCCTATTCTGGTCTTTTTTTTAATATTGTACCTGTACACATAATTTACATGACTTGCCTCTTAAGTGCTCTGTACACCAGCCTGATCTGTGGATGCCAGAAATTCATAACCACGTATTGACTTAGGAATGAGGCAGATATCCTAACTGAAGAGACAGTGGTGAATTGTAAAAGCATAATAATATGTTTATTATATAAATAAATACATACATAGAAAAGCTAAAATGCTTCTGCAGGTTATGAGTTTGGTTCCGCTTCAGTCAAAGCAGGATGAGGTATAAAGTCCAATTACTTCTATGACAATTACATTTTCTTGTAGGGGATTTTTAGTTATTTCCACTATGAAGGAACAAATCTTGAAATATGAAAAAGATATATGGCTGACCTGCCCTGAAGATCAGTTGATTTGATTTCTGTGGATGTTTGTTGTGCATAATGTTTCCTTACAGAACACCATAAATTTATCTTCAAAAAAATACCCCTGGTCAAATTGAAAGGTTTCCATTTATTAGTTCATATAACTAATTGGAAAAGTCAGTTTTGGCTTTCGGTCCGTAACCTTTCAGAGAAGAAAACCATTTGAAGAGTAGACAGCTTTTGCCTGGGAGATATACAGTTAATGCCCAAGTGACAGAGAGAGTCTTTTGTCTATAAAACCAGCCCTCCTGCTTCATGTTTCCTAGGAAAAGAGGGTATGCAATGCTGAACACAAGTAGCGTTAACTTCCTGCATATAGTTATTCAATTACCACTTCCTTGTGTATGTATAAATTGGGGGTAGAAAAAGGATTAAGGATATGAAAAGATGCACTTCTAGAAACAAATTTCACTTTGCTGATATGATACAGAAAACATGAACTTTTGACCACGGGGTGAAATAAATAAAGCAGTTCTATGAATCACTGCAGTAATGTGATTTTGTTTAAGTTCTTGCTTTATCTTGTATTCTGTTTTATTAAGAGATGATTACTTTTATCAGTCACAGAGTATTTTGTAATTTCTCTGATAGAGCTCTGCCTTGAACTCTGATACAGTGTTGAGACGTCTTATCAGCACCTGGCCACTTGAGTGATTAGTATTGATTTTTCACAGAATTTTTACAAATTCAGTAATAAATGTAAAAGTTTTCAAATGAAATGCAATAATTTAGGTGATTTATATGTTTTCAATAATATATCAAGTATATTGGTAGCAGTGTTGTCCATCCAAGTTTTTCTTTGTATTTCAATTTAATTTAACATAATTTTTCACTTAACTATCTTAGTTTATAATGTGCCATTATATTTCAACCTTCTTTAAAGTAATCATGGTGTGAGTAAAGCATTTGAAACTTTCAGAAAAGGCACTTAATAGAAGATTCATTATTTTTAAAGGAAATTAGATCTGCAAGTTAGAGCTAACTTACAGTATACCTAAATTAAGTATTATTATGATGCTATTCTTGCTTCATCATTATATTTATATTGTACAATAGTGGTACAAACAGTCTGCTTCAATGAGAGACAAGAACCTCAGGGTATCTCCTAAGGGCTCTGTTCCTCTCTCCCTGTGGAGCACCATAGCCTGGTAGGAATCATTCAGGGCCTGAGTTTCAGGAGAATTCACAAATACTATTGCTTTTATTGTTTACGACTGTGATATTGGCAGAATTATTATTATAAGGACACTGTGACTGGAATATGTGATATGACATTCCACTATTACAAATCGTGTCTCCGAATTTCCTGCCAAACTCTGCTTTACATTTGATAACAGACCTGATCAAATTACTATAAAAATAGGAATACTTACAGCCACAAGAGCAAGATTCACCAAAGGACATCGCCCATGTCATGAGAATGGGTAACCAGGCTCCACAGCAACAGCTCCAGAGCTAGCGGTGGCTCACGGGGTAGGGAAGAGCATCTACACACTTTGTGGTAGGATTCTCTGGTTAGCCATTGTTGTGTGCATGGTGTTGTGATATCTGCTGTAATTTAATGCGTTGATTGTGTGCATGAGCTTGCATAATTCATAGCAGGTGATCACATTCTATTGAAAGGATGTGCCTAAACACATTACACCTAATCTGAAAAAAAAAAAAAACCCTCCAGTGTATGTTTGGGTTGGGGTTTTTTTGGTTGGTTGGTTTTGTTGGGTTTTTTTCATCTGGCACCACTGTTGTAGCCAAGATTTTGGAACCTGATTTTTGTTGTTTCTTTGGAGAGACAGGGTGGTTTGGTGTTAGTATTAACACTCGAATATGAATATCATGTTGTTTAACCTGCCTACATCGTCTCTGGTGTATTTGATTTTAAAGAGTGTATGATGTATGTGAAACGTTTCTCATGCAATGCTCATTTCGTCTCATGTGCTTATGACTCAGAATTTGTAAGCAACCAGAAGTTATTTCCCACTGTTTTGTATTCAGTTTCTAACTCCCTACAAAATATTTTGTCAGGTTTATTATATGTATCAATGCTATGTAGTTAAAATTGAAACTGAGAGTACAAAAGAGAATCTTTTGGTCAGGAAAGATAATCTATTTTTTGTTTCATATTTAATTATTCTAACTGATTTATTTAATAGCATTTATTTTTATGGACCTTCTGCATCTGTACTGTACCAAAACTGTCAATCTTTGATGAGGTTAGGATTTCCTTTATGTAGCATAATAAAGTACAGTAAGACAGTGCTTATACTAAGCCTGGCTTTCCACTCTTCTGATTGCCTCATTCACTACAAACTGCCCTTAGTTGTTGTCAGGGAGGTCAGTTTTTTCTGATCTTTTCCTGATTGTAAATTGTTAGCCACTTACATAAAGCTACCTTACCTGACTTTTAATTATAGATACTCTCTAGATGATGTAATTGTATTTCTAAGCAAAATTTTTGGAAATGTATCGTATATCATAGTGATCTACTAAGCAAGCCAATTTTGAGATGCACTGATTTATCTGTGTGAAGAATATTGTAAGTATATATATTGTAGAGGGAAAAAGTTATTTTGTGTGATTTACCTAAAAAGTTGGAAAGGAACACAGAGCTGAAACCTTTTGATAACTCTACATTAAAATCAGATAATTTTAATCTTGTAAATTATTAATTATGGATTCCATGTAATGTGAAAAATATTTCTGTGTTCTACTTGCAATTTCTGCCATCATAAGTTTGTATCACTTGAGACTGTATTTTAAAGACATACAGTGAAAGAGACACTGTTTGAAATGTATGTTATATATTGTGTCCACATTTGTCACCAAATGATTTGTACCTTAGTAAAAGAATTGTAAAAATTTGTATTATACAATATCTCATCATTACTGTGCATTTTGTTCCAGAAGATGCACCATGAAATATATTAAGATACTGTCCTTGCCTAGAAAAATGGGAACAGTAATACCATACGTGTCTAATAATTGTTTACTAATAATGTTAGTGTTACCTAGAATCACTAATAGAAATGGAGACCCTAAGATGCTAGATACTCTATATATTGAATGAAATGACAGTCACTGCCCCCAACGAATTTTTAAATAGGCATTAGATTAAAAGCTTTGTTTCCCAACTCTTATTTTGCAAATAATTGCATTTAAATATAAAACAGAGAAGTTACTAATATGTATAGAAAATCACTGATTCCAAAATTTCTGTGCCATTAACTTAGAATATGTCTGGTTTGTTTTGTATACGTATCTAAACAGAGGTGCCAAAGGCAACTACAAAAGTTTTAATTCTGACTGCTGTACTGGCGTGTCCTGAAAGCACTCTTACCAAAGAAGAAAATCAGTGCAAAAATTAAACTGAAAAAGAAAAGTTTTCCATTTTAGGTATCCTGTATGGATATAAAGAGATGGAAAAGCTTTTGGAAACAGGTAGAAAGCAAACCAGGAGTGTCAGTGCTGTAGGAGAATAGGTTTGTAAAACAAGCATTGTGTGCCTGGAAAAAAAGAAGCAACTATAAAAAATAACATACCGAAATACAAACAATGTCTTTTGTTGTCACTATTAGTCGATACTTAAATTTGTTATTTGCATGTGTAATTTACATCAACACTTCTATATTAATATTTTATCCAGAGCTGTGTGAAATTCAGTGATAATGTTCTTGCCATTGAGGCAAGGTAGGTAAGGTATCCTTAAGGCATCTTTCCTAATTCTCTAATGCTAGGAACGTTGTAGTGCTCTGAATCAGAATTTTTTAAAAACCCTATTGTATGTGCTCATTCTGCTATGTTTCCCGAGTGTTAAAAAGCCTCTTCAGACCTGGTAGATCATGGCACAGGTCTGCCTACCTGACTGCAGTCAAATGTTTCCTAAGAGAATCACCAGCTGACTGATAAATAATCTTAGCATAGGTTTTAATAGCATGTAGAGCTACTTATTTCAGCTAGTATATATGCTGCACGCCACCATTTTAGCTACCAAAAGTGATTTATTTGAAGCATGGGTTCTGAGAGGTTTTCAAGGTAGTATTTACAGTGTTACGAAAAGCAGATTCAATGCTGTAAGTCTTGTAAATAAATTTCATTTGCTGTGAGAGAAAATTTAAAAACTTAAAAGAGAAATCAGGTGTCTACTGTTGCAAAGTATTTTTGATAGTTTAGGATGAAATAAAAAGCAATTAAAAACGATGGCATGTGGTGACGTATCTTTTATTTATACCCTGTTTACTTGTGAAGGAGTTGAGGAAAATGAATGAGATTGCATTCACACAGAAAGATATTGTCAAGCGTTATGTGTGGTTGAGGAAGAGAGGAAACTAGAGACAGAGAATAAAAATGCAAAGGCTTCGTAGCCTGTCAGATGAAGATCCTCCATTGAGTTGCAATCTAGTGCATGAGAAAGAAACTGCAGCATTTACTGTCACAGAGAAGCCAACATGGTGTCTGTCTTAAAGGTGTTATTTTCATCCTGCCTCATCTATGCCATGCCAGATATTTTCTGGATATGTTACAGAAGTGTTAATTAATTGCAGCAGGAATGCTACTCAGACTTCCTTACCAGGCTTCAGTACTTAAGGAAATATTTATTACTGAAGCAAATACATAGATCTCAGTAAGTCAGGATATATGTAAAGGAGATATTCTGCTGCTCATTTTACATAAATTGCCAAAATCCTTGTTGTTTATTTTAATCTCCCATTTTTATTTTCTTACTTAGCTCTAATTCAAGAAACTACTTAATGTTATGTTGTACATCCATATTATGGACAAACTTAAATATGATCTAATTTGGACTGAAATGCAAGCTTCTAATGCAATACGTGTTTCACTATGCTCCTAAATAAAGATTTTTCTTAAAATTGAGGCATAACATTACTAGATTTGTTGTCTTAACTATCTAAAAACCTTTATATTTCTATTTATTTTTATAAACCATTATTTTAACAAAATAAACATATGTTGAATAACTGCTGTTTTCTATAAATATATAAGCAAAAATTAAGGACTAGTGAAAACAATAGTTAATACTACAGGTGTTTCTTGGCTTTTCACTTGTGTTCTCAAGCATATATTCTAATTTTTTTTTTTTGCTCGATGTAACTAACACTTTGCTTTGCTGATATGTTTCACAAAATGTTCCAAAGCTGCACTCAGTCCTTTATTTCTTATTCACACAAAATTGAAGAGCACTGTGAAGTTTAGTTTATACACTGAATAACAGGTTGCCCCTACATCTTTATAGATGTAATGTAAACTAAAAAGGCAGACTTGCAAAATATTGTGAAGTCTGATATCAGAAGATTTATGAAAAAATATTTCAGAAGTATTTTAAAGGTGATTTAGGTTGTGACCTTGGTACATTATTCTGTGCAGAAATGCACTGTCCTACTCCTTTTATATCTCAACATTATATAGTCAAGATATATTGTACTAAATATTATAATGCTTCTTTCTAAAAAATGCTGAGAACTGCTCCCAGACCCTGCCAAATTGAATTGGAAGAACTTGGTTAGTTATTCTTGCAGTTAGATTTTGTTGATGAAAAGTGTGAAGATTTTTTACATCCATTAGTTGGGTTTTGATTTCTCAGATCGTAAGGAAAATAGTTTTATGCTTTGTGATATTTCAATGACCAGAAAGAATCCAGAATATCACTGAAATATGTTAAATTTGGCATGTTTATTCTGTAAGAAATGTGTACTTGTTCAGAGTGTAAAATTCTGGAAGTCATGATTATAAAATATACGCAATTCTCTATTTTTAAACTATTTTTATGTTAGGCATAGTGTTCTTATTTATGTGTATGCATATTTATATATGTTGATACTTACCTATGCTTTGAAATCAGCGTGCTTGTGTTTATTTGCATTATTACACATTCAAACAAATGCATTTAATGCATCTATTTGAATGTGATACATCTTATACATGTGAGAACATTACTGTTTTAATGAAAGATATTAAAAACTAAACACATTATGGCTAAGATTTTCTTATTTGCAAAAGTTACAAAATTAACTGGTTTGGTTCCTGCAGCGTTTTAAATACTATAATGAAAGTATGAAAAGCAAAATACTCATATACACTATAAAGAGATTTTTAAAGAACCGTCATGCTCATTATGGGGTTCATAATTTAAGATTTCCTACTATGTATGTAAAATCTCAACCATAACAATAAATTGTTTCTTTGCATTTGATTTATAATTTTAAAGTTTATTGTGCATGTTGAAATGTGATCTAGAAGAGGAGGAATCATTCTGAGAAACAAGCTAATTAATTAGTAGGATTACATTCCTACACTGTGCAGTACAATACTTTTTCCTAAATATGTTATTAAGATTAAACATATTTATATGTACATGTATTTTATCTCAGGGAGTCAACTACTTTATGTCCAAAGGCATACTAGACGATTCACCGAAAGAAATAGCTAAGTTTATCTTTTGCACAAGAACACTGAATTGGAAGAAGCTGAGAATCTACCTTGATGAGAGGTAATTTGAATTTCTCCTAAGACATTTTCTACTAGTTTTCAATGTATGGCCCTATTTAACAAAATTTTGTATGTAGTGATGCAATTTCAAAGATGTAAAAAGTCAAGAAAATGCAACTAAGTAATGGTGCTGCTAAATCTGAACAGTTCAAGTATTTATGTGACTGTAACACTGTATGAGAACCCTCAAACATACCACCTGTAGCTAATAAATCTCACACCCTCACAAAATCTCCCATTTTATAGATATTTTGCTGCATTTTTTTACTTGAGGTTTCTTTTTCCCTTTCTAGTATGGGTGTTAATCAGAAAAAGTAGTTACCACTTTACTAAGAGATGATAGCTATTTAACTAATACTGAATCATCTAACCATTACTTGATTGTCTGATATTTCTTGATTGGAATTCGCACACACCTCCTAAGATGGAAGGGAGCATCCTCTTGGAGACATCATGAGCTGCAGAATGGAACATTCCCTGCTGTAGCATGCTCTTCTGTCTCTACAGTGGTTTCTTAATGCCATCAGGTTGGAGTAGGGCAGTATCGTGAAAGAGGAGCACCAGCAAGAGAAGTTGAAAGAGAAGGAGAATAACTGCACGTAAATAGGAAGACCCGAGAGACAACAGCACTTCTAGCAGGAATCCTCTCCTGCTTCTCATCCTCTTCAGCCTATACTACTAATGAAACAAAAGGAATCATTCTGTAATGTTATCACCACTGACAAGCTTCTGTGCTGTAAAACTTCAAATTACCTATTTTTTTTTACAATAATTAAAACACAAAATAATTTAATGGATGAGGTTGCAAGTTAATATTAGTGACTCCTTCTGCCATTCATCTTCCCTTCATAAACAGAATGTAATCAGACGTAAAACTGGTTTCCTAAATGTTGAAACTCCCATCTTAGTACTGAAAGGTAAAAATTAGGTTAAACATGGGAGAATATTCTTTGGTTCACTTCAAATTTGCTTCCAAATTCTTTTCAACTCTTTGGCACATCTGGTAATATAGGTCTGGTCTGAATCTTTCAGATATTTTCTATGTTCAGTGGAAAACACTTGAGAGCATCACACCCTGATGAACTTCTGTGAGCAAATTTAGATGAAGCCTGGTTTTAACAAGACACTCCTGTAACAGCTTCTACTTTAGGCGTCAAGAAGTGTGACACACGTGAATCTATTCCCTTTACTGTCTTTTTACTGGCTTTGTCACAGTTTAAAGGAAGCAAAACCTCTATGTAGACTGTGATTGAATATACATATAAACTTTGAATTCTGATTAATGTATGTTTTTATAGTATTTGGCTACTATATAAGCAAAGAAAATGTGTTTATATTATCTTTGTGCTGTTAGTGATAATTTTGCCTTTCAGCAAAAACAAAAGCTCATACTATTCTAAAGCTTTCATTTTTTATTTTAAAATCTATACATTTTCATATTTAAACAGTTAAAAGAAACTTCTCTAATAATGTGGATTTTCATTCTACCAGGAGAGATGTTTTGGATGACCTTGTGACGCTGCACAACTTCAGAAATCAGTTCTTGCCAAATGCACTGAGAGAGTTCTTCAGACACATTCATGCTCCTGAGGAGCGTGGAGAGTACCTTGAAACTCTTATAACAAAGTTCTCTCACAGATTCTGTGCTTGTAATCCTGATTTGATGAGAGAGCTTGGCCTTAGCCCTGGTAAGCAAAAATGAGCTTTGAATCAGTGGATCAGTCTTTACACTTCTGGATGATGCTACTGTTTCTGATAGTTTTAAAATCAGCACCTAAACAAGTATTTCTGAAAGTACAAAATGGTCCAGTATGCAGTCATCATTCCACTTAGGTTAGGGGGGAAAAAAACCCAAAACCCACATATTTTTTTTAGCTGATTTATGGGGTTTGTTTTCGATGTTGTCTTTCCTTCATTTTTGTCTGTACTTGAGCTTTCTCTAAAAGCTATCTGAATTTCCTCTTGCAGAGTCTTACACACGTAACATTTTACCTTGTGGATAGTCTCACAAAAATGAAAGGGAATTTTGAGCCACATTCAAGTTAACAAGCATTTCTAATTGGTTGGGGGAGGCAGTTTTCAGCAGTGGAACTGCTTACATACTTAAAAGATAAGCTTTTGCAGGATGTTGGCTTTAGTTTATACAAACTTTAAGAATCTGTTTAAATGAACGTGCATAAAGCCCTTAGTAACACGTGGATCATGTAGATATATTAAGAGATTTGTAAATTCCCATTTGGAAGTGTAGTGACATCATTAGTTTGAAAGTTGCTATATTAAATTTTCTTTCACTGGGATACCTTTTTGAGTAGTTGTATGTATCTATATATATGTATATATAAATAAAATTATGAGCCTAGATGATAAAGACCATAAGGTTGTTGGACAGGGAACAGTATTCTTAATAATCACAATTCCTTTTTTAAACTTTTTAAAATTTATTCTCTTTTGTCTAGATGCAGTTTATGTACTGTGTTACTCTTTGATTCTGCTTTCGATTGATCTAACAAGCCCTCACGTGAAGAACAAAATGTCAAAGAGGGAATTCATCCGAAATACACGGCGAGCTGCACAGAATATTAGTGAAGATTTTGTAGGGCACCTTTATGACAACATCTACCTTATTGGCCACGTGGCTGCCTAAAAGCACAATTTGCTAGCACTTAAAATTTATAATTTTCAAAAATTTCATCAATTCAAGATATTAATTATTTTGTAGAGATGGGGTTATTTTAGTGCTGGTCATTCTAACCTCTGTATGCAATCAAAGTTTGTGTGTGTAAGTGTGTGTATGTGTAAACTACCTTTTCTATCTATTTACTGTGGGAACAGAAGGATTTGTTTTTCATAATTTTTTTTAGTTTTGCACAAAACAATGCCATTAGTCTGACACAGCCATTTACGAATGTTAAACTGACATTACAGTCTAAGCTGACAAAGCAGTGAATTTGTGCTTTAGATCTGCTTGAAACTTTAATAAGTTCATTCTTTTTTAGAATGCCATGTAACATGTATATATTTAACTAAAGAGATTTATAATCATAATTATTTTATTGTAAAATATTTTAACTAAAATTTCTCCTTTTATCTCTTAAAATAGTGTTTTACTTTTGTTTGCATTTTTTTACAATGCTGACTACCTCAGATACCTATGTTAGAGAAACATTGATCTGAATACTACAGTGAAGTTTATTCTAGGAGATGACAGAACACTTGTAAAATATCTAAGCTGGTGTTTTATATTATATTTAGTAACTTGAATTAGCATGTTGCCAATCTGCTATTCACTCAATTTTAAAGATTACAGGCTCTATTTTAGATAAACCCTGCTATCATACAGGGATAGCCTGGGGAAATCATGCAGTGTACAGAGAGTTCTATGTAATTTACATACATAACCTATTTTGTGAATACTAGTTTTTGGGAAACAGGGCAACTACAATCACCTATTCAGCACAGTAAGCAAGGAAAAATCTGAACAGGGAAAGTGGTAGGAGTGACTTAACATGTTGCTGCTTCAAACTGGTTCCCTCAGTCTAGAAGTGTCAATGATGGAAATGCCTAGGCATATATATACCAGATGAGTTGTTGCTAAAGCTGTTAAAAACTGACGGTGCAAGATTAGAGCAGTGACTGTGCAAGATTAGAGCAGTGACTATGCAGTATTGGAGAGCTTTCAGAGTCAGATACTGAATTACTTTCTAAATCTGTCATGTAGGTAAATTTTAAACAGTTCTAGATTCATAGAAATACTTCAAAAAACACTTGGTCAGGTTGTGTCTTGACATTTTCTGAAGTGTGTAGAATATTAGCAATGCAACTGCTGTGCATGTGCAGGAACTGAATGAGGATTTGCCTGGTTTTTGTTCAGACAACTCAGAGCAGTGCTTTTCTTAAATTGACATAACGTAGTTGAAATAAGAGCTGTTCTTGATTATGTTTGTTTACATAATATTCAGCTATCAGTAGCATCTGGATTCATCATGGTAACAAGGACATTTATTCTTTTTCCCTGCGATACCATGAGGTGGGAAGGTATTACTAATCTGTTAAACTGAACTAATCTGATTTTTTTGTGTAGAATGCCTTTTGCAGAGCCAAGAATTTAATGCAGGTCGTAGCCCTCATAGACATGCAGTTTGCCCACGCTGTTGCTTTCTGTTTAACACCTAGGAAGTGTTACATTTGGTTTAGATGTGAGAGGAGTCATGACAATGACAGTCCACACAATGTCTACATAAATGACAGGAAGAAAAAAATGTAGCTATTGCTGCTATTTCAGGTGTTTATAGCTCTGGCCCACAGAATACATACATGCATACAGAAATGCATGTAGAAAAAGTACTTTTCTATTACATTACCTTTAATCGAGTGTAAATACCATTTGTATTTATGTAGCATACGCAGCCAAAGCCAGGAGCCAGCAGTATTGTGGCTGTATTCCAGACAGGTTTACAGTATCGCTTGCCTTGCTCAGGGTAACTACTCTTCACTTCACCCTGTGTTGTTTCATGTATTTCAGAAAGTCCAAAGATGTGTTCTGCAGTGGTCAGTTACTCTCAAGCACAAATAAAGATTATATGGTACAGCGGGGAGCTTTGTTTAAGGCACAGGTATCTGCTCCTGTATTAGGGGAAAAGAAAAAAGTTGGGAAACTTTTAACATAATTTGTAAAAACAATAAAGGAGAAGTATCTCTGGGCTCTTGAAAGTCATCTTAGGTAGAGACAGCAGAGTACAGTTTTCTAAAAAACACTGCTCAGAAGTTACACACTTCAAAGGAAGAATCAGTGAATTTTGAAATTAGAGCTATTCTTATTAGAAAATGTTTTCTTAAACCACAAATGCAGAGCAAGGCCTAATTCTCTTCTGACTTATATTTAGGTTGACATTAGTGGTACTGGTTTTGATTTTGCACTGATAAGAGAGTCTGAATTGTTAGTCTGCATTTCTTTTAATTTCCAGTTATCCTGATACAGAACAAAGCCTTCAGGCAGACAGAACATATTTTTTTCTGGAAGAGATGAGTACATCTATTAGCAAGGTTCAGAAAACTTCGAGGCCAGTGTAGCAGCCAGGAAGACAAATTAGAAACAGGATGATACTATTAAAAGTTTCCATAAGACAAGTACAGGGAAAAAGAAAACAAAACCCTAATGACATGCAGATAACAGCATCTAATCATCACAATAGGATTTTGAACAGTGTTAGAGGGTTAGCATCCAACTCATGCTGTATATTATGTTACTAATGCAGAGTTGAACAGAAAACAGCAAACAGAACATGCCAAGTGTGAATTGCCTCAGAGGCAACCAAGAAACCAATTAATACAGACATTTCTTCTGTCCTTTTTCCAGTTTAAGTCTATCACTAGAGTGGCTGAGAAGTAACTTCTTGCATTTTAGCAATCTAGACTTTACATAAAGTTGCACAATTTTCGGTCTCAAAAGTAGAACAAAAGCCTTAAGCAGGTGTAATAGTACTCTTACAAAGTGAGATCAATTCCCTTAGTCAACCTCCAAAAACTAAAATGCGAACTTTTGAGCAGTGTCTTCTTCAATGCACTTGGTGTCTCCACACACATTTTAAAGCAATGATGCTCCATTGGTCCAGGTGTCAGTAAATGATGTGATGTGGAAATAGCTAGTTGATCAAGCACTTCAGAAGACTTAGGTAGAGGATCTCAAGCCTAATTACGTGAGCATGAGCATGCTTATAACTACAAAGTGATTCCCAAGCTATTGTGATCCCACCACTGCATGTCCTTTGAACTTTGGCCATGTGGTGTTGCCTTAACACTTAACTTTATGCACTGTACGCAGCACTGAAGGAAGAAATGAGCCTGCAGCCCATCCTGCTGCAAACACTAGCTGTTCTGGTCCTAAAAGACGCTGGAATTGTTTGAATGGCTATTTCAGAAATTTTGGTAACTTAGTGTACACAGGTGTGACAGAAGGACAACTGTTCTCTGTTCATGAAGGGAGAATGAGTGTACCTGTGTCCATGTAAAGTGTCACACCAATACAGCTCATGTTTGCCTGTATTAAATTCTGAGACTCTCACTGCATTTATTGAAGGAATATGGCATATATTATATATTCACATGGCTTAGCTATAGACAGTGTTGGATATTACGTTTTCTCAAACTCTATTTCTGTCTAGAATACTTTCCCTTCAAACTCTAAACAATGCATTTATACAGCTTTGACTTTTTAAAATAAAGCTGCTTCAACATACAGAAGCCCAAACAAATATAAGTTTGACGTGTTTGTCAATTTTGAAGCAGGTGAGAAATTTGCATTCAGGAAAAAAAATTCAGTTTGTTCTCTTCAACCTTTCCCTTCCACCTCCCACACTAGAAAAAAAAATATAAACAGTTTCAAAATACAGCTTTAAGAAAATGAACTGATTACCTGGGCAAATAAATGTTACTATTTCCTCTTCGGTATTCTGCAGTTTATTAATGTTCTTAACACGGACAAGTTTATTGAGAGGATAAACTTTTTTGAAGTGATAATAGTTTTGTTCTCTGTGTAAGGGTGTCATTGTGCAATCTGATATTGTTTATAGTTCTGTTTATAGAAAACAAGTATTAAATTATTTTAAGTACTTAAACTAAATTGAAGTATACCTACTTGACTATATTAAAATGTTATAATAATAAGTACTTAGAAAAGTCAGATTTACTTGCCTTCTATTGGATTAGGATTTTTTTTCTGTTCAAATATTTCATGGATGTATTAAAAATAATAAGCATTAAGGCTGATGACTTGTTCTCTGCTATTGTAAAATCTACCACTCTAAGCTCAAAAGCACTATTAAAATGGGCAAAGAACAGATTTAAAGTATGTCCTATGTCTCCCATAGGCAGATTATGGTTTCATCTTGCCTTAAAGAGAAAAAATATACAAACTTTTACAATCTACTTGTAATAGTGATTTTAGTAGGATACAATTTTATGTGGTACTCTGTTATTTATGAGATGTTAAAAGTTCAGACTTGCCATACGATATGTGTAATTAAGTCATAATCAAATAGCTAGGATTAGTTAAAAAAATGTGTATGTAAAAAACTTAAAAGGGATCACACTGCTTCTTCATCACCTCACTGTTTTTGCTGACATTAATGTTAGTAAATTTTCAGTTTTCCTTTCTTAGTCATATAAATAGGCTTCGAGAAAAGATGGATTAGAAAATATTTACACGGAATACTTCCATTTCCCATGTGAAATTTATTTGAATTAAAAACACTTTCTGTATTTACAGTTTTAAAAAGGCAAAAAACTTCAATTCCTTGTAAGAAGGAAGAGGCTCTGATTTTCAGTTGTGTGGTTCACTCATAGCACCTAATACAGAAAACATGCAAAAAGCACTTTTCAGATTCCTAGCAATCCAACAAACGCATTATTTTTTAAGCTTAAAAATATTGTATATGTACCTAACAGAAATCAAGCATATTTTTGTGAAAGCAGTATGGTCAGGATACCAGTTATTTTCAGAGACAGTATTCATTTGTAAAAGTTAGCTTTCGTCTTGGCAGTGTTGGAGAGGAATGTTGGATTTAATTTAAAATGATTAATGAGATTTTGTCAGACTCCCTGCCTTTACCACCACTGCAGTTTGTCAGCACAACAACCTGGGAAACCCGGACGCCACTCTGTCGCCCAAAACTGCTTTCCAGGAAAAAAATAAACCTGAGTAACTAGTGCCAGGTACGTGTCAATGGTATTGTCTTTCAGCTGTTGAAAGTTTAACTCTTAATTTGGGACATTAGCACATTCTGACGAAGTGAACCTCATTTGTTATTTTAATAGTCTGTTTTTGACAGTGGATGCCAGTGTAAACTTAAATTTTTAGAGCAAGCATAACAATTATTATTAACCTTATGGGAAATCTTATAATCCATGCAGAAGATAAATTCTTCAAAATGAAAAAAATATGTATCAAAGCTTATTTAGCTAAGTTTTACTGGAGAAAGACCACCTACACAATCTGTGTCATTTTTGACTGTATTCTGTTAGGAGAATCTCATCCTCTGAGCACCACGCACACCAATAGGTTTCTGAGTGGCAAGGAATGCTCTGTTGGACTTGATGCAGATGCACCAAAATGTATGTGTATGCCAATAGCCTAAATCTGACAAGTTTGCTATACTTTTCATACATGACCATAACACAAGCAAATGAGTAATTCTTTTTAAATGTAAGGTTGATATTGAAAATTATGTAAAATTTGTCTTTTTTGCTTTCCTTGTGGAAATTTGTTCTGTTGGTCTACAGTTTGAGCATTGTGTTCTCATTACACATGAAATACACAAAAAGTGAAAAGACTATTTCAATTTCAAAAACAGCCTTCCCATTCCAAGAAAACGTATGCCTGCCTGTGCTGCACAAGCTTTCCAGTCACATATTGCTGTATCAAAAAACTGTCCTTGCATTCACTCCTGTGGACCCCTATAGAGGGTCCCCTATAGAATACCAGTTCTATCCATTAACTTAGCAGGCAAAAGTCCTGCAGGCTTCACAGGGATGTAGATGCTGAAAAAGACTTTGTACTGCTCTGCTGCACCAGGCAGAACATAGTCCTTACAGGATAGGATGGCAGATGTGTTCTTTGCATGACTTTTATCTTAGCTATTTCTTACATGTTAAAAAAAAGTATTTTCACAACTGCAGTTTCCCTGTCTTCACATCCAGAATTCAGACTAATTGTCATAATTATATGTAACACAGTGGAACTGAAATATATTTTTATAACTGGAGAACTTCTTGAGTTTACTTGCCTTCTGCAGCATTAAACAACTGCATGACAAGCAAGCAAATCACAGAACTGCTTTAGAAATGCTAAAGAAGTGCATCTCTCGGCGTGCTTCTTAGTAACAATCAAGATGCTGCATTTTTTCACATTAAATGTAACTTCTTGTTTCTATATTCCACTTAGGAATTTATATCAATAAATGTATGTGTGACTGTTCCATGCCGTCTGAAGTCTGACAGTACCATTTCTGATTTGTAAGAAAAATTGTAGCAAAAGCCGACTTTTTTGGGTTTTTTCCCATGGCATAACAGGAAAATTTAGAGTAAATACTCAACATTCCTCTGTCACTGCAAAAATATAATAAGAAGTGCTTGAATCTCTTTTCCCTATGTGAAAGGTTTAGATATATAAATAATAAAATACAGAAGCCACATGATTAGTAGCCAGCTTTTGTTAAATCCTTTTTCAACATTTTAAAAGTGTATTAGTGTATGATTTCCCTTTCTTGGTATTAAGTGTTCACAATGGACAGAGTGCTGCATAACATATACTGAAAATCACAGCACTTAAAGGGCTAATTTGAAGATTTAAATGGTACATAGACATTATTCTGACTTCCTATACAAGATTTTATTTAAAATCATTAAGACCCTGAAATGTATAGAAAATTATTTTAAATTAGCGATATTTAGTAATATTAAGTTAAATTGTCAGTCATAAATCAAGATTTATGGCCTGAGTCTAAAAACTCAAATTAGTAAAATGGAAAGAACCAAAGGAAGACATTTTCTCTGATAAAAGACTTTTCATTAAAACTAAAACTTTGTTGGTTTTAATGCAGATCAAGACAGAACTTTTGAAGAGGTGAGATTAGTGGTTTCTGTAAGAGGATACCTGGTCCCAGATGTATTTATACCTCATCCTCCTTCTTTCTTGCAGTAACACAACAGCCTTTCTGCCCTGCCCAACACATCTGCACCTCTCCACAGCTGCCCACAGGGAGGCTGAGCAGTCTTCCCTTGCAACCTAGTCCTCCTCCTCCCAAATTAGTATATAGACTATGTGCAATCTTTTTTTTTTTTAAATATAGAGTGTTCTCTGCAATTTCTTAACAGTGGTTAAATAACAGAAACAGGAGACATTAGCAGTTAAGAAGGACTCTCAGTGAGTATCAAAATATTTTGTAAGTAGAGACAGTTCTGTTATACAAAAGCAACAGAAAAGGTAGGCCATATTGCAAATCATAGTTATATGTGAATAATTTCATTCCAAAATCATCCTCAAATTAATTTCATGAATCCTAAATAATGATCTTTAGTCTATTTCAGAAGTTGTTCACTACACACTTGAACTAAGAAGAATTTAACACAGAATATGGGATAATACGTGGAGAAACTGGTGTGAATTTTCCTTACCACACACCTAACAAGTTACACCCTAGAAAAATTTTTAACCCCACCACTGTCAAAAGCAAATCGGTAACTCCAGGGAGGAGAGTCAGGATGTCATTGCGTTGAAAGAAGAAAAAGCTTAGAGGTATCTTTAATGCCTCACCTTCTAACAAACCCATGGTCTCAACACACTGTTTTAAGGTGAAAAATGTCACTGTGTTATCAATTGAAACACAGGAGTATTCTCACATCTTCTTGGATAATCTCTTCTCAATAAAGAAGAGAAGCCAAAAGCAGGTTGACTCTTTGGAGTCTTTGTGCTTACAAGTAGCACAAGTAATACTGTTATTTAATACGAGTAGTGCCAAAAAGCATTTAACCTCAGAGGAAAGAGAAATAGTAAAATTCAATGCCCATGATGCAAAGATGATCTGTTAAATAAGTAGCAGAATCCCACCTGTACAAGTATAGCAGAATATTGATCTAAAAGAAAAGGTATCTCAGTTTTAGTAAACTATCATTTTCTTGAGCAGTGATTAAAGTACCCATTTGGGTACTTAAATTAAAGTACCCCCCTCATAGCCAATTCTCGGTATACAGGTGTACCCTGTAATGCAGCAAAGGAGAATTTGTGTGTTAGCAGGCTCAGAAAGTAACCTGTCTGCTCTGGCAGGCACTTCTCACAGTCTTTGGTGAGTCAGTAGTACTGTAAGACCTTCTGGAAAGACATTTGTTACTTGCCATATTACAAAGTTTATAAGAAATATTCAAAGGCTGAAGAAAGACGAGGTGGGGTTGTTGGTACTGCCAGGTATGTGTGTTGCACATTTCTCTCCCCCTTTCCTGCTTTTTCACTTCCTTCATTTCTGGAAAAGCTTGTTTATATCAGTCTTAATTTATTTGGGGATAAAAAAAAAAAAAAAAAAAAGACTATCAATCTTTGAGGGTAAAAAAGTATGTGTGCTTTCACAGTTTTTCCACAATATTAAAATGACATCAAAATTACTAAGTATTTACAGAATCTTCAAATACTATTTTAATTATTGTTATTTATTTCATGTGCTATTTTAACTGGAAATTGTCAGTTAATACACTTCTCACACATTGTGTCATCTTACATATCACAAATCAAGGCAAGTTTCTGTGAAAGGACTCCATAATATATTGCTATGGAAAATAATACATCAGGCCCACAAGAAGAAAGCTTTGATGAAGCATTCACCTACATGGTGGAAGTATGTATTGTTACATGAAAATGAAACTGCCTTTAAGCAAGCAAGTGATCCAATCCATTTTACACAGAAGTCCTTAAAAGAGGGGTCTTAGATGTAAACCCAATCCATATTCTGCTGACAATATACATCTTTTAACACGTTAGTTTCTAAGAAGGCAATGACACAACTTTTCCTACTATTTATGTCTCTAAGACCCAGTTAGCTTGGAAGATCAGCACCAAAACTCCCTCTCCTGACATGGGTAGTATTTGGCTTAGGCTCCTTATAGGATTTATTTTAACAGACAACAAATGGAGTGAAGTTACCAAATACCAGATTTATTCTTGATAGGAAAACTTACACAACAAATGCAGTAATTAAAAAAAAAAAAAATTATTCTCGGTGGTGGTTCCATGGAGGAAATGTAGTCACAAGGGCTTTCCTGAGCAAAACCAACATTCTGATCCTCAGTTTTACAAGCTTGTTCGGCACATTTCACCAGTTGGGAAAAGGTCCTCTTGATACTCTCTCCCGGAGCACAGCTTCTGCTCTCTGAGCATCATTCCTCAGGCTTTCTTCCATGCTTACTATCCAGAAAAAGTAGCTACAACTTTGGATCATGGCAGCATAAGAAAACCACACATTTTCTACAGGACCAACCAGTCCTCTGTTTCAGTGAAACTCACTAATTTACACCAGCACAGAATATGCCCTTCTCTTTGAAGTCCTGAAACTTGTCTTCTCCTACCGCGATACATAACTATTCTTTCTGCATTGCTGGGATGTTCAGATCTGTTGCACCCTTAATTCTATGGATTCCTTGTTCACACATGTCCTTTTGCAAGCAAAAGACTCGGTGTCAGAGCAGGCACAAACCCCATGCTGTGCAGAGCTCTTATTATCAAAAGATCATTAAAAAAAGAAAAAATCCAACAAAACAACACAGTGCATTTACAAGGACCTATCCCTAGATACAAATATGTTTCAAATTAAAGTAAGCCTGGAAATGACTGCAACATAAAGAATACTTTGCTGACTAGCAAATCTGGTAAACTCATATCTTTTACAGATCTATCTATTACACTGTGTTTTAAAGTGGCCACATATTCTTGAAATTCTCTCTCTGATTGTAAGCACAATAATTTTTTTTTTACATCTTCCACTTGCTTAAACACTTTTTTCTTTCTCTCTTCCAGTGTTTTCCATGCTGGTATTAAAACATATAATGTAACGCAACTTCCTAACAGTACCTCCTACTTTTCCCTGTGAATTCCTGACTTTTTCAGAATCTTTCTAGATACGATTTCTCTTAGGCTTATAGAAAAAAAAAAATTGTAATTACTCCAAAGTTGACAGGGTTTATATGTATATATTTATGCCTTGTATATATCCTAGGCTCCTGGTCTGTTTGCTTGCCAGTATGATTGATTGACTGCGTCCTGAAAGCTGTTTATAAAAACCGGCAGGCCGCGTATTTGAACAGGTCTGCAAACACCCAAAGAAAACCAAGCGCCCGGTGATCTCGCTGTTGGCTCTATTCCTGCAACCTCAGATGGCAGTACTGTTACGGCGGTGCTTATAGCTAATGCCGCCGGCGAGCTGCCCTTCCTCTCTCCTCCTCCTCCCTGGGCTGCAGCGGAGCCCCCGCAGCCGGAGGGATTTGCACGGTCGCCGAGCGCGGATGGCGACAAAGCGAAGCGGCCCTCGGGGATTGCGAGGGCGACCCGGGAAAATTAATCAGCTTGTCCTTGCTCAGGCTCCGAGAAGGCGAGGGGGAGCGGGGAGGGAGGGAACGGGGTTTAGTTTTTAAATCTCCTGTTTCAGGAGGGTCCCCTGACCCCCTGTGTGACAGCCGTGTCACTTTACAGCCACGCCACCTGGAGCAAAAATAAAATGATAAAAAGTAAGTTGCCCGCAGATTCAGGAGGCTTAGTCCAATGTTTTATTTATGTTAAAGCCCCGAGCTCCGCCCCGCCCGTCTCCACCTGCCAAGGAGCAGGGCCGGGAGGATCCTTGCCCTAGCCACCCTTGCCCCCCGCCCCGGGAGTCTTTTCCATGTGGATCCCATTATCATCATTTGCTCCTAGTATAAAGGGGATTAAGGCGATTAGAATGAAAATAATTAAATGATTTTTCAATTCACCCCTTCATGCAAAGGGGGGGAGAGAGAGGGAGAGGGAGAGGGAGGACTATACCTGGAGAAACCGAGATAGGATCTGTGATTCCCTTTTGAAGGTGGTTATTTTTAAAAGAAAGGAAGAAAAGGAGGGAACCCTCGAAACTGTCAACTGTTTCCCAAACACTACATTAATGCCGGCCAGACTTCTGTCGTAACTTTTGTCGTGGCCCTACTGTTTTTATATGGGTTTTTCAACCTGTGATTGTTAAGTCTCAGCATTGAATAATGAAAGCAAAATAAAAACAAAAAATGCTCGCATGCTTTGGGGTTTTGTTGTTGTTTTGGAGGTGGGAAGATGGAGAAAATCTTTTGGGTGTGGGGTAGTTTTCTTCATTGTTGGGGTTTTTATTTTCCTGTTACAGGCAAAATTCCTGTGTTTCATCATCTGGAATAAAGCCATAATTCTGACGAAAGTATTTAAACGTTTAAAAATAACAGACGGGTTTTAAACTGATAAAGGGATAATCGTTTTGTAAGCTTCTCCTTTCTCAATTAAAGCACTCTACCAAAACTGCTTATATACCTATGTACACACTCACACTAAAGCTGCGTGTTCATTTAGGTATCGTCATGAATGCGTACCTCAATATTTACTGTTCTCATTTGCACCGATAAAATTTAGATCTTAAATCCATGTCTGAGGAAAAAAGTAAAACTTCAAAGGTTAATTAGTTACAAGCGCCTTTGTTTTCTTCTTTCTCTCTTCTTTTTTTTCCCGCCAAGATAACGTTAACATTATAGAGCGTATTAAAATATAGGGGTCCACTTGGGGAAATTCGCATGGCAGATTCTCAAAGACAAAAGAAGTGAGCCTTCCCAAAGACGGTGGAAGTTGCGCTGATGGTCCCAGCTCTGCCCCGCTGCGTGCCAGCCCTGCCGCGGCGTGGGTCGGGAGGCAGGACAGGGACTGCTGGCAGCGCTGCCTCGCCACAAAACCCCCCTCTGCATTTGCCCGGAGAGGCAAAGTCACTGCAACCAGTCTATTAACTTAAAATGGGCAGGGACGGCGACATAGCCCTCCCATTCACAGCTGAATCACAACGAACTAAATCAAAATTTTAACCCTCCTGAAAGGACCAATGTTGATGGAGGAGGCAGGCGAGCCGGAGATATTCAGAAAATGCGAAGTTTACAGCTCTAATGCCTCTGCTACCTGAAGGCACAGCGCCAGAGCGGGTAATTCGTTTTACTAATTACTTGACAACAAGCAGATCAAAAAGAAAATCTTGCAGGAAGAACTTTAGCGTCTTCAGGAGAGAATAACATTTCTGTGCTCCTTGCATAACAAAAATACTGTGGATGTTCTGCTCTCGTTGGCTCTAAATGTACACATCTGCCCACAGGCAACACTTCGATTTGGTTTTAAAGGTTCTTCTACAGCTGGGAAATTGCACTGCGGGGTGCTGTTATTTTTAAAGTAGTAGATATTTTAGGGTGAAATTTAAGAATAGACATTTCTTTGATTGAACAAGGAGGGGAAATCCCGCTTGTTGTCAGAAGTTAATTTTCAGCTATTAGAGAAGTTTCTGACTTCAAATATTTTTCTTTCCTCTATAAATGTTATTGGCCTGCTTTCATAATTACGAAAAAGTTTATCCGGCAAATCGAAGCCTGATACCCGGCATTGGCTTGGCAGTAACTCCTTTAGTAAATACTTGTTGTTACCGCGTGGTGCCCTTTGCCCGCTGGATCTCGCCACCAGCCCGGCAGTGTAAGTCCTACCCACCCAGGCGGTCATTAATGGCAAACCTGCGGCTGCGAGGCGCTTCTCAGTTACCAATAAAACCTTTACTGCGGCTCGCCCCGAAGTGGCTTTAGAGAGCGCGCTTTTAGGCGCCCGGCACCTGAGCGCTGTTCTACCTAATGCCTCCCTTCCTGATCGCATTAGTGGCCGCTCCCCCGGTACTATTTATGGGCAATAAAAGCTCCCGCAGGCCCCGCTCGGGGCCGGGCTCTCCTCCGGTCGGGGAGCGGAGCAGGTGACCGAACCTCCCGGTTTTTCTTTTCCCCCGCTTTAATGCCAAACAGACAAATCCTCGACTTTACTGCCCCCCATTTCTTCACGGAAGTCACGCATGGAGCTTCGGAGGGGACGCGCCCGCGGTGGCCGGGCAGCAAAGGCACCGCGGGGCTGGCAAAGCCCAGGAGGCCGGGAGGCGGAGGGGCTGCCGGCGAGAGCGAGCAGCGCCGGCCGGCCCGGGCACTTGGCGTCTCCGCGCTGGTTCCGCCGCCGGCGCGGAGCCGATGGGGCCCGTGCCCCGGCGTGGGACACACAGCTGGGGGGGACAAGGGCGGCGGCGCTCCCCGGGCTGCCAGTAGCCGCCTCCCCCCGGCAGGTCCGTGCCAGTCAGAAAACGACGACAGCAGAGACAAAGAGAGAGAATGAAAAAATATATGTTAAAAAAAAAACCCAAAGACACAAAAAAAACCCAGCCCAAAACAAAACAAACCGCCAGTCCAAACAAAAAGCTCAAACCAACAACAACAACACAACCCCAAGCTATAGAGGCCGAATCCGATTTACCTTTCGTGGGCGGGAAGGATGCTATGGTTCTCCCTTCTGGCGGGATGGGGTCTCCTCGGAGATCCCCATCTTCTCCGGTAGCCTTTCCCTCTGTCCCCTAGAACGACACAAAGCCCGTGTAACCCGCGGCGGCCCCCACGCACACGTTCCCCGCGGCTTGGGCTCGGCCTCGCAGCCGTGCCGGGCCCCCCCGCCCCCGCCATATAAGGCGCTCCGGGAAAGCCCCGGAGGACCCTCCGGTGCCAGGCGCTGTCCCCGACACTTTCAGCCACCCAACCCCGCCTCAGCTCCTTAAATATGGGGAAACCTTTCTTCTCCAGCAACACCCTGGTGTTTTTGGTGTGTTTTTTGTTGTTGGGTTTTTTTGTTGGGTTTTTTTTTCCCCTGAGGGCATGCACTAAGGCTGAGCTCAGCGAGCCACTCCGACGTGCTGAGAATAAGCCTTCCACCCAACTGGGGCTCCTCGGGCACCCCCAGAGCCGTGGGAGCCCCAGCCCTGCTGAGGCGAGGGTCAGGCCCTCGGCCGGAACGGCGGGGCGACCGAAACCCGTCTGTCTGCTGGGTGTGGGAGTCAGGCTGGATGGAGTCCTGCCTTACACGGACATTTGATTTAAATGTGCCTCCGGGGAAATGCAAATAAATAACTTAATCGGGAGGAGGGGGGGAAAAAATCAAAAGAATACCCAATCCCGAAGCTGACAGGAGCTACAGGCAGTAAATACACGTAGGGATGGGAGAAAGAGTAAAAGTAAATAAATCTCGGTTACCTAATTGAAAGGCAGAAGCGAGCCTTTTGTGTACACAGGGCTTCAGGGAGAGGAAAACCAGAGCACGGGGAACACGGAGGGGAGCTCAGGGGCTCCCCTTGGCCCTGCCGGCGGGAGATTTACCTTCGCCCGGCAGTCTCCCCCATCCAAAGAATAAAAAGAATGAAAGAGGAAGAAGTGTTAGGAGAAGCCTAGTAACTGGGGCGAAAGGCTGAGCGGTACGGAGAGCTGTCCCACTGCAGGGAGTATAGTCAGGATCCCCCGTGGCTGTGGGAGGCGTGGGAGCGGGCCTCTCCTGCAGCACCAGTGGCAAACAAGGCTGGAAAGATGCAAACAAGCCTGGTGAAAAGAAATAACACTTTTTTTCTCCCATTTGCACATATCTTGTGCTGCTCGAGGAGACATGCAGTACGAAAGAAAGGATATGGCTTTTAATCAGGGTAAAAACCAAAAAGTTGACAGTGTTTGGGGTTTTCTTTTTAAACAGAGTGTCTTGGCAAGTGTATTCACACGTTTCTCTGAACAGAAGCCAAAGGATCAAACGGGGTCTCCAAAGTCAGTTTGTGGACAAAGCTGAAACTTTGTCTTTCTGACCTAATATGATAATTGACTGAAAACGAATCCCAAGAGAAGGCTGTTTGGTGTCTCACATATACCCACAAGTTTTTTTTCCCTGCATTTATAATCATGTCCAATAATTCCCCAAATGTAGAGGATAATGCATGTAAGCAAACACTTTCCTTGGAACTATGAAGTTATTCACAGTGCCCTTGTTTGAAGAAATTAGCTCTTTAACTTGAGAGGGTACCTAATACCAAAGGATGTTTTGGACACATACTTTCACATAAACACATGCAAATCAGTCTTATTCCTTCTGTAGTCCCTCATTCATCCACAGTAATTAATAACAACTGTGACTAACGGTTCCAATTTTATGTCTTGTAGGGTTCTCCACATGAAAATATACTGCTGATCTGGAGTTTACAGTTTTCAGTGTTGCTGCCATACACAGAGCAACTCTCAAACATTTATTTTCTCAAACGTGACCTGTCAGGTACCCCTCTTCTTGGTATCAAGGGAAGCTTTTTCCCACCAGTCCCAAACTTGTTTGCAACAACTCAGCCTCTTCACAAGTCAGCCTCTCCCCGGACACTGATTCCAGCATCATTTCCATAAGAAGCACCAGGCTGGCAACTCCAAAGTCAGTACAATCAGTTCCATTCAGCTATTTCACTTAAGAAAAAAAGCAGTCTGTTAACAGATCTGTCCTAAAACTCAGTTAATGTGCACATATACATATTACTAACAAATATCAGTACTTTTTCTGATACCTCTCTTGTACATTGCGGATGCAGTCAAAAGTGTCCCTTACAACTTCTTTGCAATATTCTTGACGTGCAGGTGCCTATCTGGGTTAAAAAGGGCCTGTTTAGTGTCATCAACACTATCTAGAGTCACGTACACCCTCCTAATCAGATGGTGCAACTGCAGAAAAACAATGGCCTCTCAGCTTTCTCCAGGCCGTAGCAACCGTGGCTGTAGAAAGTCTTAAGAAAAATAACTATCACCTTCATCTACTGTCATAATTTCCTACTATCTCAATTTTCCAGCTACCAGAAATAGTTTTGAAAATGAAGTTTTCATTTAGAAATACAAAGCAGATAAAATAATAATAAAAAATAGAGAATTTAGTTTTCAAAGAGACATAACCATGCATGAGATGTGGAACTGAAAATATTTAAGGTAACTGTTTAAAAAATTAAAAGAATATATTCTTCTTAGTCAATTACTCAAATCCCCACTTTTAAAAGGAAAGTGTACATTTAATTTCCAGTTCACTTATAAGGTTTAGTTATGGAAATATTATCAGACTATTTTTTGCACAGCTACAGACTCCAAGAGATCCCATTGGTGACTTGCAGCCCTCCTAAGGGAGCACAGCAGCAGTTGTTCAGTAGTTAGCAACATTAATCAGGAGTCTACGTCCCACAGTTTAAAGCAGTGAACGGGTAAAGTAAACACATATAAATCCTTATGTCTTAGAGAGAAATCTTGCATTAGTCTATCATATGAAAGGGCAAAAAAATGAAGGTGAAGAAAGCCTTTTGTGGCTCTATTGCCAATATGGAAAGTTTCCAAACTATTCCTAGCACTAGGTGAGAGAGTGGCTTAAGCACTGGCTGGTGTAGGTGAGAATTAGCTGTTTAGGCAACTGAAAAGGGCAAGGTCAGCGGAATGGTCACAGGAGAGATTTTATGCCTCAGGAAAAAGACAAGAGAGAAGTGGCTACTTGTAGGTAATTGTACTGTGAGTCTGGCTATTCAAAATACTTAGGTTTTCCTCCCATTTTTCTGGGAGGCCAGTCAGGTTGGCCTTGTGTCCCCCCCTCAAGTGGTCCCAGGTGTCCCTTACTGCTTTGTGTGGTGCAGAGGCAAATCTGGGCATGGGACAGTGCAGGAGGTTTCATGCAACGTCAGGAGTGGCTTTTACTGCCTATTTCTCAAAGAAACCTGCTGCAGTGATCTGATCTGCTTCTCACCTTCTGGGATTGTACCATTGTCATTTCTCTTCTTGCATCGGCACTACTGAAATATATAGGAAAAGAGGGATGAAAATTTGAGAATAAGCATTAAAGCCATTTTAATGGCTGGACGCTCATTGTTCTCATCTTCCTGAAGTCAGAAAGCCTCTCGATTTGATACAGCACTTACTACCTTGATGCTCATGGGCTGATTCCTGAAATGGTTACATAAGAATTTACAAAATAAGGCAGCACAGCCCTGCTCTCCATGTTTACACTGGCCAGCGGGGTTTTTTTTTGATCATCAAACTGCATCCCTGCTCTGGACTCTTGCTTGCTGCTCTGAGGGGCGGGCACTGAAATATCTTAGCCAAACTGAGACCTAAGCTCGTTACCTGACACTATGTTGCTGAGAAACTCAGAGGCAGCTATTTCATGTTGCAGCAAGCAAATTGAAAAAACCGGAGCATTATGGAGTGGGGCTGTGTATGGCAGAGGAGGACTGAGGTGCTCTGTGAGTGGTGTGGAGCTGTGTGAAAGCTCGGGCAGCACCAACAGCAGCTGGAGAACCTATTGTGGCCCTACTTTTGGAAAGAAAAGGCAGAGTGCCAGGTGGCAGTCAACCAGAAGAGCCGAGGTCTAAACAAAGGTCTTAAAGAGAACAAAACAAAACAAAACAAAAAGGGAGAGAAAAGGTGGTGGGGGGAAACCCCTAACCATAAATAGGCAAGAATACTTTAGGGATAACACAGATTTCATTGATAGGTATTAAAAAAAAGAAGTTGCTTGTATTGTGTCCGGCTTTTCCAAAGGGCACATTTTTCCAAATACCTGCACCAAAAATACCACAAAACATTACCTAGCTTATTCAGAAAGCCACTAAGGGAAGAAAAAACCCCAAGCTTTCTTCAAGGGGAGTTTGATGTGCTGTTTAGCCTGCTCTGTCATTTTTCTTGTCTCTCTTCATAATCTCTATGCAACCCAGAAACAGCCAGTAAAAAAGAGAGACCCTCTGCTTGTTTAATTACTTCCTGAAAATTTGACAACTACTACTTCGGTCTCATTGGATAATCTACTTTTAAATTACCTAGTCTTTCAAAGACAGCATAATTTGAGTACATTTACTTCCCTAGCTATACATCATGCCTATCAAAATTAAATGCTTCCAACATACCAGTGCAGCGTTTTAACATTTAACTTCTGTAATACATTTAACAGTAAATTTATCCTATACTTCCTTTTTAACAAATTTTCATAACTTTAGCAGTAAAGCACAGTCAGAAGTGGATCTCTTTTTTTCTGATGAGGAAGTAAAATTATGTAAATAATGATAGAGGTTTATAAAGTGTAAAGTTGGCATCAATTTTTGTGGTATTTATTCCTGCTTAAGAAGAAGATTATTTCATTAGTACAACTAATTTATGAACAAAATATGAACTTAGGCATAATTCAATGTGTTTACATTCTTGCTCTACATATAACTAAAATGATAAATGTTATCTCAAAAGAATTCATATGATTTTCCTATGAAATTTTTCAAGACTTTTTTTGAAAAAAAATAAAATGTTTTACAGAAATTTAGAATAAACAGTTCCATGTACTCCTTTAGCAGACAATTCCACTGCCATTTTAACTGGTGATTATGAGAATTTTTAGTAATTCTGTTTTTCTGTGATCTCTATTATTATTTCTGCTTCTGTATCAGAAAACCCAAGCTGATCTTAACAACACTATTGATTCATCATCAAAATATGCAGTAAGCACGTATTCAGGGTGCGGTCTCTGCAGAGGGTGTGTGTGTTTTTCAAAGCTGAAAGACTACCCCACACAGTTCTAGAATTCCTCCTGTAGAGAAACGGGAAGTGAAAAGCAGTCACAAAACCAGACCTCTCTCCCAGATATTAGCAATGCTTTTGAGCAGTCCTCTCTCAGGAAATGCTGAATTTGAGGTTGTTTTTCTTTTCTTTTGTTTGTTAGTAGTGACACATGTCAATAAGCCCTATTTTCAATAGACAGCAGTTTTAATTGCAGGAATGCATGCAGATCTCACGGTGGATCCTGTTGGTATATGCACCACATGTGTGTGCATGCATGCAAGCCAGAAGACTGTCTACAGCACATGGGCAGGTCAATCCAACATGAACAAAACCAAAAGCAAAAGAGGCAAAGAAACAGCACGTAAAAAAAAGAAAAAGAAAGAACCCCCCCCTTGCTTCTAAATCATCACAAAGACTGCAATATCCTGTTATCTGTTGTAGTAAATTCATATACAAAAATAAAGAAACAAATGTTGCCCTTCTGTGACGGGAGATAATAAAAGATTGATTCTTAAAAAAGGAAAAAAATCCAAGCAGAGGAGAGAAGAAATATGTCAGTTTAAGCTATACTCAAGAAAACCACAGACTGACATAACATTTAAGCAGCCCAAATTACTTGATATTGTCTTGAAGTTATCTTATGGAGCAAACAATACAGACATGAGATGAAAGACAAGTAAAAGCCACTGGATGTCTCGTTGCGACAAACCCATTTCTAAACCATGTCACTGACCTGGTGGAGGCAAGTTTTCTATGCCAACCTTAATTTATTTTAACCTACTACAGAGTTAAAAGGGACTAAAAAACACCAATTGAATATACTTTTTTGTGGACAAAGTAACAAATACATTTTATCTTAAAGAAAGAATGCTACTTACCAAGGATTAGTGTTGATTTAAAATGTCTATCCAGAATGCCTCCTTAATTCTGTTATTATGATTACCTAATGATAATTAGGTAGATATAAGGAAGGCAAAAGTGTCAAGTTATAATATTATATGATGAGAAAATAGCAACACCACTTCAGACACCAACATTTTTCAGTTTAATGTGAAGGATTAAAATCAGTTACCTACCTATTTCTAAAATTCTGGTTTCTGATTTCATTTGTTTACCAACTCAAGTTTCATTCTCTCTCATACCCTAAACACAGTTACGTGTTCAGGAAGTATTAAAAAAATACAAATCATATTAAAACTTCTGAAACTTTCACTGAAGTGCCTTATAAAATAAGAAAAAGTATACATACATAAATCCTCCTCCTTGCTCTACTACAGGATCATGGTAAAATATGTTCAGAGTGAAAACTAATACACAAGAAAATATTTAGGCACTAACTACAGAACTCACAAGAATAAGCTTGACTCCAGGATATTTGTAAAGAATGGCAATAATCAAGTATGCATATATTAAGAAATTTTAAAGGTTAAGGCTGCTGAACAAAAGCATTAGAGGAATATGCCTGTGGTTGGACTCTCAGGATCTTATTTAATACCCTAAAGAAGCCTGGCCAACAATTCCCACTAATGTTGGCAGAAAGTGTCCCACACTTCTGAAAGCTGCAATACTTATGAAACTGCCTAAACAAGGTGCTTGGTTAGGCAGAAGGCACATTAAATAGAGGGAGTGACTCTCCATATCCTGACACTTGCACACATGCTTTCAGTGTACTCGGTCTGCTCCTGTGCATAACTGATGCTGGTTTTTCCTGGGGGTAGCACAGTAACAGTTTTTACTCTTAATATGGTATTCAGTGGTGCACACAGATTGTCTCTGTTTCCAAGACTTTCATTATTTTTGTTTTATTTTAATGTGTAGGTCAACCTAAGTTGATACGTTAAAAACCCAAACCAAAATGTGATAGTTTATTTGAATTTAGTTGATTTTGATTGTGATTCATTGATTTTGAGTAATCGTTGTCAGAGTTAGAAAATAAAGACATTTAAAATTTCTGTTAAAATGTAATTTTATTTATTTATTTATTTAGAAGAGTATTCCGTGCTTTTACTCACTGTGCAATGTTTGCTTAATATTGAAGGTCAGAACAGTCACAATAGAATTAAATCACTGTTCTGAACGGAGTCATGCTCATCCAGTGATTTATAAAATGGATTAGATCTTAAAAATCAATCATTATAAATGAAAGAATTCCAGGCAACATCCCACCTGGAATTAATATCTAATTAAGTTCGACAATCTCAAAAGGAAAAAGAAAAAGCTTCTTTAGTTATTTATGCACATGTATCTGGCAGTTCCAACTTTTCTTACACAGAAACTCTTACATAGTAGCTGCCACTCAAGATCTATACTTTTGCTTCAGTGTCAGCTTTCAAATTCATATTACATTGGGCATCAATTTAAAATAATAATTAGCCACTCCTAAACTTCTGATACGTATTAAAAAGTTTGTACTAAAATCAATTTTCATATAGAAGTTTGAGCCAGAAATTCTCAAAAATACCTGAAAAAAGAAGTTCTGATATTGATTTACAGTATAAATAAATAAATAAAAATTTGAAATCGACATTTCCTTTCTCTTTCTTGGTTTTTGGATGATCTTGATTTTTTCTTGAAGTGTTGGAATGCTATTTCCTATCCTCTCCTAAAACCACTTTTCTCTAAAGGGACATTGCAGAGCTGATACACAACCACGTTCCCAACACACAAATAGTTTTCTCAGTTTGAAATTTGCCCTTGTTACATGCACACTTCCTGAGGCAAGGCCCGGGGGTAAATCCTCAGTTCAGTGAGATATATTTTCCAACGATCACGACAGAGTCAGCATTCTGTAAAGAAAGTATATGTGTAAGAGATGTAAAGTTCCTTTAGAGGTAGAGTGCCATGAAAGAAGAAACAACTCAGTTACTGTAGTCAGACAAACATTTCTTTATCCTTAGAGAATAAAATAAAATAAAATAAAATAACTTTATAAGTAAATATAATAAGATCTGTCTTATATTGAGTGATTTTTGCACAATCTGCAATAAAAAGCCCTTCAGGCCAGAGTTTCCTCTTCCCCTTATGGGATTTCTTTTTACTTTTTTCTTTTTACTTATTTCTTTTTGACTTTGAAAAAGGGTAAGAATTATTTATTTAAACAACTGACTGCAGATTAAAATTAACACTGTACATTTCAATTATTATCAATTCATCAGGGACCCAAAAGAATTGGTATCTTTTTAATTAAAGTATTTTTATCAGATAACCTAAGCCTCTAAGGCCATATATTTGATTTTAATTAAAAAAAATTCTGCTTGTGATCATTGTTCAGAATTAATATACCAAATAAAATATGGGAAGAAAGGAGGTAAAGGGAGGTTATATAGTGTTACCTGATAAAAGGAGACAGTAATATTTAAAATGAGGTAAGTGTTACACCGATTTATGATGTATTTTATCTTCCAGAGAAACCCTAGTTTATCGTAGTGTCGTTCAGTTTGAAACGTCAGCTGTATATCTTTCTGCTTTTGAATGTAACTCTAGGTTGAAAGGAAAAGGTTTGCAGTCGCATGATGTATAAGCAGATCAAAAGCTTGGCATTTTTTCTGGGATAATTCACTTTGATATTGGAACATTTTTGTTGTCATAAATATATAAATATTATAAATATCTTATAAATACCTTGAAAGAATATGAATTAATAACACTTAACATGCCTCTCATCTTCAGGGTGCTGTACAAACATCTATTAATCAGAAAGGATGAAAATGTTTCTTTTGTTTTAGTCCCCACTCAAATTATCCTGTAAACATCCTCATCCCTAACCCAGTAGCACCAAAATTTGTACTTTTTTCTTTGCTTCAAAAACAAACCAAAATATCTTCATTCATAATCTGCTTTCCTTTGTATCCATAATATATCTGTATCAGGAGACTTGCAGTACAAAAAAAAAAAAAAAAGAAAAAGAGAAAGTGATCTAGTTTGTAAGATAACGGGGCAAAGCAAATCAGCCTCCAAACCCCACACTTAATCTAACCACTCAAACGCCAGGTAGCAGCCCCGTGCCAGACTGACCTGCGTGTTACAGCCGGGGCACTCGGCGTGGAACGCAGAGGTGGTGGCACCTGGCCTCAGCTGCAGGCTGCGCACGAGATGAGGATGCTTCTAAGGGCAGTACTGAATGTTGCATTTATTGCATTTTTTAAACTAAAACTATATGCCAACCAGGGTTTAAGGGTTGCTGTGACTGCAGGAGGAAAGATGTCACCAACCTGCGGATGAGCAGGATTTAACTTCTTTCAAGGTAGCAGTTCCTCCCTACCATTGACTTCCAAATACTGGAGAAGCAATAAAATGTCACTTCTTGGTAAATGCTCTCTAAATGTGCGCTTGGTTCTCAGCTCCTAGGATTATACCATTTACCATTCAAAATGACAAAAATCATGGATTTCTAGTCCTAATACTTGAGGGCATTTATCCATCCCATTTCTGTGTGTGCCCCCATATATGCAATGGAGACTATATTTCAATCTTTTTCATAGATTTAGTAGTATACACACACTTTAAAGAAATTAATTGAAGAAAAAAAGATATGATCTTCACTTATACTGTCAGTGGGTTATTTTACTCTCTGTAAGATAATCCAGTCCCCCTGAGCATCATTGTTTATTTCCATTTACAGAAATTTGTAGCATAATATAGAGTGAGTCTAAGGGTTATAGCAGCCTGACACAATTGTCAGCACAATTTATTAAAAGAGTACCAGCCTGAAGTCTCATGATCTTCCAATTTTCATCTTTAGAAAACAACTTTTGGTCTAGGTTACGGTATATTTATTCATTTTTCATTTTCTAGATCTCATAGCTTGTTCCCAGAGTAAATGGGATAATAGCTATTTGACATTAACATGTTTGCCTCATGAGACTTCAGGGTCTGGGCTGTACACTTCAGTGTTAACATCTCGGATGTAACTACAAGAAAAGAAATCGTGACTAAACCAGAAGGATTTGGTTTATTTTCATTCTTAAAAAAAAAAAAACAGAGTAAGCCAAATTATCGCAATTATGGAAAAGAAGAAACTTGCATAAATCTGTCAGGGACCTCAGCTTACAATTTAAGCTCATTATGGTGGATAAGGAATTAATAACTGTTGAGAACTCATATATATTCTGAGGATTTAAATTAGCATAATTTAGACAGCAGGGTTTTATTTATCCATATACAGTCCCTTAGCTTCTCATTACAGCAACCTGTTGGATCCATTGGGCCCATTCAAAATCAGTCAAATGCAAAAAGAGAGTCTCCAATCAGCTTAGCATGCTTTGGGTTTGGCTTACTGGAGCAAACAGATCTTGAAGATATTTTCAGATTTTCTTTTGGACAGTCTCAGATTCTTTGGAAGTTTGGAACAAATTTATAAATGCCATTTGAGTCTTTAATTTTTGTCTGTTAGTCTTCCACTGAATGGCTTCCAGGTTATCGTCTGAATCATTTACGAACACACCCAGGCAGATGCATATACATGGATACACACAAAGGTGGAGAGCATGAAGACTTATGTAGAAAATTAAGCATATGCTTTTCTGATTCTACTTCATGATTCTGAAAAGAAAAAAAAGAATTACTTTCTTTCAAGTCTTTCCAGGACAAGAAAGATTCTTGAAAGGTCCAAATCAGAGCAGTGATTGAGTTCATTACTGAACTGACAGTGAAACAGAAGGTAACCCTTGAGTCTTCCTTCAGTGGTCTCATGTTAGAGAAACATCTGTTTGTCTGCTGTTCACTAAGTTCCTATCTAGCTAGAAAATACATAAAAATTTGCAATATTCAATGTTGCAACTAACAACAAGTTACGGTTTATTAAAAATATTAAGAAAACAAAGAAACTGTAAAATATGTATTTGTACAGGAGCCCAATTATTGTATCTTTCCCTTTCTTTTCCTCTTTCAGAGAGAAATGTTATTCTCTTCTGAAACATTGTGGTGCCCTGGTGAAGGAAGAGAACAAATATATTATCAGGATATCACTTTTCCCTTGTTCACTGTTTTAGCAAGCTGACTCTGGAGATCTGGTTGCTGAGTTACATGGGAACAAAGTTTGCAGAAAACCCCCTTTTTTTGCCAACAGGAGTTGGGTGGAAGACAAACATGCAGGCCAAATTGGTCCTTCATAATTGGCCAGGGTATACAAATTATAAGGGACTCTAACATGCACATCAAAGACACCATGCATCACCAGGGACAAGGATAATTTACCCCTGCACAATTCTGAAAGGAGAGTTTTGATCTCACTTTTACATTTTGCTGTAGCACACTCTTTCTCTCATGTTTTTTTAGGATTCATTTATTCATAGCATCCCCCAAACCAAAAACACCCACAAGCCTCAGACATTTAGCACTATGGTAGCTGTCATCAGCCCCAACACTTTATCACCTGTACTTTACAAAAGGTGAAGAGAGAGTCTGCCATTAACCACAGTCAAATGAGCAAGTAGGAGACCTAAAAATAAAACTTATTCTCAAGACTCCTATAGCCAGCTGCCACGGCTCTAGGTACAGATCTATATTTTTCCAGTCACATACTGTGCCCTTAGAATCCGAGGGCAGCAAAGAGCCTTTCTCGTTTAAATCCATTGCGATTCCAAGAAAGAGAATCTTTGACTTGTTTGCTCTGCTTCCCTTGACATACTGCCTCCAGGGCAATGTTCAAAATGACCTTACATAACAGTTTACATTCATAATCCATCACTGCAGAGGGAAATCAAAACAACAGACTCTTTCCTGCTTCATTATGAAGGGCTGCTCTTGTTCTATGTTGTGTCCTTGGGAAAGGACCAGTGATGAAGTCAGATTAGAACTACGAAAAACACAGAACACCACACAAGTCCCCCCACTTCATAAAAAAACCCCTTGACAGTGTGCATTTGCAAATTAATTGCACCGTGGCAATGTGCATTTACAGGGTAGTTGCGAAAATAAGGACTTAAAAATTAGTAAAACAACTTTCCTTCAAAATTCAAAGGCCTGTTAATGCTTGTTTATTAGGTGACAAATCTCACTGAAATAAACAACTTTCCTTCAAAATTCAAAGGCCTGTTAATGCTTGTTTATTAGGTGACAAATCTCACTGAAATTTCTCAAGTTTAACATTTAGAATATACTAAATATTGATTTATGCACATATTGTGCCCTTTTTATGTCATAGTTACAATTTTTTTAGCAAAGACTGCATTTAATACAGATTTCCCTTCCAGCTTCTTTCTTCACTATCAGTATAAAATTCTAGAATCCTGCAAAACAATATTATTACTTACCAGAACAGAAGAAATCTCACCATCTCTTAACTTGAGTCTGACAATGAAAGCCTCCCTCATTCTACTTGTCAGTCCAATAAAAAACGCATTCTTACCTCAAAAAGTGAGCGAATAAACAAATACGACACAGCAGGTTTAGAGATAGGAAGTCAATGAATTGACAAAAACCTTGAATTCTGTAGTATTCTTACTATCACCAGATCTAAAGCAGTTTTGCTAAACAACTCCCCCTCTTTGGTAAGAGAAACAAGGATGGAAGCTTTACAATAACCTTCAGTGCTTCTTGATAAATAGCAAAATAGCTCAGTGGAAATGTTCAACTTCTCTATGGTTAAAAAACAAACCTTTAATGTAGTTTTTGTTTACTGTGTCATAAGTGCAGCGTTGGAAGTTGTTGCCAAAGGATCATTGGAACAGGCAACACTAAAGCAGTGTCAGCCAGCCAGCTCTTTGAAAATGATTCAGTTCCTCTAGTCTTATGACTAAAATAATATGCAGTGGCTCCAGCTCGAAGCCTGGTTAATACATCTGTCCAGAACACATAATTACTTGGTCATAACATTCCCCCGGCCACCAGCCAACAAACCAATCAGCATTTCTTCCTAACTCACTAGAATTTTTGCTGTGTCAAACTGTTTGATCTCTAGGTAGTAAAAATGCAAAAAATGGAAGGACACTGCACTGGAAGGTTTTAATTTAACATAGTTTCTCATGGAAATTAAATCTGAAGAGAAACATGTTTTTGTTGACATTGCTAGAGTTGAGATTTTCATTCTGTTTTGGGAATGATATTGACATATTTATCTTGCAGCTTTTTTCTTATCTCTTCACCAGCTAAGATTCTGAAATGTAATTTCACTTTCATTAATTACCTTCATGACAAAACTCATGTTCGTGAGAAAATAAAATTATTCCAGCAAATCTAACAGGCCGCTATGTGTGTAACTGTCAAGGAATGTGCCTGGTTGTGTATACTGTGCATGGAAATGAAACTGAAAGGGCTAAAAACCAGTCTGGATTTACACAGATACAACTATCCAGTTCTCTAAGCTTTATTTATAAGTGCATATGTTTAATTTTCTGAAGCTAAAGTTTGTAAACCCTGATCCAACTCCTGAGGCACTCCGCACCTATAAAATCTTTATATTTACTTCACCAGGACACAGGATCAGGAGAACAGTAGTGTCATACTTACTTCCTATATCATGTGCCAAAATCAAGCTCAGGAACATTTCATGCACATTTCAGAGTAATTCAACCTTTTCTCCATTCAGATATGGTATTTCTAATGTGACAAAATAAATTGCTAAATTTTCTGTAGTGAAGAAATTCGTCATCACCTGCAAAAGTGCAACATTAAAGAAACCACAAAATTTCCAAGTTCATAGTATATTTATTGGATCCAAAGCTGTAGTTTCACACAGTATCCTTTTTCACAGTGTTTCTAGCCCAAGAAACACCTTTAGCTCATGGCCAATATTTTGACCTAAAGGTGCTAAAAGAATACAAATAAAGAACAATGCACCTCCCCTGTCCACGTGGACTATTAGTCATTCATTCTGGCGAATAAGAAACAAACAATTTCCCTAATTTCCTTCACGAGATCTCACAAGAGCCATACCAGATGCAGTTACATTTTTTATGTTAAGAGTAGTGCATGGGAGAGGACAGTAATGTCACCCAGTTCATCCAGAAGGGAGGACTGGAAGGAAGACATATCCCTTCTGAATTCTGTTACAGGTTTTCTCTCCCAAGGCCACAGAAGGAGGAGGCACTGGGAGGATAGCTCTTTCAAATGGATCTGGGATGTGGTTGGGGTTGACTCTCAGGGAAACTCAGGTGCTTTCCTGATACAGGCTTTGCTGTTTGTCTCCTATTGTTATAAAACCTCAGATTCAGCACCTAGTCTGTGCAAAAGTGAAATTTAAAACACCCAAACAGCATATTCTGAATTTTTGGCCTAATACAATACAGGGATAGTTTAGTATTTCAAAGGTCTATAATTTTGTTCTATAAGTGTTAATAATAGTATCATACATTTCAATATTAACAAAGATTTTATGCATTTAGAATCTGTGACAGAACTGAAAAATACTTAATTATAACCCAAGGATGCCAAGGAATGGTGGGCTTCTTATCATGTGCATCAGCTTGCACTTGAAATCACCCTTACTTTCCTGAATATAAACATTCAAACTATTATAAGCAAAAGCAAAGCTAACTCTTCACAACGTTTTGAGCAAAATAGGAAAACATTGTATAACTTTCATGCTCCAGAGGATACTTAGGCTTAAATTTGGAAATGCCAGAACAATATTGCCTAAATTCATGAGATCTACCCAGGCCAGTTACCTCTTCATGCAAATGCACTTTTATCAAGTTTTAATTCTATGATCCTGCATCAGATTTTCAACAGAACTCCTGTATTATTTAATGAAATAATAAGACTGCATTTTTAATGTCTTCTGCATTTATTGTATGTTTAACCATTACACAAGCAGGTTATCCAGCCCTGCTTGAATAAAAAGCTATGAACTTCATGTATTTATACCCACTTCCACCTTCCTCCCTCACATCCAGCTTAATGGAGTACTTCACAGATTTCTTTACACACTACTTCACTATTAGCAATCATGAAATCACTGGTATTTTTATCCTCATAGAGAAACAAAAAATTCATCAGGAGCAGTCACAGATTTGTGAGACAATCAACATACGTAGTGCTGTGAAAAGTTTGACTATATACATAGGTTCTGAAAGTCAGCACTGAACAATTCCAGCAGTAGTATTGAAGTCTCAATACCCCTGGAAAACTGGCCACAGGTCTTTCATATTAATTAAAGTAAGAAATTATTAATATAAAGTAAATACCTGAATGAAAGTACTAGCATTTGCATGCTTGGCTGTTTCCGTCATCTACAGGAGTGAAAAGACCCCAAAATTCTCATATATGTCCTTTAAATATGCCTTGGTCACATTAACATAGATAATGGCTAGATACTATTTTTCCCTGAAGTTTTTATTGTTCCTCACATGATCATTCCAATAAATCCCACCTTGCCAAAACACCAACTAACCACAGGCACTGAGATATCTGTTACCCTCTCCACTAGCAGAGAGGAGAGGCACCTAGAATACAAATTCCCCTCTGGAGATGCCTTTCTGTCATTCCTGAAGTTCGAAGTCAATATAACTGAGGTAAAATGAAAGGTAACATTGTCTCAGCTAGGTTTCTTCAAACGAACGATTTAATTTCCATCCTTAAGGGCTGGTGGGGTGCATGCAGACTGACTTCTCACAGGATGCTTTGTTGAGGCACAACAACCACAGCAATTTCCAATGAGTGGCACTCTCTTCCCTCTTCTGCCTCTCTTTCCAAAGGCAATATTTTTCCTTCTACTCAGAAATGAAAATGAAAGCCAGTGTGTGACAAAATGTACAGTATGATGCAAAGCATTTCATGTCATAGCAAAAACAGCCTAAAGTCAGCATGCCAGTGATGATATCATTTCATAGACAACAGTTAATTTGGAAACTGGAAGGGAGAAGCCAATATCTCTAGTGTGATGTGATTTTGTACTGAAAGGCCCTCGCACAAATGCACACGTGCACAAGAATGGAATTAAAAGCACTTAGTTTGGGGACTGAACACTAGAAAATGTACAGCTGGGAACAACTTTCCATTGGTTGATAGTTGAGAAAATTGGCTTTATTCTTTAACTTGCTGTTGAATATCTCTTAACTTTTCCTGATTTTTGCAGGATTAAGCAGTAAACTGGATACTAACATAATGGTTTTTTCCTCCTGGAATATGCATATTTTCCAAAACATTTATCATGGTTTGAACTGGTAGAAAAGAAAAATCTTAATCTACCCCTAAATACACCTTTGACTGAATCCAGGCTACAATGTAATGAGCAACTATGTATTCTGGATGAACTCTAAAGGGCTTCTTGCAGTTATATATTCATCCCTTCACCAAGACAATCCGCTGTACTTCAGGCAGTATACATATATTGCAGTCTGTATATATAGATGCTGTATATATTACCGCTTCCTTAAAATAGCAAGCAGAGTCATGAAAAAATATAAAGAATAAAGATGAAAGACATAACTGCTTAGTTTGGAAATTAAACATAAATTAAGAATGGAAGAAATTCTCATTATTTACTTAGGACCTGATCCAAAGCTCTTTAAAGTCAGTGGAAAAAACATCAACTGCACGAAGATTTAAAATGTGACACTACAGTTGGATGCTTTGAAAAAACCTCTGGGAAAGCAGCACCAAAAAAAAACCTACTTAGAAATGGGGAAGGAAAGGGCTTCCTGGATTATCCTACACCATTTTTACCTGTGGGACAGTCTTGATCTCAGTTTACAAAGGCGTGCATTGTTTGATTTCATCTGTGAAAAAATGAAGCTTGCTAAAATTTGGTGGCACAGGATCGAGTGTAAGAAAAGGCTAGAGCAGGAAATAAAATACCTTGGGTGATATTCACATGAGCACTGTAACTAGGGGAGGACACCTCAAAGCAACTATGTCTGTGACCCCTGGTAGAGGCACAGTCTAAACCCACTCTGCATCTCAGGGCAGTGATCCATGCACCACAGGTTTGGGAGCACCACCAGCACACCACACGTCCGGAGGCCCAAGCTGCCAAAACCTGTGAAGATCAAAGAAATTAGCAGCTAAAGAAAAATCAGGATTTGCAGCATTCTGTCCAGTACTAACATTCCCACTGATACTAAACAGTGTGTCCAAAGTATAGGATGAGACTTTTGAGATGATAGGGTTTTTCCTCCCAGTGGAATTCCATCTCTCTTTGTCTCTCATGTTTGTTTTTTGTGAATTTTGAATCAAAGGGTTCTCTCTACTAATGAGTCCACCCATTATTCTGACTGCACATTAAGTTATCATTAAATTTAGCAGTCCACAAGACTGAAGTTCACATATTACTTCTTGAGCACAGACGCTATGTGGCACCTACATGGAATACTCCTACAGACGTTTTAATGAATGTACTGGAAAGCACAGAGCTTTCCATTTGAGCTTCAGAAGAGAGAAAATCTGAGTTGAAAGTGTGTAACACACTTGAATGTAAGTCTCCAAGAATTCACAAAATTAGAGAATGAGAACAGCTTTTCATAAACATTTTCCAATTCTACATCCACAAGAGTGTGAAAGTCAGTACTGAATAGTCCGTATAAAAATTCCCGCGAAGCTTTGTTCTCATTCACTATTACATTGTTTGCTCGGTGACTACTGAAGTCCATAGCAATCAAACTAATAAAACTTACAGTTCAGTGAGACCTTGTACAGTATGTAGCCTTGTCTTATATTTCCATCAACAGAAAGTATGACAAAAATAGTACAAAAGAGACCATTGATTGAAAAACTATGGTTCTGTGCAATTGACAGAAAATCACAGAATTAAATCATTAACAAAATTTACTTTATTTTATAAAATTATGATACTTTTCCTGCTCTGTTTTGATTGTAAGTCATCCAAGGAAAAAATAAAGAAGAAATTTAGTGTTTGCTTGTAAAGTCACTGGAAAGAGAAACCTGAGCCAACTGCAGTCTTACAGTAAAGAAATTTACTCATCATCACATTGCTACTGTTTAATTGTTTATTACTTTGAAAATATAGTCCCAATAGTAACATTAAAATCTGATTCTAGGCCAACCCAGGCACATAAGCTAGAACTGGAATAGATCCAGTTAGTTTACAGCGTCACATTTTGCAGTGTCAAAACAGCAAAAGTTTACTTTCGATTCAAAGACATCATAATACCTTGTTTAAATTAAATGTTGAAAATATAAACAGACAGAGATAATTCTTTCTCTTTTTCTTTTTCCTTTGTTTAGATTCATCATAGTGGAAACAGCTTGAAATATATGGGTAAAACTAAACAGAAACAGGGATGTTATTCAGGGAAATCAAGCTCTTACCCTCTTACCTTCAATAACCTCTGTCCACCCTGGTGAGTCAGTTGAGAAGTTCAACTGATTAAACTTCAGTGACCAAATTTAAAGAAAATCTTCCAAAAAAATGCAATGCAAAACGGTTGTGGGGAAACCAACTTTCACATAAAGAGCAATTTTCACAGGACATGTAAGCTGTTTTACTGCCAATTCTATTTATGGCATCTTCAGGTTTTTCCCTGTTCCATTCATGCTAGAAGTACCCAGATTACTATTTGGTTGCCCAAATCAACTCCATGCCTTTTTGGAATGTTGTAAAGCAGTCTCCTAGAAGACAGCTGTGACATTTCTCTCAGCTCTTGATCTCAAAATTCTAGTCACAAACAGACATGATGTTCCTTGCTGCTGGTAACAATTTTTCCCCCAAAATGCTGGTATTACCACCTCCACCACTTTCACTGCAGTGCATCAGAGCATGGTGGCTTGTACTCTGTATGAAGAAAGAAGCCTTTCTTTGAACATCTATTTTGCTCCCAAGTTAAAAAACATGTTAAGTAGTTCTTTGTGTAATATCATGTTCTGCAGTGTATTTTATTCAACATATATCCTTTCACACATTCCTCAGTACTTTTCAATGAGCTATGGCTTCAGTTATTCTCAAGGAGCTGCTCTATTCAGCTCCTAACTCTTACCCTCCACCCTAGAAAAAAATGCCAACACAATACGAAAATAAACCCACAGTCATTCCACAGCGTGCTTGCTCTTTTTCCTGAGCCAGTATCACCCATCTGAGAGGTTGGCCAGCGCACTCCTGGCAGGGGGCAGTGCCACCCTCCAAAGGTGGCCACGAGTCTGCACTAAAAGTTGGGCCAGAGAAACTCGTCCAAACTCCCAGGGCACTGCACACGGAGGAGCATGACCAGTGCTGCAAATAGCCATGCTCTCCTCTGCAGCAATGGTCACCACTTGCATCTTACCCAGCACCAGGTGAGCCTGAAGCAAGCAAAGGCTCCTACCCAGACTCTGTGTCCCTAACAAGTTATTATGTAGCCTTGCATAAAGCAGTGAGACTATTTCAATATTAGGTCTTAAATTTGATACCGTACCCCTTTTCTCTGTTTTCTTAGCCTGTCTCCTAACTTGCAGTCTGTGAAGAGAAAGAGAGCATATCTTTTTGTAGAAGGCTAGCAATTTTTTATAATAATTACTAAATTACAAGACAATGTTACATTTATTTTTAGGCTATATTATATTTTGTGAAAGAACTTTAGCTTTTTCTTAATGGCATTACTAGAAACATGGCAGTACATGAAATGGAATGGAAATACCTGCAATTATTTTACCTATATTGTTTTTGACTGTACTGTTCTGAATGATCTCAAACTGTTTTCCAAACTGATGTATTAATAACATGGCTTAACTGCTAAAGCCACAGAAGAAACTCCTGTACCACAGAATGGATTAACACATCTTTTTATTCCTGGTAAAGTGTGTTTGTTCTGTACTCTCAACAAAATATTGTTGACTCAGTCTCTGTCTTCCAGCCAAAAAGCCCTCCAAATGATATAGAAGATGGTTAATACAATATTTAGGGAGAATATTATTCAAAATGTATCAAATAGGAATAAATGTCTCTGTCTTCATGTCCCAGAAAATTGTGATGGCATCAAGAAAAATTTAACATTTGAAATTGCTCCATCAGAATCAATTCCTATAAATATGTTCTTAGAATTACAAGTGGATATTTGAGACTGCAAAGACAAATCACTCAGAATAGAACACAGAAAAGGACTGACAGAAGGATTCTGCACAGCACCTGCTGACTTTACAGAAAACCAAGTTGAAGGTTCAGGAATAGAGAAGAAGGGCAAAAGAATAACAGTATATGGCCTATCAAGCATTGCAATGCCTGCTGAGTGCAGGATATTATCACTTTTAAGCAAAAATAATTTAATTTTTATTTGGCTGGATAAAGTAGCTACCTTTGCAGAGATGCACCCTCATTTTTATCTATACTTCAAACACACAGACTAAAAACCACAGTCATACTGTTGCTGCACAGACTTTGATAAAACTGCTCTAAATGGTTACACAGACTCCTTAATGAACATTTCTCACAGCTGTCTTTGACTGTCCCAAATGTCTTCTGTCCTGCTGCAAATGAAGATGTTTAAATCTGTGCTAGAGGGGGCCAAGAAGTCACCCGTTACTGATGTGAAGTCCTGACATTCTTGTTTTCTTTCCTACCTTGCATAGGCATAGAGGTGGGAGGCTGATTTGGCCTGTAATTATAGGGTTTTATAGCTTTCTTTCAGCACACCATCAAATAGTTCAGAGCAAAAAAAAAAAGTACAATTTCAGCTGCTCTTATAGTAGTCTCATTTCCTAGTTGACAGGTACCGAAAAAAACCACTAAAAATCAGATTTCATACTACTGCTGTGTGATGCAGAGTGTCCCATATCAGAATACAACCCTGTAAAGAACAAAGACCAGAAGTAGCAACTTGCCTTGGATTTAATCTGGAAAGCCACCATACTTTATACACCCCATCAAAGCAAACCATTGAAACTGAGTGCGTACCTACAAGCCTGTAATGTGGCAGGTCCGGTGACATGCCCAGGGGTCGGTGCAGGCTCCTGCACTTAGCTGTGTCAAACCTCTGAGTTTGCTACTCACATGGCAGCAGGCACAAGAGAGACTTCAGAATTCCGATAAATTTTATTTTGTTTCTATATAATCCCCATATTTTCCTGTTGTTCTTGTTTAGAAGATACACCTGTGTTGCTTCTATATATATAGCATCAATAAAAGATGCTGAAGGGAGGGAAACAACACAACTGAGAGCTGGGACATGAAAAATGCATTCTAATATTTAGCTCAGTAAGATTTCGTTAAATCCAGTTTTATCCACAAAGCAACCAATGTCATGAGTTTAGGAAGAAATTGAAGTTACACATGAGCTCAGGGCAATTGTGGTCTAAGGGGAAATGGAATTTTCTGACAGCACATCTCTTGTGTAGAAGTTACATTTATCATCCACATTTCCTTTGGGATGCACTGTGTTTTGAAAACAGAGGAAAGTACATTTATTAATGTCACTGTAAATAACCTCATCCATTTTCTTTGCTGTTCTCTAGCGATGAATTGCATTTTGATACTAAATTTAAGCATTCTCTGCAAGGGAAGAAGAGCAGATTACAGCAGAATCTGTAGAAAGTGCCAAGTTGGATGAAAACAATTTGAAATTATCTCTCTAGCTTAACACAGAAAATCAGAAACATAGTTTTAAGTCTGGATTTCCTTAACAGTATTAAGCAAAGATAAAAAATTCCAAACAAACCCACAGAATATTAGAGACAGACCTAAGAAGCTTCCAAAGATGCATTGGCTAAACTTTTGCACACGCTCCTTGCCCAAAAGCTCTCATGTTTACACAGATCATGACAGTGCACACTCCACACATAACAGGAGTTAATTTTTCATTTTAATCAGCTAACACACTCGATGGTGCTCCAAAATGACAAGTTTGTGCCTTTTTTTTTTTCTGCAAGAGAAGACACATCACTGAACCAAGTATTTCTCACTGGAGAAAAGAAGACCAGAAGTAAGAGCTGGCATGAGAAGTTAATAAGCCTTTTCCAGCCTCATTAAAGTCAGGTGCAGTTCACTCATCATCTTAAGGCCAAAGTGAAGTTCTGGAATAAGGATCATGCACAGGACAACAGAGAAACATGATTTCAAGAATGATAAAAAGAAATTAAATCCTGAATATGCTATTTTCTGAGAGAATCCATCATGTTATTTACAAGTTTGGCTCATAAATTTATTTTAATTTCAGAATTTGCCATGGAAATTAGAATTATGATTAAAGAGCTGTGAAGAAAGGAAGGACATTGGAATTCTATGAGGGATCAGGTATAAAATTTGCTCCATCTACTTGCTTGCATGGGGGTTACATTTTTTCAATAAATATACATTTTGGCCAATTGACCAAATAATTTGGTTTTTTACTGTAAATAGAAACTAATCTCTGGTTAAGACACTCTCTCCTTTTTTTTTTTTTGGTCCTAATTTTAAACCCTTTTTTTATTTCCCAAAGATTAGGACTGGTTTCAGTCCAACCTTATGAGAATCCTTTCATGTTGCGTTGTATTTGTATGCAGTAATTGCATAAAGATTTTCTTAACCCTTGCTCACTGATACCTAAGAAGAGCTAAGGGCAGCTTTTCCATGAGAGAGTCCATTCAGCTGTTCCTGCAGATCATTTTCTAGTGTTTTTTATCATTGTGTCATTTGGACTTCCCTCTCCAAACAGATACATTTCAGTAAGTGGCTCATTAGCATCACATGGGAGAAGAATCCTTATTTTTTTCCTTTAAAATACACCATATCCTTAGCTATCTATCTCTGGTGTTTTTACTGATATTACAGCCACTTCAGTAAATTGAAGCTCCTCCACAGATCTCTACTCCAAATCAGCGCCAGCCTCAATTCTTTGGCTGAGGCAAATGCCAGACGTTGTTTATACAGTGGTAATCAACATGGTAAATTTAGAATATACCAGAATAAATTATGATAAATTTGCTGCCTCAGGATAAAGATAACATACGGATAGAGTCAGTGGTTATCTCTTAAAAAAGGGGGAAATTGATGAACAGGCATTTTTTTCCTTCCAGGCTATCAGAATAAATGGGTTTTTTTCCCCTCTGGGATTTGTAGAAAAAGAAGATGGGACATGTGGATCTCATGAACTCTGATGCTAAATACAGCTACAACTTTTGAAAGACTGTCTTCCCTATATTTCAAGTTGAACTCCATGTTCGTTTCTTAGCATTAAGAGTTGTTTTCTTTATTCCTTTTTTTTCCTCCTGTCATCTCTCCAGAGGTCAGGAAATGAACTGTGTGTCATCAGAGAGCAAAGCAGTACAGAACCCAGGGGGCCTGATAGCAAAGGTGCTTTTTTTCCCCACCTCAGCAACTTGCCTTGCTGTTCCCAGAGCAGGTTTCAGAATCATCAACTAGTGAAAAGCAGGGATTGCACTTCACATTCCTTCTAAAACTTAGTGCTTGAGAGCTTTTTTTAGCAAAGTTAATTTACCCGGAGAATGAGTATTCAGAAAATATACATTCCAAATGCAAACTGTCTTCAGAGTAGATGACATTTCTCTCTCTCCGTCAAATACTTGTACTGGGCCCAAGATTTGTGGGAGGAAACACTTGTGCTTGTGCCTAGCACGTAACTTTGGCAAATCATCTGGGTAATGAAGACAATTAGGGTCTAGCTAAATCCTGATCTACTTGTAAAGCGTGGCAATCCTCTGTAATAGATGTTAGTAGTCTGCATCAGGACATTTTTGTAAGTAAAATACCGCAGCTAGAGTTCCCACACAGTGAGTGGACAGTCAGCCCTTTGTTAAACCAACTGGCAGTGTTGCATTTCTTCCATTTCATTTTCCACTTCTGCCTTTCAACTCCACCAGACTTTAAGTATGTGTTTAAGTTCAACAGGCTTTAATAGGATTTAAACACATGCTTTGCCTCACTAAGGAGGAAAGGGGTTTCTCACCTGCCTATTCACTTAAATTATGCACTTTGCCGGATGGGAGACTTTATGTCCTACTACATCAGTACTGAGAGAAGAAGTGAAGGAGGGAGCCTGCAGCCTGATAATGCCTATTTGTGCATTCTTCAGGTCATGGCAAGGACAATGACCGGACAGCAGATCTTCATCTTCCTCTTGATACATTGTTTGAGCAGGGGATAGCCCAGGCAGAACAGAGGCACCCAGGTCGTGGAGGTACCCACCTACCCAGGTCCCCTCAAATGTGCTGAACCCAAATGAACTGCAGTAGGACTGTGCTCCCCAGAGCTACCTGGGAGATAAACTCCACACTGCCACTTGCTAGCACAGGCATCTCAGAAGCCTCTGTAGTATTGACTTTAACCTCCAGAATGATAGCAGAGAAACAAAATTTCATCATCATGTCTATTCTTGTTAAGTAAAATTGTCTTTCCAGTGTTCCAGAATATCCTAAGCCGTTGAGAAAATATTTGCAGCACACAGTGTGGTACCGCTTACAGTAGCAGGGGTTTCTGGTGAGGACCTGAACAGGACCCAGTCATATTTCTGTACAGAGAGGCACAACTCCTGAACTCGCCTGAGTTCACCCCAGAGGGCTGCAGTGCTGAGCGTCTCTACTCACTGCAACCCAGAAACTCAGAAAAACTCATCATCAATCACTGAGCCTGTTGGAGAGCAACTAGAAGCACTTATGTCTCTGTACCTCAGCCATTTCAATTTTTTCCCACATGCCTAATTCTTTTTTTGCTCACTTGCTGCAGGCACACAAAACATCATAACCTTTCAGAAAGATATTTACAATCTCAGGCATCCAAGTGACCAGCATTTCCCTGTGACCTTCTCACCCCATCAATTAGCTGTCGAGCTTTTCTATGTTATATCCTTACAGAAATTTTTCTTAGGCCCCTGTAGCTTAAACACAGCCATTCCAATGCTCACACTTGGAAAGTTAACATTTGTCTGGAGAGTGACTGCTCTGTGGGAGCAGAATTCCAGCTACCTGGTACAAGTGCTTAACCCTGTAAACCACAGTTTAATCTGGCAGCACAGAGCACTTGGGAAACGTAACATATTACTGAGCTGTAACAATAACTTCACATTTCCATTGACTCCTGTCTTTAACCAGGAAAATTTTTCAGTTGGCTACTACCAGTCCTAAAACTAAGGTATCTGTACTTTTCACCATATTGAAACGCAACAGATGAGTTTAAACATATAACCTGCTAAGAGCCTTTTCTTTTGTTATTTGAGAAAAAATACCGTTGCATTTGGAAGACACATTTCCCATTAAAAAAAAAGCCTACAAAAACCAACCAACCAAACCCCTCCCCCAGAGTTTAAATTCATTCACAAAAATAACCCCACAATATCCAATCTGAAATATGGTATAAACAAACAATTTAAAATGTGCTTCAAAAATGGTTATTGCATTAGCATAGGCAGGGTATTCAGCAGAAAAAATGCCTCTAGAGAGAATTTTTTTAAAAAAGTAAAACCCAGAAACCTAATTTAAAATTTATTTTCCTACTAAAGCCTATAGGAATGATGAATTTTGAAACATTTCAAGAAATAATGCAAGAGAACCCTGAAAATTTTCCCTGTGAACCAGGAATTCGGACAACCTTTTCTTGATTCAAATGTTTGTATATATACACACATATTTAGGTAGATAGATCATAGGTATTTAAGTAAAGAAACTGGAATTGCAACCACTGAAGGTTCTTACTGACTCTACTTTCCATCAGGAATTACTGGAGATACTATCGTTCCTAGGGACATCAGCTTAGCTCCTGTCCTGGAGCTGCCATGGATGCAGGATTGGCAGACAGCCCTGATATACTCACTGAAGTGCACTGTCTCTTCCATCAGCTGTGTTCATTTTTTAGGGTACAATCATTGCAATTGCTCATTCTGCAATTAGAAGTTTCAGTGTGAATAAGCCACACAGTTTGAAGAATGACCATTCACATTGGTTTCCTGTTCTATTTTACTGCTTGAAATGTGGCAGCGACTCAAAAGTCTAAACCCGGTACGGGGCCTCCTCATCTTAACTGAGGTAGATCCTCTTGTGAGAGGACAGGCTGAAGCTCCAAGAAGTTTCACTCTTTCAGAGGGGTTTGCAGAGAAAAAAGCCAGGTAAGTGCTTTGCTCTTCCTAAAAACCCTCGATAAACAAGCACAAGTCAGGGAATACAAGTGCTACTGCAGGGCATGCTATTTTATAAGTGGACAGCTGAGGCAGAAGAGCATTTTAGAAGTACCTCTTAAGGTGTTTTAAAAGTGTTGAAAATCTGAGCCTGAGTGAACAGAGGAAGGCTGTGCCTGAATGTGAAAATTAATGCATGTCTGTGAGTTCCATGTCAGGCCCATAGCAGTCCTTTTCCCAGCCAATTTGTGCATTAAAAAATATTCAGAAAAGCCTCAATTTGTAGGAAGTCAAAGTTTCAGATGGGCAATTCTTGTTACTGAAAAGACATACCACATCCAGGGAAATGAATCACTCACCAGAAAAGAGAGAGTTAGCTGCATATTCACACAGGAAGATAGAATATATATCAAAGCCACCACAATTTTTCCATTCTGTAGTTTGCTCCATACTTTTAAAATGTATTTAAACTGAGTGACCATGTATGCAAAGGAAAACTTTACAAGCAGATAAGTCTTCTAGAGCTGAGTGTCTGCCAAGACAAAATTGTGTGGTTTATTTTAAAAGGAGGAGTGGTTATCACTCAAAACACACTATTTCAGTTTAAGCAGTGAAGGAAAAATTAATCCTTACAATTTTTACTTGTCGTTAAAGTATAACTTTCAAGAAATAAAGAACACATTTTTTAGCCTATACTGAAATTTAAAGAAAAAAAAAAGGAAAGAAATTGCAAATTTTATAGAGGAAAGTTTTAATATAAGAGGAAGCATATTTTGAAAAACTATTTCTCGTAGAAATGAAACTCTGATACAAGGAACTCTTACATACAGGTGTTATGTATTATAATCTACATTACAGTACTGTACTATCCACATGAGACCAGGTACAATGAAAAGCTTCTGGACTTTATTCAGGTTTGCGGGTTTCATTCTAATTTAATTTACAGTAAGTCTTACCTCCACAGACATGAGTGCTTCCACTGGCTTCCGTGAACCCTCAGACTTTATAGTGGCATAAGTATGAGGTATTGAGACTCTTTTTCATTTCTATTTTAACTCTCATGTCAGTATGCAAGGGCAAAACTCAGAATTTTTTTTATATTTACCATTATCAAGACAAAGTAAAGAAAACTGAAGACTTCATATTTCTTGCAGTTTATCTCAACATACCTTGTCAAGAACAACATGAACTTTTCACTCTTTTTATAAGGTATAAGTAGGTTTTGCCTCAAAGGTAAAAATGGATTAATTCAACAGAAATCAGAGAGAACTTCAGAAGATTAAAACTCAGGCAAGACAGAATCACATCAGATCCATATCACCTGTTTCCAACAACAACTACAACAAAAAACACATTTGTATAAATTTCTCTTTTGCAAAGTGGTGTTCATTACTAACTTACTGTATGGTTCTTAATTTATGCCTGCTGGGGGGTATCTTAGTTACTCAAACAATTATTTTTTTTAGTCCATATAATGAGGAAATATAAAATTATGCCTTTCTTTTTGATACGTCTAAAAAATTTAAAGAATTGCACCTCTCTTTCTTGTCAGTAAACAAAAGCGTTTGCTCCTGACAACTGAGAACCTTTTGGGAACCCGAGCTAGAGCACAGGGCAGGGGGAGGGGTGAGAGCCACTAGGTGGCAATAGAAACCCCTCAAATAAACTACTCCTCCTCACACTTTTTATGCTATTCAAGAGCTATTAATTTAAACTAAAAAAGTGTTTAATCGAACGGAAGCAAACAAAATTTCGTATTGGCCATTAAACCCCCTAAAATTTCAGTACAATTTTCTCTAAGGTTAATAGGAGACAAGTGCTTTATCACTGTATTACGTTAATTTCTCTTACTTATCTTCATATTTTCTTCCAAAATAATTATTTAACGTGTCATGCAGTAGAAAAACTATTTTCAATTATTATTTCAGCATTACTGAAAAATACTGTGATAATTTCAGTTGTGCTTAATAAATTTATCCTGCTGCCATCTCTACAGATGTCAGATGGCTGGAATTATTGAGTTTCTGAATTTGGAAAGCATTAACAGACTTATACTAATACTGAATTAGCTTCTGATTTTATTACACATTTTTTGTCAAGTTCTAAAATTTCAGTGACTCTTACAAGGGAATTAAGAAGAAAATTAGTCATCAAATTAGATCTAAAGTTACATTTCAAAAAGTATCTTAAATGAAGAGATTATTGTTTCAAATTTAGCACAAGTGCTTCTGTGCCGAAAAGTTCCTTGTTTCTATGGATGGAACTCACTACTATGCTAAAAATTTCACACTGCTCCTTTTCAAAACTTGTGAGTTGGCAAAACTAAAAGGCACAACTTAATGCTCATACATATTATAACACAGGTAAGATTGTAGAGTTCAGACTACAGGAAGATCTGTGTATATAAATTTGGTATTCTCATTTTCAAACGCTAGATTTTTCAACTTCAGCATCTCATTAATGTTAGTCTTGTATATAATTTCCAAGGTTTCTGTATGGACAACAAATCCTCTTGCAGTGAACTTCTCCTTCCCATTATCAGGGTGGTTCATCTACTGGACATTGAAACTCAAACCCCAGGTCCAGGGCTGCAGGGGCAGGACCAAGGGCTGCCTTCAGTTTGGTAAGGGCATCAGCACACTTGGTTTAGCCTGGGTTTTTTTCTCCCTGTTTCAAGGGGGAGGGGGCAGTCTGCATATGTAGTGCCACAAGACAGAAAAAGAAATTCAGAGGAGGTTAGTCTGACTTCTCTCTCTCCACACCACTTTCTTCCCCAGCTCTCACTCATCCTCCTCTGCTCTGTCTCCCTTTGCTCTGCAGCAGTGGGATCTTGCGACTACATTTCTATGTTAACATTCCCAGATGCCAGCATTTCTCCAGGGTATTGCCATACAGGGAAGGGAAAGAGTAATAAAACTAAAATTCAACTTAAATTAAATTCTAAAGGAAAAGAGTAGATAAGTACCTGTTCTTTAGGTACTCCACTGCTGTAGGGTTTTCTTAAATGAATCTTAACAGACAAAACAAATTATCATCAAAAACTAAATGCACTGTGGAAAAATTCAGATAACCTGTCAGGAAGCATTCTCATAATTTGTTAAAGAACAAGTTCATAAGAACACAAATCCAGTTCCATCCCAGTTAGGGAAAATGCTGTGACAAGCTCAGATATCAATTGTGCCAAATTTTCAGACATTAATTTAATCTCTAAAAGGAGTCAGAGGAAAATAAATTATCAACTTTTGAAAAAATTGAGTCCAAATCTGGATTTTGAAATCTCAACCTCTTTTCTGTTTACAATGCCATTTACTAATGTCATTAATATTTTTACCTACACTTTTGGATTACTGAGAAGCAGAATCAAACTCTTAGTAAAATAGAATTATATTCACAGACATGCACATGAACACTGCCTGACATCTGCAGACTTTCCCTTAAAAATGTTACTAAAAATACATTTAAAGACTATCTGGTTTAAAATTTGAACCCATTATTTTCCTGTCTGCAAGGGGTTCAGAGTCATACACTTTTTATTCTTTACTGGAACAATTAGTTCTAGGAAGGACATGAAGGTGACATAATTGAGTAAGTCCTACTTTACTTAAATTCAAAAAATAGGGAAAAGGATGCCATAAACATAGGTACACCATTTTATTCCCAAATATTTAAATAAAGTCTGAAGTGTTTAGAGTGTAACTCATTTTTCTTGTATTCCTCTACAGTTAGCATTAATAAACACAATGCAAGAAAATCTTTTACATATCTTTCTGACACTACTTCTTTTGTTTAGTCCTTCTGGTTGTTCATGTCTTGTGGTTATGGAAATGTACATCATCTAGGCATGCTGGTACTAACCAAGGCAAAAAATTATTCAGCAGTTACCATGCAAGTGACGCATATAATAATAACTTGAATTTTAGAATTGTTCTTTACTGATAGGTTATCGAGACAAAGAGTGGTAAAACCCCATGAAACCAATATTTTCTCAGATTTGCATGAATCAGTTTAAAAATACAGGTATCTGACATGTGGATGACAAGCCACACAAGGAGCTCTTGTAGACAAGAGCTCATTGAAGTCTTCAAACAGGCTTGTAAATTCACTTAAAGTGTCACCTCTACACAGCCTTTGTTTAGCCCATGCATCTCTCCTCTGCCTGGGAGCACACAGTAACTGGCCCTAAGGAAAGGAAGCTTTTGGTTGTTAAACTGAGGTAAGCTAATATATTGTTAAAAGTTTCTTAAAATTATGCCAAATTCACACAACTAGAAGAAAGAAAAAAGATAAGCAAGGTAGTGCTGATCTTTTTTATTAGTATCTCTTTTCAAAATGCTTCTTTGTAGAGCCTATTGTCCCATTTGTTCATTCACTTTGTTCTGTACAAGAGCTCTTGGAGAAATATATTCAAGTAGTTCTTCATTGGTTTATATTTAAACATTGTCCCAGTAGGAATTCATTCTTCCTCAGACCTGGCAGCAAAATGCAATGGCAGGAAACAGCAAGAAACAGAGAAGCAGAAAGAGCATCTGTTCTCCAACTACCATGCAAAGATGCTCCATCTGTGTGACAACTGGAGTCATCTGAGGTACACACGTGCCTTCCTTCTGCAGGTAGGGATGGTGACTGAGCGCCTGGAGAGTCCCTGGTAAATAGGAGTTTTTGCCATAGGAAAAGTCTGAAGTGTTTGCAGATCAGACACATCTTCAACACCTCATGTTTTCATCAGATGCCATTTTCTGCCAACCCAAAGGGTGAAGAGCTTTATAATTTGTGGGAGACTTCTGCATAGGTCTTCTCTCTGAAGAAGAAAACTAACAAAACTCTTTGCTAAAGGAAAATAGCTCACAGGAGGTAGGATAGAGAGGGGTACTGAAATCTGAGCTCTGAGCAGCTCAGTAGAACAAGATCCCCAGTCTATAGGCTTTGATGCGTCAAGCTAAGGCAGTTTCAGAGATGAACACCTCACCCACACACCTGCTTCTCTGCTTTGAAGCAAACCTTCCTCAGAGCAGAGCTCACCTTCTCCACTGCTGCAACTCACAGCTCACCACGTTAATTAAAACTGAGATAAAGTTGGTAACCAGCCCCAGCACACACCTCTGGAGTCTGGCTGGCAGCACCATGGATTTCACAGGACCCCCTAACATCCTCTGCTCTTCCTGATGAAAAAACTCAAATTTGGAGACCACTCTGCTGTTAAGAGGGTTTTAAAGGTTTTGTATTCTTTCCATTAGAGTCTGAGAGGTGTTCTGCAAGGAGGGGAGTACGGGGAGTATTCACCCAACTCCTGAAGAGCATTTTGCCTAAATACCCTCTAACCACACAGGCTTTTGCCTGTGTATAACTTGAATAACTTGAAGTTATTCTTGGAAAAATATCCTGGCTGCTGTTTAAAGATATTTTATTTTCTTCTTTGAGCTCAATATAAAACAAAATGCATTTAATATTTTATTCTATTTATTTAGAAGTTTATTAATTTATTAAATTAAAAGTGTTTTCTCACCCAGAAAACATTCAGAGCATTTCTCCAGATATCTGTCCAATCTTTCATTCTGTTTTTCAGGACTGGCCCAAATAAAACATATGTCTTTTCTAGAATGATATGATCTTTAGTTACTACTCTTCTTCTCAAAAATATTTATTTTCTGCTTTGATTTATGTGAAAAGTAATAGAATGATAGCTTCCAAAAAAATTACCCAAAACCTATTGTAAATAAAGATTATTTTCAGCTAAAGAGCTCATGTGCATTCTTTACATTGTCATTTCTAACTAATACTTAGTTCTTTAAATAGATGAAATTAAAGGGCACAGTTGCGATAGAAGAACAACTGAAACATGTTGTTGGTTTTCTGTTTATGTTGGAGTGAGCAAGACTTGGGAATATATAAAAGTTCAAGTATAACATAAAGGTTGCTTGTGGAGGAAAGGAGACATTTAGAAATAGTTCATGATCAGTTTTAAGTAACTTCTTTAGTTATTGTGGGAGAGCAAGACCCCCACATATACAGCATTCTTATAATTTACTTTATATGACATACCCATTAGGAAAGGTTCCACATGGTGGTAGACTTATTTCCTGAAACACATTTTTAGAGAAAATTTTGCAGGGCAGAAAATGTTAAAATACACCCACCTCCAATACAGGTACTTTCCTTTGACCAGCTTTTCATAGTTCTTCTGACTGGTTTTGGCCTGATTTCCCTTCACATACCAGTCTTGCATTTTGCATCCTCACAGTCTTTGGTGCAGTCATCCTTGATTTACATCACTTAAGACCAAAGGTGGATACCTGGGTAAAATCCAGGCCATGTGGAAACCAGCAGCAAGGCTTCCATTGACTCTGACGGGGCTAAAATTTCATCCTTTTCTGTTTAAACAAAGACTGTCCCCTGCTCCAGCTACCCCTCATACCCGGGAAGCTTTAGCACCAGATCATCAGTTTCACAGCAATTTCACAAACTAAAATAGTCTGAAATATTTAAAAAGTGTAGGAAAGGAAGATAAATTATTTAAAGATATACCAAGTAAGTATGGGCTGAACTTTAGAAAGGTAACATTTATAGGCTGACTGTATGGAAAAACATCCTGACTACACATTAATCAATCCTCAGTAGGAATATTAAACAAGACAAACATTTTCAGACTCAGATGCCTAAAGTTCAAGTCTAAAACCACAGTTAGGAACTCAGGTTTAAGACTACCTGGCTTGAGAGATGTGTTTCTAATCTGAATTTATCTCTTCATGTTTTCTTGTGAACTTCACAAACTAAAGAAAACTACTGATCTGACTGAACTCCTTACTTTATTATTTCACAATGAATGCTGTAGGAGAACTGCAGCATGTCATTTAAGAGAACTTTCTCAGAAAATAGAATAACCACAACTGCTTCTCCAAACAACAACATGCATGCATCAGATCTTAGGAACGTGGATCACTGGTGAGGAAATACTGCAGGGAGGAGGGAATAAAGGAGAACTATATCGTCATTAAAGTTTTACTTTTAATCTTTGCTATATAAAGAAACACAGAACTTGAAAGCATTGTGGAACTTCTCTGGAATTTTGTGTCCTGATTCTTGAGAATAAATACTATTTTATATCTCCTTTAAAAAATATATATTAAACATATTGCCATACTACCCTATATTAAAGAGATTTCCCATTTTAATATTAAAAATAACTCATATTATTTTGAAAGTTGCAAGATGTTAACATCAGATGGGAAACAGTTTAAAAGACAAGTGCTAAAAATAACCTTTAAAATACTGTGTACATTGATGTTTCAAAGATGAGTGTAAGTTACACTTGGCAAGGGTGTTGGATCCTTTCATACACTGGATATGTTTAGCTTTGGTATTTTCTTAACAAATGATTAGTATTGGGCCCTATGTCCCTGGAGGAAAGACATCACCCTACAGTGACATGTTTCTATACAAACATACTCAAACCAAGGTCATCACTCACCTTCCTAAACCCCCAGTAACACAGGCCAACAACTTAATTTACAGAGAGAAGCTGTATGAACTGTGGGACTAGATCCCAGGGTCCAATCAAGGTCTGCCACTGAATTAAGGGAACAGATGGAGAGGCTCAAGCTAGAAGAGAATTTTTTTTCCTACTTCACCCGTATATTTTCACATACATCCCTAACTTGCTTAACCCTTTCTCATCTAGGGAGGCACATAAACTGAAAAAAGCTAATTGAACATCAATTGACTTTGCTTCTACACTAGACCTGACATTGTCTCTAAGTCAGTGCCCAGATCCAGCAATGAATTGAAGCAACTTCACAACAGTTTAAGGCTCTGACCTTCCCATTATAATTTGCAGAATAGCTTCCTATAAGCAAACCTGCAGGCTCAGATTCTCTTAATCAGATCTTAAAAAAAGCAACAAGATCCAAACCAGATACAGTTTAGCCATGATTTAGATTCCTCCCTTTTTCTTATTTGTATCTGACAGGAACATATTTGAGTTTCCAAGCTTTGTGATACTTCATGTTGGCGGCCATTGGTCACTACTTGAAAGTGAACCTATCAATCTGAATTCTTTTAAGTTTACCGATTTTTCAAAATTATAGCTACTGACAAAGCAAGACCGGAAATATATCAACTACTAAAAACATATTTCTTATGTCCAAATATAACAAACACAAGTGTCTCTTCCCACAAGAAAGAAATGACATCACTAGGTGATTAAAAATACACAAAATTGAAGTGTTTTATCTTTCTCAAATTGAATTTTACTTTTACCTTTAATACTAGTTAAAACTGAAAATCAAAGTTGCAATTTGCCAATTCAATAAGGATCAGTTATCTAGCTGGATCTGTGAGTTTTACACCCTGACACTGAACACAGCAGTCTCAGCAGTTCCATTAGATATAATAGGAATAAATTCAGATTTACACTTCGGATTTTTTGCTTGATCTTAGCATTCAGCATGCCATAGCTTCCCTGAGGAGGATTATATTAGTTGCTCAGTGAATATCAGTGATGTATAAAATCTCTTTTTATCTTCTGGTAAGAGGCTGCAATCTTTCACAGCATGAAACAGAATTCTAGAAAACAGAATTCTGAAAGTAAACAGGTAAATATTGGCCAGTTTTTACCTTCTTGCATATGTGCCCCTCCACAGGAAAGTCTGCTGGTATAGGCTTACAGTGTCTGATTGCCCAGAAAAGGAGGGGTTGCCATGTCTTTGTTTTATTCCTGTAACATCTGCTACTGGTCATTGTTACAGATGGGGCTTTGATCTAATCCAGAATGGCTATTCCTATGTCCTATAACTGCTCCCATAAATTGAAGCCATAGCCTTTTCCCTTGTCATTACTGTTAATTATGAACACCATTTAACATTTTCATATAGCATGAGATATAGTTATCTGAGAAATATACTGGTGGACATTGTTGGAAATTAATTTTGGAATCTTTAGTCAGCTTGATGTACTTTACAAAGGGACATAATTCTTCAATCCTATCAAATTATTAATTGTCTCAAATTACTTTGTAGAATTACATAGTTGTGAACATTTTTTGAGAAATCAGAACCCTGTCTATCCACTGCACATTGTGATAGATCAGTAATTTACATTGGCAACAGTCAGACAATTCCCTCTTAATTTACCGAACATTGCACACTAGTAAGGAGTTATTTACCTCTCAGGAACTGTACTTCTTTGAAATGTGTTATGCACATGTAGTCCATTCTTGGACTGTGCGTGCTCCCTGTGCCTGAACTAGCCGTGAGCACGCGCACAATGGAAACGGACTCCATGTGGACAATTACTCAGTGAAAAGAAGAAAGTTATTTAGTTTGTAAAGTCAAGGAGCAAAAAATTAGGAAATGCCAAATTTACTCTTGTCTATGCAATGGTGACCTCAGTAGAGAAATGCATTATTCACTGTCACAGTGCAAGTCTAATTCCCTTTCCCAAGTAAAGGAACTACCTCTATCTTTTAAATGTCTTCTTGCCAAGTGCTGAAAATACATGTGGCTCAGACAGTGCCAGGAGTAGCATTTTGAAATTACTATTGCAAACTCAAAGGAAATAGCCTGTATCCTGTGGGGGCAGGGGGATAAAACCCCTGGAGTAACTTTCACTCCCTCTCCATAATTTATGTTGCCTTGATTTGCATTCTGTTGTTTTTCAAATGCATAGGATTCATTTTATATGCTTTTTTCTTCCTTGCATCCTGCTCACTAACTAGATCATCTGGTGTATTCTCATCCACTGAAAAATAGGTCCTCTGGCAGGACAAGGAATGGGCCTCTCTTTACCCAAAATAATATTCCTGCTCTGCTCAAGTGAGTGAAGCCCTTTTCTACATAGCATGTTGTTTATCCACACGTGGTGTATTTTCTTCTGCTCCATGTTACTAGGATTTTCCCTTCTTCATCTTTAATCTTTTTTTTTGTCAAAAATCTACCCAGTTTTTACTGCACTTATATCCTGATCTCCATTTGCTAAGCTGATTCCTTCTACCCTTTGCTAGCTAAAATTTAACCTAGTCATCTTTTCTTCCTTTATTCCCATGCCTGGCTGTAGCTTCTTGGATGTCTAATATTCTTTATGACAGCACCAACATAAAGATGTTAAGGTGCATTTCTCCTTTACTCGCTATTCACCATGTGATAAAAACAGAGTGAAAACTGAAGTCAGTGGTAATATCTGCCTTGCTACACTGGGTTCCTGTTTTCTGGCAAACTGACTCATCTTCTATTATCACAAAATAACACAGTCATATATATATATATATATACACACACACACAGAGAAATATTAGTCAGATTTCTTTTAGAGTAGAATATTCTGAATTTGGTCATTAGAGTATCAAGAACAGCCTTTTTTTCCTTGAATATTTAAAGTGAGAATAATGCTTAGGGAAAAATTGTGACTGCTTAGGGAAAAATTGCTTAGGGCAAAACATACAAAATCTGAATTTTTGTTTTTAGTAATTTATTTTCTTGGCTTTAGAAAAGTGTCCAAACAAGGAGGTAGGCATGACTGTCATTCTGTTTTGGCACACCAGTCCCAATCCCTTGCACATATACTGTTTGTGTAACTGGTGACATCCACTGGCACGTCAAGTCACATGCACAGGCCTATGATCTGTGCTCACAGTTAAGGCAGCGGCGTGAAAACACCATGCAGTGGCACCTGTACTTGAACCAAGGGCACGTGAGAAAAGCTAGAACCCACGACGGGCTGTTAGATCATCCTGTCTTGATATATCATTCTTATTTTGGAAGGCACTGCATTTCACTCTGCTCTTTCTGAGTGGAGTGCAATTTGAATTAAAGCAACAAATGATTGGCTAAGGTACAGCCCCTCAAAAGTATGGCTGGTTTTGGCTTGAAGACAAAAGAGAAGTAATAAGTGCAGAAGGCGTCAGTTCATTTGATAGGTTTTTCTACTGGTCCCTCTTAGAAGCAGGATCACATTTTTAATTTGAATATATCAATTTTAGCTTACGCATTCTTAAACACATTTTGTATTTCTCTAATATGTGAAGGATTAAAACCACTGTTTTCTCTCTCTGAAGCAGTTAGTGTCACACACTCACTTTGCTTGCCAATCTTTTTCTTTTAAATAATACAGATTGAATATTATAAGTTTCTCATTGTGAGACATATTCTTTGTAATATTTTTATATGCCTATTTTATTTTTCAAGTTTTTTTTTTAAGTGGAAAATAGGACTCATTTCAGTCTTCATGATCAATAGTCTCTCTACACACACAATAACTGAACTCATTTCACCACAATGTTCTAATGGGAATGATGTTCATTTGTGTACTCATTTTGACTCCCAAATCTTTTTTAGGAACCAGTGCTTTTGGGAACCAGTGTCCTGTTCTGGAAATATGCCAAGTTTCTAAACTTTTGTTTTAAATCGTGCGAATTTTAGTGCATTTGCATTGTGCAAGAAAACCAGCTTGTAGAGAGATACTTTGCAAGCATATAAAAATATCTCCAGCATGGGTCTAGAGAAGGGATTTTTCTCCCCTGTAATTTAGGGCCTTTACTTAATAATTTAAAAACTATCTGGCTATCAACTTTTATTTGAGTAATAAAAGGTCTTTGTTGTCACCTTGTGAGACTGTCAGAGGATGAAATAGGGTTTTTAACTCTGAGGTTTAAAAAAAAGAACAAGAAAGCAGATTTAGACAATTTTATACTACTTACAGTGACTATTGCTTTTCATGGAAAACTCATCAAAAGACAAAGCTAAGATCAACAGACACTTGAATTTTTTCACTTGTCATATTGCCTGAGTGCTCTTGGGGATAGCCAAACAACCTAAAAAGGATCCAGTCCTGGGACAAAGTGAGTTTTCAGCTAGTATTGGAATCTAACTAATGAAGGGAGCAATGTTTTTCCTAGTTATGGCTTTAAAGTACATTTATCTTGTAGCTTATACTCTGGCAGAGAACCCATTCCTAATCTGTTTTAAAACAAATAGATTGTGTACAGCTGTCCCTATATCCAAGGCAAAATGATGATTTAATGTTGATTAAGAGAGAAGGCCTTTGAAGTGAGCGAGGCAGGAGCCCGTAGTATGTCTCTAGTGATCATTATCAGTCTTTCCCTGAAGGGTGACTTGGTGCCAAAAGCGCTTTCCCCAAACTGACTGAGGTGGATTCAGGAGCAAATGCTTTGTAAATTTAAAAAGACCTTCTCATTTGCAGGCCTCTGATGTCTTATTCCTTTAGCTGTATTAATGTCTGAGAATAAGCAGATGCAGTCTTTTTCACCAGCTAACTACATAAGGGGGCAAGGTCCACTGCTCCATGGCACTGTGGGCATCACAAGAAGAGCAGCCGAGCATGTATCCTGCAGTAAAGTCAAAGAAAAGGTGCTGGATTTGTTTGTTTGGTTTTTTTTTTTCCATAGGAATGGCTGCTTTAGCAAAAGGAAAAGCATTTGGATGTAGCTTTTTACAGCTAAACACTTTTGAGAATAATTGTATAAAAGTGTAGAAAAAGCATTCAGATTCTCTCTCTCTCACTCGTTTGTCTCACATTACAGGCCAACCACCAGTCACAGCACACGTGTGTGTGTATGTGGGCCTACACGTAAACACTGTACATTATACACACATACACACTCAGGCTGGCGTTGCCATCTGAAATGAAACGAGGAGTAGGTCATTCATATTTGCATCATACTCATCTATCAATCTGTCTATGATTTGGCTAAAAAATTCACAGCACCAGTGACAGATAAGAGCAACCCTGTGTTTTTTCATGCTAACAGTTGCAAAGAATGCAATTCTCATATAGCTGAAGGGATGATGGTAAGAAAAATGAGACAAGAAAGAAACTGTGTTTCCTTGATTGACAATTACAATTTGCATTCATTTAGAAAAACATTGATTTTGTCTCACCAAAAAAAAAGAAAAAAAAAGATTCATAATTAACCTGAAAAAGGTTATCTCAAGTCATGGGAGTCTACAGTTTTACAAAAACAAAAAGCCATCATTGCTTGTTTATTTCTTAGCATTCCGTAAATAGTTGTCATATATGCTCTACATGAACTGTGCTTACCATCACAGAGTTCAGAGATACTATTCATAACATCCCCATTACTAACATACTTTCTCAAATATCATAGAACTAGGTAAAAGCAAAAATATGACTTCAAGCATACAGTGCCTTCTGTAAGTATAACCAAGACACTTTTTTTCCACTGCTGAGAAAGGACATTCTGCTATTGACTTCAGGGGGCGGGTGGAGAAGGAAACCAATCCTTTGATGGAGAAGAGTTTTGTATAATTGTCTGTAATTTAAAAATTATGTAAATGTTGTACTGTGAGAGCTGCCAGATTGACAATTCTGGGAATTTAAGTAGAGAGCAATAGCATGGGTTTCTCAACATTGCTTCATTATTGTGTCGCAAATCATGCCAGGAGGGAGATATGTCTTAAATATACATAACCAAGTGCAGAAGAGCACTTCTAGACCCATATTGTAAAATTTTAATTCTTCCTCAACCTCCTCCCTCCCAATTAATCAAAACCAGAGAAGTTTTTGGCTGAAAATATTTTGTTTAGGGGCATTTTCATGAAAAGTTGAAATGATAAAACATAGAAAAGTGTTCTTTATGAAATTTTTAGCTATTCATATTAAATTTAGAACTTCTCTTTCTATAAACATAAAATCTAATCTTGCTTTATCTTTTCTCTTTTTAATGTGATTGATTTTTCAGCTTTAGTTCCTAATCTGTAGCAAAATAATTCAAAACACGGAAAAACTTTCACTGTAATATCATTTTCACACTGTCTTTCAAAGCAGCTATATTGTTAATGTCTGACTATTTCCTGGATAGGTAAAGTGAGGCATGGATAGTACCATACAGCATCAAAATCCATTTTGTGGCAGTCTTCCGTAAAACCTACAATTGTGAATTTGACAGCTAAAAATTTCAGTGGAAGCAGAATTGCAATGAAAGTTCAGAGCATTCTTCAAGCCTGCTTAATCCTTGACCTTGCTAAAACTGATGAAGGTAGCAATTAATCCCAATTATAGAGTTTGGTTTTGTGCGGTGTACAATATAAAATTTATTTAATGAAGTTTGTCTGATAAATTAGGCCTAGATTTAGTTGCTGACTGACTAGCCAGTGTCTCTAGCAAGGTGCCATTATTAGATTTAGCAAAGGGAATTATCTGGTTTAAATCCTTCTGGTTATTGAATGCCAGTCTGTAAACATGCCATTCGAAAGTGGGTTTTTTTCCTGTATCTTTTCTCACCAAAATACCAGGACTATTTTAACAATTCAGTGAGAATGTTGGTTTTGACATTTTCCATCGCTTGCATGTTTCTCTTTTGTTCCAGAGGGCAATAAAAATGAATGACCTACAGGTTTGGAGTTTGTTTCTGTTAAAAAAAATTGTGACACTCTGCAAAATATCCACAATTTTGGGAAAATCATTTAAAAATGTGTAAGAACCCTGTAACAACTTAGCTTTTCTACTTTATAACTTTCTAGTAATTAAAGACGTTTTGAAAAATTTTTAAGTTACTGCTTCAATATCAAACATATTAAAGTACTTTATGTAGGTCTAAGGTATAATTGGTAAAACTTAACAGAAAGACCATAAAAAAAAAGTTTCAAGACATAAAAATAGGAAACCTGCAAAGGCTATGCAGTTCTGCCAAAAGACCTGACCCTGCAAAAACTGCATTTGCCATTTACTGCCTTGACGAGTTCTCTGGCAGTTGTGAGTCTATTTATCATAGTCGTATACAAAATTATTAGATATTTAGTTGATTGGACACTTAGTGTCCAGATATTTTTCTAAGTCTATGTTCAGATTCCCTTTGCAAGCTCCTGTATAATTAATTTATTTTAGTCTATTACTTTGTTTTCATGTCTGTGGCTGAGGAGATTCTCATTCTCAAATTTCACATTTCTTGGCTTGCTTAAAAAAATTCTTTTATCCAGTGTCACAATTGTTCACTATTTCAATTCTCTAAGTAAGTTTTGGGCTAAAAATTGGTCCCATATTAAATCTACATAGTATGAAAATTAAAAATGCTTATTTACAGAGTAATTGCTCAGAACAGCAAGAACAGCATACTTACACAGATTAAAAACTCACTCACCTTATTTAAATACAGCTGAAAAATGAAGATTTGTTCATGTTTTAAATAAGAATTGGCAATTTTGCTCTCTAAGAAAAATATCAGAACATATCATTGTAAATGGTACGAACAGCAGCTCCATGCTTTAAGCCTTCTGTCACTGCACTGTCCACTCCAATGTTAAACTCAGTTGATCTAATGTTTGAATTCCAAAAAATGTTTTCGTGTTTTCCATGCAGAACCAAAGGACAAGTTCACTTTTCTAAATAGCGTGGTTTCAAGATCCCAAGAATAACCAACATTTGAAGGAATAAGGCTAATTAGACCAATTTATGGAAAAAATGCATCATCCATTCTTTAATAAACCATGGACCAATATAATAAGACTGACAACAGGGTCCTTCATAAGTAGAAAATCAACTAATTCTGAATTAACTAAAGATTAGCAGAGTGTGGAAAACTCTGTGACTTTCACCAGAGACTTCAGTTTCTTTCAGGGAAGAATGACATTGTGGATAATGGGCATGAATGTAAACAGCACAAATAGAAATAGTTCTACTTCCTAAGTCATTAGAATCAATGTGGGACCACCACCAACAAAAAACCCAAAAGTTGACATAACTGTACTCTGCTTACAGAACTGCATAATGCAATCAGGAATTAAATGCCAGAGGATTGTGTGAGCGTTCTGAGAAAGGTGGAGTGTAGAATTTCATTAAAAATGGTCCTTTTTGCCCCGTTCTCTGTTTAATTTGTTTTTATTTCAATTTTCTCTTTTTCTCACTTTTGCTATTGATAGTATCCCAAAGATACCACTTATTCACAGAAGTTTAGTGATGACTTTGCTGCTATGTAGAAAACTGCCTAAAATATCTTGAGATATTATTCTCTTATGCTCTTTCACTACATCTGTGGTATTCAGAATACTACTAATAAATGTGGAATAATAGGCTGAAGTACGTTGGTTACGAATCAGTTAAAAAAAATGAGCCAAAAATAACATCTGCACCAGCAAATCTGCACTGCTTAGCATACGGTTTTAATTTAAAAATATTTACTCCTAAATTTTGAGAGCTGTGAGGGCTTTTAGATGTGTGCTTCTCATTAAAAAGATGCTGGCAGATAGTATAGGCCAAATATTGGCTCTGGAGGAAGAAAGGTTTAGAAAAGATCTAATATTAGACCACAGCGAGCCATTGATTTTTTAAGGCAGGAGTCTTCACTGAGTCCTATCATCATTCATTTTAAGAAAATTATGTAAATAATTGAAGCTTTCACTTGATTTTTTTTCAAATAGATATTTAACTATGGTATTAGGTAGTACTTGGATAACATATAGTAATTAACTAGACATAGACTAATTTAGGGCTTTTTATAAAGTTTAAGCAAAAATCTATTGTACAATGTTAAAAAAATGTAGTTTAATTGCAGCTTTAAGTATTTGAGATTCTAGTTACTAATGCTGGCGAATAAGACTGACTCTCAATTTGCTTGACTGTGCCCACCCTTTCTAGAGAGGGAGTTATTTCTAGAGTCCCTAAACGTAAGAAGCAACAGAGTTCACTCTGAAGTGAAGGGGAACAGAGCAGTAAGACTGTGTGCCCACACCAGGGGCAAACAGGGACATCATGGGTGAATGTGCAACTGCACAGCTCTCTGCATCTGCTAGTCCAGAGCCAAAACCAGGACCCTTTCCTGCAGGTCCCAAGAATCATCTTTGAAAATGTCGCTTGTGCCGTCAATGTCCTGACAAAGATCCATCTCTTTGCCATCTGTTGCACCTCTTTAAATATCAGAGAATTTTGGGCCCTAAAATTCATGTGTGTATTTTCACAGTGGTTTCAGTCTCTTCATGACCGTAATGAGAGTCACGCAGGGCACTTCTTGGTTTTTCAAGTGCAGGCAATCCAGAAATATTTCTTATTATATTTTGCCCTTAACTTAAATGGCTACGTTAAAGCCATGTTTATTTAAAAAATTCCTATGAAATACCTAACATTTGTGTGCTGGGTTGCAGCCTTCCTGAATCACTATCCTGTTACTTTAAAATGTCTATTTCATTAAAGTAAAAAACAAGAGAAGTGAAAACAATTTGACAACACTATAAAAAGATTTTATGTGATTGTCTAAATTTAAATATTTCTGCAATTAAAGAGTCCTAACTTTTTGGTGATTTTCTTTCCTTGTTGTTGTATCTAATATTTCTGCAAATGGCATTAAAAATATTTTTAATTGCCTAGTGATAAAAGTTTTTCAGCAGCAGAAAAGACTACATCTGCTTCAACGGCAGACATATGAATCCTGTGTGACAAACACAATCATTAAACAATCTTATTTTCTTATTGGGAGGGTTTAATGCTGTTGGGTGCAGTATTAAAATGTAGAATTTGATAGCACGTCTTAAAATTTTAATGATGTGTTCATGAATATAAAACATACTTCTATCAGTGACTTTATGACTTCTCCTCTGCATAATTAGTGGTATCTGTTTTATGAGCTTACTGTTGTTGTCTTGATCCCATGAAAATGTGAAACCACTGTAATAATTTACACCATTCCAGAACTTTAAAGATACAAGATGAAATTTCTTCCTCTTTTCTCCTTCCATATTCCCTTGTGTAATATGAAAACAGAATATTAAGTGGCCTTCGTGAAATCTGGACAAGGAAAAAAATTCAAGGACAACAATTAAACATTTGTCATAACAGTATATTTTTTGCCTCACTTAAATTTATATTGTTATCTTCTATTAGAGAATAAGACAAACTTCCTACTGCAAAGCTGGCAAATTAAAGTTAATTCAATCATTGAGGAGTATGCAAAATAAAATGTCATTAGCAGTGAAACAAACATTATTCAGATGATAATGATTCTATTATCACAATTAGCTAACTTCTAAACTATCATTTTTGGTACAATTTCTCTCCATTCTTACTCCTCCACACTTCAGCAAGCACTGGATCCATATAAATAAAATGTCATTTGATTCATGAGGAGGAACACAACATTATGTTTAGACACTTAGACAAAATATTAGGCAAGAAGGTCAGCAGTTTCTTCTTTGATTTCACATCTGTAATTCAAGGATGATGCTGGTTAAAACAATGGTAGGTTATTGTGGCATTTAATAGGAATGACTAATTAATCTTTCTCCACTCAAAGAAGATAGTGAGGTTGTGAGCCCTTTTTGCAGACACATATTATAAATGAACACACATGCTTCTGGAGGTTGCTGAAAACCAGAAAAGATGTCATTGCCAACGTTTTGTGCAAGGACCATCTACAATCTGATTCTGAGCTGTTTCCCATTAAAAAAAAAAACCCAAATATTCCACCATGCAACAAGGGCAAAGAGTTGTAACTTTCAGCCCAGAAGGTCAAGTTTCTAATGAGTTATGTAAATGCCATTCACAAAAACAAACAAGCAAACAAACAAGTAAAAATGACTGCTGAAAATAGATAAAGCCTCTAATGATATTTTGGTAACACTACTCACTACTCATAGAGTATGACACGAGCTGAGTCTCTCACCAATCGAACAGCGTCGGTTTGCTATTTGTCTAGGGAGGAGAAACATAGATACAAAAATGTACTCAGTGGAAATTAGCCTTTCCGTGAATATTGTGTTTTGAATTAAAAAAATTATTTTTATTCTCCGTCAATTGAATTTCCTTCTAAAGAACACTAATTTGGTTGCTTGTATTGGGGGAAGTTATCAACTTTCTCTGAGGGTTGTAAATGTAGATGCATCCTTGTCATAGGTGCTCTCATAGGAGTAGCACTTCCTGCTACACTTTCTAATATTCTCTCACCCCTTTGATCTAGATACAGTACATTGGCGTCTGAAAAGAAAAGTCAACCCACCAGAAAACCTGGATGTGAGAAGAATTTTGGCACAAGGGATATCAGTTAGCACACTCAAGAGGCAATGTAGCCTGATAAGATAATGGAGTCTAAACAATCCATCCTTTCTATATCACGTTCATTAGGAATTGTTCATTCAAAAAAAGACAAAAAAACCCAAACCACAAAATATGTTGTTCCAAATTTCTTTATGATCTGGGATGGAAATTAATCTCAATGTATCAGAATACCTCAAGGGACCAAAGCTTCACTGCTCACTCAGTTATAATGCAAACAAGGGTTTAGGTCCTGCTTATCTCAGCTCTTCTCATTTGACAAACATCAAGCAGTCCTAGCTGAAAGATTCTTACTTCTCACTGCTTTTCAAAGTGTTTACCACAGAAGGACTTATCTCACCCTGTTTTTTCTCCCCGCAGTGTGGCTGAGTAGGTGGAACTCTGAATTAAATCAGCCCCTTTGGTATGGGGCCGACTAGTTAAAGAGTTAAATTAATCTCAGTATTTGGCTCTCTAAAACAGTTCCAGTTTTGCACTCCCTGTTTGAATTTTACTGGACTTTCTTCTGAAGAACATTTTCTTCGTATCTTACTTCAGTGGGAGGTTATCTCTTTCCTTTGAAGGTTATATTGTGATTGGCAGAGGGTCAGGAAACTTCATTCACATTGGCCTGTTACGGAAATACTTTGAAAAATAAATGTGAAAGACAAATGTTAAGTAAAGAGACTCTTTAATCAGCAACAGTTCCATAAGACTTCAGACCCAGTGAGGTATCCACAAAGGTTTTGTTTACATAGTTTATTAATACAGATATTTGGGAGCAACAGGAGATTCTCTGCTGACTTTGATAGTCAAGCTTAAGATATATGCAAGGTTCACGCTCTGTTGGCAGGATGTTCACAAAGAAACAGATTAAAACACAAGCATTCTGTTTGGCCACTGTCAAGATTTCATATAGATTAGAAGACTTTTGTTATTAGACAGTGCTGTAGGATTCTCCTGAACTTTGTCTTGCATCCACTGAGCTTGCTAAAAGTAGTACTCTATTGCTTTATGACAGCATCAAGAAGATCAACACAGTACTGCTTGAAATATGTTCTCACAGTACAGAAGGGCTAGGATTTCTGATATTCTAAAATATTACAATTTCTAGTTTTCTAATTTTGCACTCCAGTTTTATCTATATATACTAAAAAGAAGTGAGACAGGAATTTGAGAATAAATTCAGTAGGAATTATATGATATATAACGCAAGTATATATAATTTTGTTTTGAAGTGTCTGAGTGGACCTTGCACTTTCTAATGTATATCTCCAAATGCACTTATAAGTGGATAATAATATTATAAATATTATAAATAATATTAAAGCTGGCTAGGAGCCTATTGTTTCTGCATAAATCCATTTTGCTCTCACCAGTAGCAAAGGGAGCTGTGTGCAATCAGCAGAAGGGCATATATCCCTTGGATTTAAAGCTGGAGCTGTCTTTATTTGATTCAGTTGACCTTAATAGTCATGTTTGCAGGGAGTCCTATTAACAGCTGTTTGTTACATGCTGTACCATATGTGCTGGATCTCTGATGCACAAGTAGTAACTTAAAGATGGACGCTCAGGCTTAACTGTCATTTTTATAAAAATGAATTTCCTCAAGGCCTTTTAAAAGAAAAAATGGTAGCAAACACATTAGAATAGTGCTGCCTTTATGGGAAATGGCAATTTAAGCAGCAGCTGACGTGTTCCACTTTCAGCAGGTCAAAATGTTATATGGCACTTCATAGATTTTTATCACAGTATTCTGCACTGTATCCCCACTGCCCCCCACTGCTATCAGGTACAGTCAGTCCAAGTGCCATTACCAGGAAATCTTCCTTTCCATTGGTGTTTCGAAATGTGCACAAACCTGGGACAGCAGGTTAAACCCCTCTAAAGCACAGGTGTGGTCTCAATCAATTAATTCAACAGCAAAATAAGAAAAAGAAGTTTGTGTTCTTCCTGGTTTCATCTACTTACTCTCTCAACCCCAGATCCGATGTATTGCCTGCCCAACTGTGCCAATGCAGGTTTATATGGCTGTGCTCTGTGTCAGATCAGTGCACTGGTATAAAATGATATGAAAAAGCTAAAAAAAAGAAAGTAAAAAAAGAAAAAAAAAAGGCGAAAACAGCCGCAGTAATTTCCACTTTCACTGACTGTCACATTTTTTTTTTGCTAACTGAAAAATAGTTTTGGAAAGTTATTCCTTTTGGAATTATTTCCTTGTAGCTACATTTTCATGTCACATTTTTAGTTAACGCTATGACTTATTTGGGGATTCTAATGAGAGGAATAACACACTGGTGAAATTTCAGCACTACCCATGTGCAAAGTCACCAAGGTTTGTTTGCTTTAGATGTATTTTTGAGCACAGACAATTGAGGGAGACGTCCTGACCTGCAGCTTCCTTTCAAACAGCTGAGATCTCACCCCAGGGCAGGCTAGAGAGGAAAAGTGCTGCTGTTGGGTTGTTTGTGTACTCAACTCCAGCCTCTGGCACCTCTGTGCTCAGCAATAGGTTTAGGTTTAATCCTAAATTTAGTAGAGAAACATCCTATTCCACAGGACAAATATTCAGCTTTTTCAGAAGGAACGAATGGAGTTTATTTATGCCAAGCAAGATTTTATAATTTCCGAAAAGAAAAGTTTAGTACTAGGATAGAGATAACCTTTTTATGGTTAAAACCACTAATGTGCTCGTTCTGGTTCTGGTCCCCTTATCATTCTCCTATTGTCTCAGCAGGTCATTAAGGTTCATAAATGCACATCATCTAGCAACAGGGGACTGATGGAGTGAACGTAACTCCATACCTGCACAGTTCTTGGCTTGGGTGAGATCTGTCCCAGACACCTGCATGGTGGACAAGGGCAAGAAATGCAACTTCCCATCCAAAACCTACTAAATTGGTTGTATCTGTAAACAGTTACGCTGGCAAACTGAACTTTTCAGCACACTCTCAGACCTTTCAGAGATGGGTAAGTAAATACAAGATTCTGGTAATGCACAGAAGTTTATGCAAGGCAAGGCTGTCAATCCCTGCAGAAATCATGCGGCAGAACTGGGGCCCAAAGTCCAAAAAAGAGACTTGGACAGCCTGAATAAAGCCTGGTCTACCAGCTGAAGATTTGCCCTGTGTCTGCAGGCAGGAGACATAGGAAGAAGGCAAATAAAACTTTCAGCCAAAGTATGTGATCAGTCACCTTAAAAAAATGCAATTTTCTTCTACAGGAATTTCTACTGGGCAAAAAAAGTAACATAATTTATAAGTTCAGTCCTGTACAAACTAAGAGGAATGAGGAGGAGATGTAAGATGTATCCTTGCCTTCTATAATTTCTTCCTGAATGATAGGTTGATTCTGGATTGTGCAAAGAACTGCATGAACAGGAGGAAAGCAGCAGGATTTTGGTTGTAATGGAACTGTCTGAGGAAAACTTAGTAGACATATATATGTTCCTCCTCTGTGTGGTACTTTATGAATAGATAGGGATAATGGGACCTTGACACAGATTCCTAAAAACAGCATAGAGACAAGTCTCACTGTAAATTTTTTTCCTTCTGATATTGTGGGGGTTTTTCTTATCATCGCTACCAGGTTTCATGAAGCAAAAAATATCTGGACAAAAGATTGAAGCTAATTTTACTCCTAGATTAATAAATGGAGGTTTGGAGTGATTTACTATGTTATTGCACAAAATAACTGTACATACACACAATCATATCCCTTTCAGATTCTGTCTGTTAATAAAGTGTCTGAACACTATCAAGCCATTTGAACTCCGTGAAGTTCAAACACAGAAATCTGCTGTTTTACATGCTGCAAAGAAAAACTGAGGCACAGGGCAAGACTCTTTTTACAGTGCTTACATTCCTGTACTTTCAATAATTGCTATTAAATAAGGCATTGATAACAACATTTACAGTCCTGTTATCAGAATCAGTTGAGTCCCTTACAAACAAAAAAAACCTTAGTTTCTGTGTAACAAAAATAAATCGTAATATTATCTGGAAGATCAGGGAAGGATTGGGACCAACATTTTCTAGATCTTCATATCTTCCATGAGTAAACATGACTCCAGAGCTTCAAACTGTGATCAGGATTCTACCTTCCGGTAGCTGTGGAGTTTTTGATTTTCCTGTTTCCCAAAAAACCTCAAGTGATTTCATCTTGCTCATCTTTGTTTTCTCCTCCTTTTAAGCAGTTATCAGTTCAGCAATTATTCACAGAATAAACTGCTTCAAACAAGTGGTGGCAAAGCCAGTCTGCAGATGAAGTTGGAGAAAGGGGAAGATTAGACAACACTGGCAGCCTAATAGCATTATATTCAAGTCAGTTTTGGTTTAAAATGCTTTTAGGTTGTTGTTGCAGAGCAAACTCTATGGTGTTTGCAGGGTATCAATGGTGGTTTTGCAGACCTAAATTTCAAGACATGAATGAAAAATAGAGATCTAATTTTAAACACTATTTAAAACCATAGAGAATGCATTAGTGCAAAAATAAATGTTAAAAAATGTGATTCATAACACAAGACAATTGGCAATTTCTATTAACACCCTAACTTTAACTTGTATAGATATACACATTCTGATCGATCCAGTTTAAAGGCCACAAAGACCTTTCAATGTCAGGACATTCAGACCTTCATAGTAAACAGGTAGCTGGCATTTGTCTGAGACATCCTTTAAAAACCTTCACAACAACCTGAGCTCACCTCATTGTTGTGAGAAACCAGATGAATTTCCTCACTTGCAGTCAAGAGAAAATACAGTCACTGTCTGAACTCTTACAATTTCCAGATGTCTATTGACATACTACCCAATCTTTTTCTCGTCATTTAATCTCTCTGCCTGAAAAAACTAGGAAAAACAATCTAACATATAGGAAAATCTAAGATTATATTTTGTTGCTTGTTCAAAGAGTGTACTGTATATACATTATATAATTATATATACACATATATAATAATATATACACACTATACTTGCATATATACATACACACAATCATATATATACATCACTTTCGTGGGAGTGGCTGTTTAAGCAAAGCAGACTGTTCTTCTCTGTTTTATTCTAGTTTTTTTCACATCATTAAAATAAGCAATTTAAATCATTGTCACTAACATTTTTAAACAAAACCTTGTGAATAGGATTATGAGTAATGACCCCAGCACTTACAGATGAACATTAAATATTGAAGCCTTCTATGTTTCACAATATGGTTAGAAAATATGTCAAGAAAATAATTCATCTGCTTTTCAGGTTTCTAAGTGTCTGATGTTCAGAAGACAAATGGTAATAAGACTTGATTTCATGTGTTCTCTGCAAAACTTCTCTGTTTTTTCATTCATATGATTAAGTTAAAGCGGACTAGCCTTTCTTGACTGGTTCAGAAAGAAATAGTAAGCTGATTTAAAGAAATAACTGGACTTAGCTCTCTTAACATTATGGGACAAATTCTCCATCAGTTATATACACATGCAACTTTTATCAGTTTCTGAGGAAGCATATGGCTCTAAGCACTACTCTCATATTTTAATTGCTGCCAAACACACACATGCACACACATACACACACAGTCCTCTCCTTCCCTTAGTTCAAAGCTAGGAATGACATGGTTTAGAGATTTCAAACACTTTCCTTGCCTGATTCAGAATATTATAAATTTTCATCCATGTGCATTCAAGACAAAAGCTTGGCTTGATTTAATGAATCTATTTTGGTAGGATTTTTATTCGTTTTAGATATTGCTATTTCTCCTTAAACGAGACAGAAAAAAAAGGAAAAGAAAAAGAGAAAAAAGAGATATTTTCTATTTTGAATTTTTGCTGAGGTTTCGTTTGTTTGTTTTAAAAGATACAAAATGAACCAGATAACTTACGAGCTTTTTATTTTATTAGCTTAGAACTTCCTTCTAAAGGAATTTAGTAGAAAGATCCCCTACGTTACATCAAGCTTAAAACTCAGAACTGTCATTTTTTGCATGGCAAGGATTAAAGCCAGTTTAAAGTTTCTCCGTCGCTGCTGGGAGCTGACAAATGCTCAGCGAGCAGAGGGGTGGTGCGATGTGCTGACTGGAGCGGAGGAAGGCTGCAGTCTCCATTCTCTTCCGTATTCTGCCGCCAACTGGATGCACAATCCTCAGAAGATTGTGTGGGTTTAACGCCTAAATGTTAGCTCTGGATGCTACAAGTGTTTGGCTGAAAAAAAAGCACTCCTATTGTCTTTTGCCAGTGTAATTTATTACAGTCCTTCACAGTTCAGGAGTGTGGTTTCCAGGGATTATACTTCTTTCTGTCCTCTGAAAAAAATTACCTGGGCAGAAATTTGTACTGCAGATAGAAGTTTCCTCTCTTTTCAAGCATGACAGGAATGAGAACTTGGAAAAGCATTTGTATCTGTGCTGCTGCATAGTTCTAGCATGTTTCTCAGCAGCAGCAGAATACAAGTGGCTGATTTTCCAAAGTGATGACCATCGTCACTTGCCGACTGTGATGTGAGAAGTGGCTGAGCAGTGTTTTGGGAAACCANGTGGTTTCCAGGGATTATACTTCTTTCTGTCCTCTGAAAAAAATTACCTGGGCAGAAATTTGTACTGCAGATAGAAGTTTCCTCTCTTTTCAAGCATGACAGGAATGAGAACTTGGAAAAGCATTTGTATCTGTGCTGCTGCATAGTTCTAGCATGTTTCTCAGCAGCAGCAGAATACAAGTGGCTGATTTTCCAAAGTGATGACCATCGTCACTTGCCGACTGTGATGTGAGAAGTGGCTGAGCAGTGTTTTGGGAAACCAGGCTGCTCAGATGTGCTGCTGTAAGAGACAGCAGTATATAGCAGCTTGGTTACCTTTGGCTTGCATGGACCTCTCTCATAAAATCCTGGCAGACTGAAGAAGAATACTGTGGGGATGGCTCTGTTTTTTCGTCATGTTAATAAGATCTTTTGGATCAGTTAGATTTGTTTCATGTTGTTGTGCTGGTTCTTTTTCTTTTGAGGAAATATAGGCTTGAGCAAAAGAATTTGGGCTCTTCCACACCTCTTAAAATATCGTATTTAGACAAGTTTCCAGTAAAGGAATGAGTGTTGTCAGCTAGTTAGAACAAGTCATTGGAAAAATCCCTCAACTCTGTATGGGCAGAATAATTACACACAAATGCATTCGGAAATCCTATGGAAAATGTAGTCCAGTGACTTGGCATGGTTACAGCACAATTTAGCAAGTATGTTAGAACAAATTACTCCTTTTAACCATAAGCCATTCTGTTTCACGCTTTTAATGAAGGCCTGTGCCACACACTAGAATACTTCTCACCTCATTACTACCCATAAAAAGCAATGATCCATTCAAAGGCTCCCCATATCTCCCAAATGAGATGTAAAAGAGCCCACTCTTTCTCAGTCTGGCACAAAAAAGAAGAACGGCTTCTTACTTCAGCCTTTGATGTTGATCATTAGGATGTTTACTAGATAAAGGAACTGAAAAATTTATCTGTGTAACTTCACTGATGTCGCGTGTTAGCCTTCTGCCTCCTGGACCCTGGCTCCCTATTTATAAATGTAAATCTCTTGTTGCTGTTTAGGGAAGGAAAAGAGTTTAAAGACTTCTCCACAGCAGTTATTTTACCCTCTCTGTGTAGATATATGTGCATTTATATATAAAATATACAACAAAAGGGAAGAAAAGGGTGGAGGGAGAAATATCCAGTGAACTTGAAGAATATAAGGAGGAATTAAAACAGGGACTATGAACTGAACAAAAATTAAATGCAACGTGCTGTCTGATAGCAAGTTAAAAAAAAAAGTCATGTGAATCTAAGCTAGTTATTGCCCAAACAAATGTACACATATCACACACACACTGCATGTAATTGTATGTATTTAAAAATATAAATTGCTATCAAAAAGATGTAAAATTTAAAAATACACAGAGGTGCAAACAGCGTTTTCTCAAGGAGGAATATTCTTATTTATTAGTAAACGTATATATATAGCTTTATTATTGCTCTTTCTTGAAATTGCCCACAAAGGACGTTATTCTGGTATCAGTTTTACTATTTCAGAATATCTTAGCAAACTGCTTTCTGACAGATTCCGCATTACCTACTCCAGTACCATGATGGCAATGACTATCTCACAGTCGTTGCACTCAGTAACACGAGGTGCCCTGAGGTCTTCCCTGACAACCTGCAGGGGTTTAATTCACTCCCCAAAGTGGATGGGCAATGGGTAGAGAAGAGTTGAGGTATATCAGTGTGATACTCAGGTGTGCTGTTCTTGTTCTGTCAGTGGAGATGACCCAACCCCAAGCCTGTCACCAGAATTTTTTGTTTAATTACTTTTTAATTCTCTCAAAGTGCCTTGAGTTGCTTTGAGAGTTTTTAATTAGTAAGGCTCTTTTGGGAATTATGTCCACTGAACCAAATCAGAACCATAACCTTTTAAATTTCATCAACAGAGGTGAAAAAATGAAATACCTAAAGAAGGGCTTGGCAAGGTGGGACACACCTTAGCCATGTGATGTAATCACAGAGAGGTATGTTGTGCATCAGTAAGATGCACACAGAAGTTAGAGGGTTCATCTCCACCAGTCACTGAGTATCTAGAAACACAGAGGCTAATACCTGCCACTCTTGTTGAGGCCAGCAGTTTGTTTAGCCTAGACTTCTGTTCCAGATAACAGCATGTGGTGCTTCAAAGTAATGTGCAAACTACCCCACAACCACCAAAAGTAATACCCTAAGTAATAACCTGCCTGTAGGGAAAAAAGTTTCCCTCCTAATCTCAAGCAGTTAGTTATGCCAGGAAGCTTGAGTATTTTAAATCCCTTGTATCTTATTCTAGGTAAGTATGAATGTTTTATTATCTGTATAAATGTCTAATCATATTTAAGTTCTGGAAAGCCTATCTTTAAAGTATTACAGGAACATTAACTGATCATCCCTTAAAAGGGGAGGTGGGTAAGTATACTCTTGCCATCTCTCCCTTTTTTTAAATATACGGGAAGTAAATTATGGAGTGCCTCAACTCTGTGTTCAAGCCAAACAATGACTGAATATAAAAGCTGAAGTTAAAATACTGAAGCTCATGATTCATAGCACTCCATGCATGCAATAGGCTACAAAGTTCATATGCATATTGCTCACATTTATCTAGGAAATGTGAAGGCAATATTTTCTTGATTATTTTCTGGTTATCAACAATTTTATAGCAACTTATTAAAAATATCATTTAGTAGGCTTAAATTAGTGCATCTTGGCATCTTTCTTTAGAAGTAGCCCAGACAGACAGCATTAAATCTGTGATGACGCTTCACAGTTTTGGGGCAGGCAGCATTTTAAAAAAAAAAAGAAAAAGGCGATAAATCATTGCAAGGTGCATTGAATAGCTACTGCTTTTTGTGTATATCTATCCAGTGACTGAAACAGGGTTTCTCTGCGGTAAAAAACTACAGCAACAGAAAAGTAAACATGCAAAAGAAAAAGCACCCACCTAAATTTTTAAGAGATATGCTCAATTCTTATTTCTTCAATGCTTTTTCTGAATACAGTATTCAATCACCTATTGCAAAATCGTAAGTAATGATATCAAATACCAAGAAACATTTACACTATATTGCTTCTAAATTAAATTGCAGAATCTATCAGAAACATGAACATGGCTTTAAGTATTTTGAACATCGTTCAGCTGCATTAAAGAAGCGACAATACTCTAGGAAGATCAGAAAATACAAAAAAAGTACTTTTACAAGTGTGTGGCCTCTGGAATAAGAGATGCTGTGCTTTGTTTTATTTGGAAGCTTAAATCCTTATTACTCTTATACCTGGTTAGAGATTTATCTATTTGAGAATAGAATCCTACCAGTGAGTAGTAAGTGGGAGGAGGAAGGCTATAGACATGGTGACAGTGTTATTCAAACTTCTCAATATCTTCTTGCATGCATAAATTTGACTGTTGTTTATAAATACCTTTCAGATATAATTCATGACTTCTGTTAACCTGTTGATTTTAAAATCTGTTCAAAAATATAAGAGAAGGATTTGATATGCCATAAATACTTCTGGATACCAAACACTCATGGCATTTACATCGGCACTTGAAAATCTACATTAATTTCATAACCTGGTGGTAAGAATGACAAAGGCACAAACAGCACAAGTATGAAGCATTTTCAATCACTATTGTCATTCACTGAAAAATTTTTAAAATCCCCCAAAGCCAGTACAAATAATTGCTAGTGCTCCTCTCTGCTTTTACTATCAGACTGCAATAAATTGTTAGATCAAGGTAGGCTGATGAAAAATGTTTAGGTGGAAAAAACCTTTAAAATTCCTTTTGTACTTTATCATAGCTCAATTCTAGAGATTCCTGAGAACAAGAACTTTCCATAGTTGTTTCAAAAACAGTACATTCACATCTCAGCCTATCTTTTTTACAGCTGACGTGTATATTATTTTGTAACAGAGAAACCTGTCAGCTGTATTAGACTGTTTATTGCTTTGACAACTTGATTTTTACTTTTTCTATATGATTTGCCAAGATTAGCTTTTATTTACAGGGGTTTATGTTCTAAGATGAGGTGAAAGTAAGAACAGCAAATATATCTTTTTCCCTGACATCCCCAATAATTTTACCTGCTCAAATGTTTGGATACATAGAGCTGCAGTAAAAATGCATGATTAGTACCCTCCCCTGTGGATTATGAACAGAAAGCACGTGTTGGGCTTACACACAGATGGTGATTTACTCACAGTCACATATGAAGGTATTTGCTCTGTCTCTCCAGTGTCTTTAATGCCCTTTTCTCATTAAAGAAGACAGATACCAACAGATAATGAAAGGAGTCTGTTCTGCAAAATACAGATCTGGCTTTTGAAAAAAAAGTAGCGACTGAAGTACTAGAAGATAAATTTCAAAGGTGATCCTGCAAGAGAAAAATATGTTGTTTATTTGTTCCCATTGCTACACAAAATATTACCGTGATGGATTTTGTAGTATCAGAAAAAAGTATAAGCAGAAATAATTCTATAATCTATTTTCAGATAATGGGTTTGGGGTTCCACACATGCTATTAAATGATAATAGCTATATGAGTATCAGCATGAAGTAGATTTTTAAAAAAACTTAATAGAAGCTCCGGATTCCATAAAAATACACAGTGTAAATTCAGAGTTTACAACCAGAATGACTACACAATAACTATTGAATTCATCCCATTCTATAACAGTCTAAATTGCAGGTTTTCATGATGAATTTTGTTATTTTCAAACATAAGTGCCAAAATCATCTTTTGCATCATGTCCCTGACCATCGTAAAGCTACTCACTCTCACTTAGCACACAGCAAATGGAATAACATAGTAATTAGGACAAATGCAGCTCTTCCTAAAATGTCTTCTAATGAGTTTCATCAAATTCATGGATTTACTTTGGTCTCATGAGCTTTCCAGTTTTGAACACGGCTGAGAGCTTTCTGCAAAAAGCCTGTGGGATGCAGGAGGGGATTTGAGTGCCTCAGTAGATGGCACCCTTCTCTCTGCCTCAGAGAAGGAACCTGCGTCAGCTCCGCTGCTGCTGCCCGTCAGCTCCAGGCAGGGAAAAACAGCCAGCAAACCACATCGACAAGGCTGTGATGACTTTTCAGCAAAGGGGCTGTTGCTGGGGCTGGTGCCGAAGGCATGTCCTGCATGTGATGAGCAAGAGCTGTGAGAAATCCCGACAAGGTCCACGAAGAGCCAGTGGAGATCAATCAGTGTGCCTGCTCGCAGTGCCGGAAGATAATCGCAGGGATCAGTCCTTGTTAGAGGCATCTTTGGGGCAGAAAGCCGTCTAATTATGGCTATAAAGCATGCAAGACACAACTATGCTGCAACTAGGATTTAGCTCTTATTCAGTTATACTTCTCTACTCTTTAAAGATAATACAGATTGAAATTATTGTAATACAGCAGTTTGTTTACTGCCTCTCACTGAATTATTAAGATATATAGGGTTTACTAATGTTCAAAGGAAGTCTTCTATTAATCACTGGATTACTGAAGATTTGAAATTAGAATCTCTTTAAGCAAAGACATATTTAGAAATAAAATAGACGTGCAATTTGTTGTCATTTGTTTCTGCTAGTTTCATTGCACTCTTCATGTAGCAGTCACAGGTTTTTTATCTGAGACACTGTATGGCTAATGCCTTCCTGACAGAGTTATATAAAATAATCAATAGTTTTCGATCATCTGGTTTTAGTAATAAGTGCCACAACTGTTTATATGTAAGGCAAGCATATTTTCAAAATAAAAAAGGAGCACTTTTGGGGCAGTATTTTCTACAGTCATGAAATGTCTCAAGTGCTCTGTATTCTGACTTCTTTCTTTGATCTGTCTGCCTGGGTCAGAAAAGCTTCAACTGGAGCAGATCAAAGAAAGCCTGAGCAATGCCTCTTCCTCCTGAACTTCTCCCTCCTTCATTTCTCCCTGCTCTATGGTACTGGAAATCACATTAAAAAAAATAAAAGGCAGTAAAAAGTATCCCACTCCCACAGGCCACATCTCCTCCAATCTCAAGCACAGAATTTTATGTCTTCGTCAGACAGGATCATCAGAGCACCATTGCATTGGTGGTCATTCACATTGCAGGGCTGCCACTCAACACATTATGCTGGGCTTTGGACACCGAATGCCAAGGAATGCATGGGCTCCCTGCACTCACGATTCTGTGTCATTAGCAGGGAAAGCAATTGAATTAGGCAGGATCACTCACAGGCGTAAAATTACCTATACGATGTGGTCAGTGTGAAACAGCAAGTATATAATGTCTTTCCAAAGACCCAGCTCACAGGAACACTGGGCAAAAAAAAGGGATGGGGGAGGGCTGTGTGCCATCATTCAAAAAAGTAACCCACAAAGAAAAATAAATTATGTCAGTGAAAATGGGAAACTTGAAATTTTAAGCAATTGAAAGAGCTGAAATATCAGAACAACTGAAAAACCCAGCACTGTATCTATGAAATAGACCATGATATCTGGTTATTTTAGGAAAAAGAAAAAAAATAATGAAATCTTCAAATTCTTCCAATGAAACAGCCTAAATGAAAATAAAAGTTTTCTCATATAAATGTTCTAGCAGAAATCAAATCAAACATATTTTGCAAAGGATAGGGGAATACAAAAATCTTCATGCGAAAGAAATTGTATTTAAATGATTATTACAACTAAAATGGCTAGAAGACAATAGACTTGCTAAAAAAAATCCTTTCTAGAAAATATTTTAAATAATATTTTCAAATATAAGAAGAAGAGCCATGCTGATATATTTTTGCATATTCTATTCTGACTGCTAAATAAAATAGAAGTCTATTTAAATTACAAAATAATGCAATACTGTCAGGGTTCTTCAGCTCTATGAAAACCATAGAAAATTTTGTAATATGACTTTAAAATGGCTTTTCTCCTGTCAGCTATCTGATGGCTTGACTGCTGGTGATAGATACCAGGTATGTCTTGCTGGCAATTCCCCAGCTTCAAGGGAGCGCCAGTGTGATTTGGCATCACGGGGCAGATGTCACTGCTGGGCCAGCAGTGAAGCAGTTAACCGTGAGAGGAGAATTGCCTGCAGGAATGGGAACAGTTAAAAGGTTTGTCACAACTTGAGAGAGGAGAATGTAAAGAAATGGACATTGCTATAGCTCTGACAGTGTTGAAGGCAGGCTTTCTTTACATTGGCAGTTGGTTTCATTTCTGTGCATCATTTTCAAAGCATCCTTCAATAGGTACGTAAAGAGAATTTATAAGCTATATTTCATATGTATGATTCATGTGAAACACTGATTCAAAGCTACTTTTGTCTTTCTTTTACACTAAATTTCAAATTTCAGAATACATACACATTTTAAGAATCCTCCCAGTGTGAAGTCAGTGGATCAAACTTTGCTCCTCTTTGTGCTGGTGTAATACTGGGAAGTTCCATTGTAGTCAAAGCCACAGTTAGGTACATCCTACTTCAGCCATTTGCTCTAAATTGTGAGATTAAGCCTCATTAAGCTTGTAGCTTTGACATAACTCTCAGGAAGACAAAAATTGCAAGTATAGGAAAGAAATTGCATGCTCCATAGTGATATAAATCCATTCCCAAATGTTTCCTTTTTATAAATAAAGTGGACATCTCTGACCATCTGGGTGGCTTAGACTTCTTTGAAAGTCAGTAGACCAGAGAGGTGGTACCTGGGCTTCTATTGTTAATTTTTGCTAAGCTAAAAGTCCAGTCTCCCCTTTTCCTGAACAGCTTTATTCTGGAGGAAGTAGAGTGTTTCCACGCCTGATCTGAAATAATTTGAAAAGGAAACTGTGTACTGAAGTCTATTTAAAAGATGAGAGAGGTGAAATACCTGAAAATACTGAGAACTATATCTGCATGAGGGAACTCAAGCTCACTTCTGCAAAAATTGCTGGTTTATAGTAACTGCTTTTCTGTAAGAGTTGTTTCTTTTCACTAGGAGTCATCTCAGAGTACATAAGCTGCAATGTTTCTTAGAACAAATTTAATAGACAATATTGTGACATCTATGGGAAATGTACCACTGACATGAAACTTCATTTCCATGTAAAGAAATAGTATTTAAACCAAGATATGATTGGATTATTTTGACTCTGTTTAAAACCTAGTAAGAGAGAGAGAAGAAAGATGCTCTATAACAATCACACAAAAGTATTTTCACTGAAATAATTTTGTTACAAATTTCTTTTTCAATTATTTCCAATCCTGAAAACAAAGTTTACTTCTCCACTTGATTTTTACAGTTAAAGAATTACTTCTTCTGTTCTGATGATATCATATAATGGCCCAGGAAGGTTTTGTTTACCATGAGTATTAATGTCCTTTACCTAAGAATGGTAGGGAGTTAGCAGATGTCTGAACACTATCATATTGGATATGCAAACCTAATAGTAGGGAATATTTCTTACATACATTTATTGAATTCAGATTTACATACACACAATCAGAAATTGTGAGATAACTCACGGTTCTGTTGTTACCCCAGGTCTTTAAAATTCCACAAATTTCTTTTACAGAAACACTGTGTGTATTGCACCAAGCAGTCAGCACGTAAAACACTTGTGCATTACAGAGAATAGGGATGTGATCCAGAACACCTCCAGGCCAGGGAAAACTGTCTCATCCTGATCCATAACTGGGCTCCTTCTTGCTTTGTTTGATTCCATCAGTTCTGCAATTCTAGATCTCTGGTGGTCCAAGCTCACTTGGAAATTATCAGGCTGCTCTCCAGAAAAATGAGATGGGGCTTGAATCTTCTCAGATTTGGGATGGATGGCAATCCAATTCTGCCTCTCTGAAAGTGCTCTAACCACTCAGGCTGAAGCTAACAAAGGGATTTGGATACCTTCTTTTTGCTTAGTGTGGTTCTGTTTTCTAAACTTTTAAATGATTGGCAAGTAAAGACATGAAATAACCTCCAGAAGCTGAATTGCAGGCCTCTTCTTGGGGATTTCCCATTGTCTGGCTCCAGCACGGGTTTAGCTGCACGCTTTGAGCCATTATGACTATAAAGAGATCCTTCCATGAATTTGGAACAAGGAAGCTGCTTCTCACTCCTTTGGAGCAGCTCAAGTTTAATATACAGCATGGTGACACTGCTTCCCCAGAAGTGTAATCATGAGCTCTTTCCCTGACACGTACCAGCTAAAACTCCAGGGGACATCTGTGCCACTTTAAGGAATGAGTCCGTAAATGAGAGGACCTGAGAATGTGCTTGTGAAGTCTGCATTTGTTTTCTGAGAAGGAAACCTCAGAGATGATTTTTGCAGTTTCTCTGGTCTGGTGACTGGTGTGTCACCAGGCAATTAAAGTCTTTTATTTTCACATGTTAAAGTAATTGGTATAGTTCAATAGCAGCAATTCAGACACTTAGGTCCCCGCATGCAGAGTCTGAGAAGCCTTAGCTCAGACTTTTTCACTTTGGACTTCATGTTTTGTCTGCTGACTGATGGAAAGAGGCAAGCAGGAGCTTGCATCACTTCCAGCCTTAACTACTCGTGAATGCAGAGACTACTTTTGATTCCCAACGCGGGTCTACTGCTGCCGTTGTGTATTATACAATAAACTGTTTACATAACAGCCTTTTGTTACAGGTTTTAAATCTCAGGTTGCCAGTGTGAGGCAGAGGCTGCCAGCTGGCAGACATAGAGGTGCTTGTGCTCCAACTGTTGGAGGTAATTAACAGCCCGGACTGTCAGAAGGTGACAGCCGGCAGAAAGTTCCTGCCCCGGGGTCACAGCTGTATTCCGGCAACTTGCTCCTTGATTTACCAGTAAAACTAATAACGTAAATAATATTGGTATTAAATTATCAAACAAGAGGGACTGAGCTCAAGTTATATTTTCCCTCAAATTAACTGACACAGAAAATTAGCATCAATATCTTGAAGAAAGTAAGTAAAATTAATCACTTTAAGGGGAAAAAAACCCCAAAACATTAGTCCACTAAAAATTTGGTGGACATAAATATTAGGACAGTTGTAGACCATAACGCTGTAGGGTTCACATTTTCCTGAAGTTGTAGAAAATTAAACTAATATCTTGCATAATTAATTTGGTCAATGATTATCAGCCACAAACTTTTAATCAGCGTGCCTTTTATTTTTATGCTGTCCTATAGCTATCTTCATCTACTGTAAGGTGATATGAATTGGCTTATGGGAAGCTGTAATGCTTGATGTTAGCTGAATATCTGGCTAAGCCGTTACTTTGTAACAAAAGAAATACAAATTCTCCCACAGGAGATTGGCTCTTACAGTGGTTTATTTTATGATCCCAAGAAGTTATAAGATATTTTCCTGTATCCTTGAATGATAACCAGCAATGCAACACAGTGATATTTTCCTACAGTACCTTCATGCACACACATTTGACAACTAAGTTCTAGTTGTGCTGTCACTTTCTACCCAAACTTTGACATGCGAATAGTGATGAATTAGGCTCTTCCTGTTTATAAAGTGCTTTGATATACAAGAGAAATAAGTAGTACTATTAAGTAAAGTTTCTGAAATTGTAAGTGTTCTAAGTAGTAACAGTAAATCAGAAACAAGTAGAAACTTCAGAAGCAAACAGAAATGCTAGCAGACAGTGCATGTTAGAACAGCCAAAAAAAGAAGCTGAAGCACTTATTTAGTTTGCTGCTATGTGTCTGTGTAAACTTTGGGTCCCTTGTGTTTTGGAGCCTTGCCTCCTTCACTGTAAAGGCTGGAAAGCACAAGAGTTCCCTCTGCTAGTGTGGGTTTCCTGGTGCACACTCAGGTCATGCTCCAGTCTTAGGTTCAGGCCATTGCCAGTGCTCACATCTTAGCCCAGGGATGGGGATGGGCAAACAGACCCCATCATTCCAGGTATCTATAGAAATCTAATGAACATGTGCTGTAATCTTCCAAACACCACTGCTCCATGGACAGTTATCCATCATGAAAGTCCAAGTTTCCTGAGAAAGAGTCCATGCTTCTCTTAACTTTCAGGAAGATGGGAAATGGAAAGGGACTTTTTGACATTTCCTGAAAATAATATTAGCAATTCGTATTGCTGACATTTTTCACATTTATGTTCTTCTCCTTCATCACTCTTTTTCCCTCCATTCTGGTGCACCCTTTGGTAGAACAACGTCACAAACTCTACAGGCAGCAGATGTCACTGAATCTTACACAATCTCCTAGAATCTGATTCCTTGATAGTACCTGTATCCTAAATTTCCTGCTGTTATATGCTGTATTCATGTTTCCTTTCCAGCATGCCCTGGGGCTTGGACAACTGACTTCGGAGCAGGCCCTTACAGACAGATGTTGCCCAGAGGTTCTGAGGAGGTGGCTCCTCTCCTTAAAAATAAATATCGTGAGCAATGAATTAGCCTTCAATTAGTAGTCAAAGGAATGAAAAGCCAACTGTACTGTTAGCAGTGCTAGATAATGCCAAGATGGACAAAATGTTCAATACTCTTTTGATTCATGGTTCACAAAAAGAAGTGATCTGACAATACAAGTTTCGTGATTAACATTGATAGCAACAGGGCTATACTTCAGTGTGCAGTGAGTTCACAAAGACATCTAAGTGATGAAGTAAACTTAGAATAATTAGAAATCATTAGAATCAGTAGAAAATAGAGAATCTGCAGAGGTTAAGATTCTGGAGCATCAAAAAAAAGACAAATATGCTGTTTATTCCTAAAAGTGGAGAAAAGAAGGGCCAAGGAACCATGTAAGAGCTAGCCTGACTTCAGACTATTGAAAAACTAACTAAACATCTATTTCTAAGTATTGAAAAGATTAACCAGTGAAAAATAATAGCCAAAAATAATGTACCATATCTTCACTTCATTAAAACAGTCTATGGTATTTTGCATAAATATTAATGTCATTGAAAAAAAAAACAACCAAAGAGGAAAATAACTTCTTTCCTTACACCTCTGTAACAAGGGTGCAGATGAGACTGGAAAACAATATGTTGAAAGGCCCTATCAACTAGGGTTCTACTGAAATCTGTCTGGAGTCTGGTACTGTGCAATCATTTCATTAATGCTTTGGGCAGTACAGCAGGCAGTAAGCTTATTAAATTCTTATATGATAGCAAGCTGGGAGGAGTGCAAGCATTTTGGAGGACAAAGAATTCAAAATAAGGAAGACAAATGGGAGAAAGAAGCTATAATAAATAGAAAGCAATACAATCAAGACAAATAAAATATTTAAGTAGGAATGATCGGCTTCACAAATACTCTCTGAGAAATGTCTTGCCTAGATAGCAGACCTACAGAAAAGGATCTGGATGTTGTAGTGTATCACATGAGTCATAAGTGTCTTAACACTTCAATAAAGCAAGTAACACAATGGGAATATAAACACAAGAGCTGTATGTATAACACCATGTTTTGCAGTTGCTGTGTCAAAATTGGACAAGGCTCAGAATAGAACAAAAAATAATGATCAGATATCAAGTAAGTGTGAATTTCAAGGAAAAACAGCTAAAGATGGATTATTTTAGAGAAAAAAAAGACTAAGAGGAAATGTGACATAGCTATGCAAAAGATAACTAAAAAGAATAAATTACTCCCCATGTCTATTATAGAAAGGAAAATAAGTAATTGGATTAATTTGCAGCAAGAGTATTTAAGTTGGAACTTTCCCACTATTATCTCCCCATAAGAGTACTGGAGTAGGTAGTGGAATAGATTACATGAGGAGGCTGTGGGATCTCTCTTTCTGAAGGTTTAAAAAAATAGACTAGGAAAACTTCTATCAGGAATATTTTAGTTCTAGTTTATTTTTAGAAATACTTTTGAGGCCAGACTACATGACCTGTAAGCATCTCTCCTAGACTCATTTTTTATGAAAATGTGTCTGTTAACTGAAGAGTTCAATACATATAGTAAATACAGTAAATATATGAGATGCAAAATTTACTGTGCATATTTCAAATCAAAACAAGCAGTCATGTGAATTCCTACTGGAACTGCAAGAACTGTGTAAGAGTAAATTACGCACAGTCCTGGATTATGAAAAAGGGATTGCTCATCCGAAGACCTTGAATTCTGTACAATGTGAAAAAGGCAGCCAGAACAAATTTATAGGGCCAAGTTATAATCCCATCACAGTTAGCAGCAAAGCTCTCATTGATTTCAAATGACTAAGACTTGGATAGGGGTGGTTTTTTGAGATCTGGCATTATATAATGCATAATATGTCACATGCACATTGTTATTAAAATGATATATATATATGCAAATATTTCACATTGATATTTCTTTGTCAGATTGTCATTTGGTGGGATTCAGTGTGGTCAGTTTAACAATGCAAAATGCTACGAGTCAAGTAAATCTATCTGCAAGAAATATTTATGAAGAAGCCTGAAATCTGAATTCCCTGTTGCCTTTATTTCTTTACAAAGTATTATAAATGAGGAAATAGCACCAAAGATCTATTAGTAATAGTTATTTCCTAATTGCAGTGGGAAGCATCCTGCATGTTTAAATAAATATTGTTAACTCTGACCTCTTGGTTTGCCAGGACTGATAAGACAATTGTTTGACCTATATGAAGCACATACAGTATGCATGGACTGAAAGCAGCAGGAAAACAGGAAACAATAAATCAGAAATTAGAGCACTGATTGTTATAGCTAATTACATCAGACTTCTGCTTAATTTCTCACTCTGTCATTCTAACCTGATTTTCTTGCCAACAGACTTTGTAAATTGCTGGTGTCACGTACATACAGCATATAATAATCTTTAGTTACTGTGATGGACAAATGAATGAGAAGAAGAACATAGTTTATTATGGAAGAATGAACTGTGACACACACCAGATACCTGTTCAGATGCTTTTTTAATTCACTTACCTAGATATGCTGCATGATACATTTTGCCAGGACCACAGGTTTGGCATCACAACATCATAATTTAATTTGTGTCATGGTTTGACAATGCTGGCCAAAGAAGGAAAAATAAGGCTATAAAAGTAGAAAAATGGCATAGATTGATTTCCACAGCTAAAGAGATGAAGTTGTAATCAGAAAATTTAAATCAATTCTGAAAATAATATGCTTAGAATAAGGCACATTAATCAGCATGTTGTTTATGCTTGATGTTATTTTCCTCATACTGATGTGCACATCAGATAACTTGGTGTCCTTATTATTGTCTCTTTTTACATTACTCCACTTTTAAACCATATCTTTCTTTGTCCTGTTTCATCACTGCCATCAGCATCTTCAGCTGGCATAAATGAGCACAGACATTTTACTATAACTAGAAATATTTGGTAGAAAATAAACAATTAATTTGTCTAAATGACAATTTGGCCCTTCTGATCCAAGTAAAAGCTTATTAGCACACTTGTTAATATGCTGTCTTCCTGTGAGATGCATGGTTTCCTTTAGACCAGGAGCTTGCTGACATTGTTTTCAGAGGTCAGACCACACTGTGTCACAGGTAGTTGTGGATGGGGAGAGATGCAGCTTTCACTTTCCTCGATGTCTGTTGGTCTCCCATCAGCATGAACCCAAGGTGAGCAGAGCCAAACAGACACACTGGAGAAGTACCAGAAGGAGTAATATTATATCATCATTGCCTTAAACAGTCTGTGCTTTGTGTATTATTATTCTGAAACTGCCCATATGATTTAGCAAAGCAACATCTGGTAAAAGAAGAAAGAACTCCAGGCCAATGTAATGTTTTATTCATGTGGTATACCCATATATCATATCCCTTAAGGTTATTTCGAGTATTGCAAATTATTTTCTCCGCAACTGTTGTCATGTCTGCTTCATCCTATCCCTTTGGGATTTTTATTTGTGACTTTGTAAGGGTCAAGGCCCAGAAATCAAGCAAAAAACCCATATATTGATGTTTTTAGCTATGTATTTGCAGAGCGCATCCATTCTCTTCCCAGAGGGCCACCACATCACCTCAACTGACTGCCATGGTGCAAGTAGTTAATATTGGTCTGCAGTGCTTGTCAGGTTGTAGGACTTTCTCTTCTCCCCTGATCCTCTTCTCCCCTGATTAGGAATCATAAAATTCTCCTTCCTCACAAATTTTCTATACTCCAGCAATGGCATTTAGTGCTCTCTTTAGGAGTCAGTTTCTGGACAATTATACATTCATTAATCATTATGGACATTACGTGTTTCAATATGCAATTACGGATTTAAATATTCCAGTTGGGGGTTGAGGTTTATTAAATTACATTATTTTACAATTCACAATTTTTTATTCTTCCTAAGCATATCATATATTTTTAGCCATTTCTGCCTATCCTCCAAATTAACAGTAGAAATTAGTCTTTTTTAGAACTGCTTTGCCCCTTTGCCTCATTTTTACTTTTTGTATCAATATAAGTTGATAGGCTTATTTAAAACTGGAAACTAAAAGCAAATCTGCTATCTGAAACACTGACAGAGAGTTATGTGTTTCAAAGTCAAATTATAATATTTAATAGGCATTAAAACCTACTGGAAAGAATTTTACTTCATCTGTAATGATAAGATGACGGGCTTCCTACAGCAACAAAACTGTTGCTTTATCACTACAGATAAAGCAATAACACTACATCACAACACAGCTTGCTGTTAGCTGTGGTGGAGCACGTTAAAACATTTAATATGGTTGAGGGAGACGACTTAGAACATTGGGATACCCACTGGTCCTTCAGCAATGTAAGCATCAAGCCAGGGAGTTGCTCCAGCAAGCAGTACAATAACCTTAGGAGATACTAACAGTGTAGAAGAAGCCCTGTAAAAATTCCACTTTCTTTCTGATTTCCGTCATGTTATCTTGTTGAATTCCTGGCCTTGTTTCGGAGGCAGCCAGTTCATCCATCTCCATATAGAAGACAAGCACAGTCTTGTTTGTAGCATTGTTATCAAAGACTAATGCATGGATAAAGCAAACAAACAAACCTTAATTCAAAGCTATTTTAACTGCAGCATTAGAGCTAGGAAACCTGCTGATTACCTCTTGTTGTGCATGACAGCTAAGGGAACTAATGATATATTTGAAGAATATTTTTTAAACTATGTGATCCAGCCAAGCTTTTTTTGCAAATGGATGTGTCCATATCCCCTCTCCATTGGTTCTGTTGTGTCAGAGATGAAGGAGCTTTAAATGCAGCAAATTCCTGCTCCATATTTTGACATGAAAGAAAGATAGCGAGTGATCAAACTTTGATAAAATAGAAAACTTTCTTATAATGAAGGGTCTGCATAGAGTAGCTTAAGAGGTAAACAGGGGAAAAGCTTTTAAACTAATTCCACAGAAATATAAACATCACACATGTATCATTTTCTTTTTCTAGAATAAAATAATCCTGCAGAATACATCAGGAATATAATTTACTATTTGTCGTTATAACCAGTTTAGTATATAGTATAGTTTTCTCTTGGACCTTGATTTAATAACATATCAGTTACTTTTCAAAACTAAAAAGAATGACAACTGAGGAATTCATATCTTTGCTCTATTTTTCTGTTTGTTGTGTGTTAACTCCCACCTGTTTGCCTCTTACTATAGATCTTGACCTTTAACACACAAAAATCTGCAATCTGCCCCTCTGCATCAGACTCTGTACAGAAGTCCTATAACTAGACCACCCCTTCACAGGTAAGGAAAGCCATTAAACCCTGTGAATTTTCACAGTGGATAAGCCTAGATTAATTTGACCCAGGTGTTTGTCTATTACCGTGCATGGGAACACTTGCAGTGTCCCCTAGCTGTTTCTCCTGTGGTGGTCCAGCCTTAGTACTCTCTGGACTCTAATCTAAACCATGCAGCAGTACCAGCTGGCGCAGGACTTTGTAGACAGATTCTTGTTATGCTGTTTGTGTCACTTTGATGTATTCTTTTGCTTTACATATGAATACTTGTAGAAGTAGGAGGAAAACACGAAGAGCCATGTGTTGGAATTAAGTTACAAATGTCAATCCCTTACTCAATTTTACGAAAACAAGTCCTTGATTTTATGATAACATGCAGTGTCATTATGAGCAGTGCAAAAATTTAGAGGTAAATATGCTCTCATTTGCACCTATGCAATCTTTGCTGAAGAGAGGCTGTTTGAGCAGAAGTAAAAGAGGTCTGAATCTGTCCCATTAGTATTCATTTGCATGTGACATATGTAGGTTAATTTATGCTTTATTGTAAAACCAAAGAATTAAGTGAGCAGTAATGGCTAAGCAACTGGATGCTAAGTAAACCTGTGTATGGATATGAGAAACCCAAGTTATTATACTAAAAGATGCCTATTATATAAGATGAGGTATTTTACATTATGCCAGCACACTTTACCAGACTGAAATAGTGAGAAGAGTAACTTTTGCAGTTAATTAAAGGGTAAAAATGTGAATTGCCCCACATACCCAAAACCTGTGCAATGGAAAAACATTTCTAAAATTAATCATGGCTAAAATATAGTACATGACTAAAAGGTGCTCTCACATGCCTGGCCCCCTGGAGACACAATCATATACTGACAAGATTGAAAACAGTGTGCATAGCAAAATTTTTCATAAGGGTAAGATGAATCTACAAGGTCTGATTATCCTCTCACAGCACTACAGATTGGCAGCTAATAGAATTAAGCTTGTTTCAAACATGTATAACTGAATTGGGCCCTGGGTAATCAGAAAGTTGGCATATCACAGACCAATTTTTTCATTATGAATAACCCTGTGAAAATCCAGGGATACATCTGGAAACTCACATTGTAAGTGAGATGAGAATCAGGCCATGCCTGAAAATTGTAAATTAGACATAAACTGAAAGAAAGACAATATTTTGAATCGACTGAATCTGAACTAGCTACATCTGTCAGATGCATAGCAAAAAGACCAGTTATATCCCTTGGCAAAGTAATGGATAATAATTCTGTAGCTGTACTTGTCTTAGGACTGTTTGTGAAGATGCAATACGTACCATCAAGACTCACATTTTGAGCTAAGTTTTAGACCATCCTAATATTAATATAAATGGTACTGATCAGAATTACGCAAAACCACAAAGACAACTATCTCAGATATCAGAAACTCCAGCTGAGACTGTCAGAATGGTAAAACTTAACCACTAATTTTTAAATACAAAGCTAATAACCAAGCAGTGAGTGACATTTCACCTAGACCAATTAATGATGAAAGCTGCAATTGCCTCTAGACTGCTACATCTTTAGTCATCAAATTCGAATGTATAAAATTGTTTATAATCAGTGGAGGCTTTTGAATACAAATGGATTTCAGGTTCTACACAGATCAGCCTCTGAGTTTTTTTGTTTAGCCCCATTTTTAAGCAGTCCTGAGGAGCCATTTTTTCAGGAAATATTTAAGGAAATTAATTATTTTATTTATATATTCTTAATTTTCTTATAATTCTAACTATTGCAAAGGAAAAAGCAGTCTTTTCTACCTGGTCTGAAATGCTAATTCCCAAAGAGATTTGTATTCCAAATTTATACCATCCCTTAAGTGAGATACCTCATTTTGCCTTGAAGATAAGATTCCAGACATTGCTCAGATACTTGGGCATAATTTATTGTAGCCACACAAAAGTCAGATCTAAATCCTTTTGGATCATGATGCCACAAACCAGCAGTTCAAAGTTCAAAGAGGGAGGCCGACAGATGCAATTAAGTTATCACTGTTGGGATAACTGTAACTCTTCCTGTGCTTTTAGAGCTTCTGGGATCCTGAAGATTGTGAAATGTTAAAAAAAAAAAATTTAAAAAGAGTATTTTCTTCAAGACTACCTATATTTTCATTGCATAAATCACAGCAGTAGGAATAAAATACATCCAGAGAATGACTTCCTGCCACGAAGGAAAAAAATCCAAAATCTTGTTTCCTGATGACTACAAACTTCTCTTGACAAACCTCCAGTGCCAAATGTGGTTTCCATTTACTGTTTTGGGATTTATTTGTCTATGCCAAAGTTCAGGTGTGCCAGCTCTTTGTAATAAGCCATTTGGATGAAAGCTTGGCTAGCTCAAAGGATTCTGATGTATTTTATTGCTGCCTTTTAAGATTATTGTTCAGAAATACCAACTCTAATTTTGAAATCAATTAGCCATGCAGTCTGATGAGGTGTTGGCCCAGCTCAGGTTCACACCCGCTGTCCACAGATTATTGTTAAGTTGAGTCAGGTCCTTAGAGCTGCTCTGCATTGCAGGCATCTGGTGTACACATGTTTGATGTCCTCACAAAATGACGCTGATGGCTTAAATGGCAAGGCTTTAATGAAGAAAGCCTATCAAGTTTGCTGCTGTTTGCCAGCAAAACACGACTTTAACAGGGCAGTGTAAAAGTCTTTTTTTCCCTTGTTTAACTCTTCGATGTCAAAAGAATATAAATCTTCCCTGGAGAATGGAGATTCAGCAACAGTGACAAGAACAGGACCTGAGGGTCCATTGTAGGCTTGAGAAGGAAAATCCCTCTAGTATCCTGCACCTTCCTGGCACCTGCATGGCCTGTAGAGCCGTGCCACGAAAATGCTACCTGCAGAGGGAAAGGCATCTGTCTGCACTGGCCAATGAGCTCCATGAAGGGAACAATGCGGCACAGCCAAAAAGAGAAGAACCCAAACTGCTCCAGGGGAAGGGAAGTGAATCACAGAACATTAGAATGGCTTCGGTTGGAACAGACCTTAAAGATCACCTGGGTCCATCCCTTCCGCCATGGGCAGAGATGACTTGCACTAATTCAGGTGGCTGAAATAATCCCAAACATTTTACATTGGTTTTGCCATTAAAAAATGTCTCATGGTAATCCAAACAAGGGATGAGTGTATAAGGTTATTTTCCATTACATCTTTGCAGACTAGGAAGTTTTTCTACAGTTTCTCCAGTTGTGTATGAGGTCTAAGAAAACAACTTCAGAGGCATAAATACAAATTAAAACATCCAACAAAAATAAATCCCATCAGACTGAGTTCTTTAATATGTATAAGGGAATTAAATACTTATTTCCTTAGATTAAAGCTCTCTTGAAAATCTTTTTCTTCCTTCTTGTAATAAAAAAATACTCCATCACATTCATCAGGAGGGTATGAATATCAGCAATATGAGCCATGCTGGACAAAGAGTAACAGCAAGGATGTGTGATGAGTTATTTGTGACCATTATCATGCTAGTCTATCTTGAATGATAGATGCTATCATGTCAGTCTAATAATCTCAAAGGAATTTACAAGAAAGACATTGCTTCAGAGTTGGAACAATTTATTAAAATCAGCCTTCTATTCAACACACCTGCAACATTTTGGAGAATGTTAGACTGAATTTGATATAACTTTGTTTTTCAAAACAAAAAACATTTTGGTTGTTGCTTACATTAACTGTCATGGTCATGTAGTCATTTAGAACCATTGCCCGCTATGCTGAATAGTACAAAAAGGTACACACAAACAATTAATCTAGCTCAGAACAATCAGGTATGAAAATCTGGTCAAGGAAATGAACATGGCAGCAATATAATCATGCTCAATCGTCATGCTGAAGGAAAGATTACGATCTATAGAGTCCAGACCCTGCCATACAGAATACTCGATACACTGGAATTAGGTTCTTTCCATTTGCAATATCCTCCTAATAAGAATGCTAAAATGAGTGTTTGGACAAGAAAATGGAGAAAAGGAAGGAAGCCCAGAAGAGTAAGAAGGGGAGCTGGCCTGAAGGACAGTTTAGGGAGATAAGGTAAAAATCAAACATAACTGATAAGAATTTTTCCTTTCCTTAAGTCCTTGACAATTAAGCATGTTAAAATGTTCATGGGCACAAAGATCTGTTAAAGCCCAGTATCCCACTCCAACAGTGGTCATGTAGGAGTATAAAAAACAAGTACAGAATAATCAGATAAAATCTCTCAAATTTTAGCAATTGCTGAGCATTTTCCTACATGTTTAAAAGTAATTGATGGATCCATCTTCCAGTAATTAGTTTAGTACTGTTTGATTCCAAATGCTTCTGTATTTTACCTTCCATAGCACTCTGCAACTAACAACTCTGTGCCATACTACTCTGTTACGACCACTTGGTTTGGTTATGTGGGAGAGAAAAAAATAGTTCTCTTGACACTGTTTTCATGTGCTGTGTTCTTGTGTGAAGATAAAGTAAATAAACATCTTATATTCACCTCTTTCACATGCTTCTTGGTTTTATAATACCTCCTCCACATAGACCATTGTCCTTTTGGTCACTGTTCATGCAGTCGTGGTTCCACACTTTTAATCCACCTCTATCAGTGTTTTTAATCTGGTTCTGTTTTATAATTGTGGCATTGCAATGAACAGATTCTGTACACCAGATTCCTTTTTAACATGGATCTCAACATTCTGGAAACCAGAGCCTGCAGATCAAAAGCTTGAAAAATCTTGCCTCCAGACTAGCCAGATCTGGCATTGCTCTGTATACCTTAAACAAATAGCTTTTCTTTAGCATTCTGGAAGGTATATTAAGGGAAGTTCTGTTATCTAAAATCTCATAAAATTATAGAGGACTGAAGGGAAAAGTGAAGTTCTGCCAAAATGCCACTTCTTTTAAATAATTAAATAACTTTCATTTTCATTGAGGCCAAAAAGAAAGATGTGTAAATGGAAGCAGTTTGCCTACTCCTGAGTCAACACCACAATAGTTTAGTCAGTCTAGCCAGCTTCTGTTGGGTCTATCAAAAATTGGCCTTTTTAATGAAGTTTATTGAGGTGCTTTGATATATTATTAGCAATATGTCCTATTTGATAGTAAATCCATTTAGCTTTCTGTTGGCTAGACATGTGGTTCAGGGGATAGGTACCACCAACAAAACTGGCAGAATTCTTGATGCCTTGCAATGATATTAATGACAGAAGTGCAGGCCAAATTGCTCAGGTTGAAGTTGTTTAACATAATAGTTATTATCCAATTATGTAAGGCTTGAGGGTAAATGTTATTAAAATTAAAGAAACTCATTATGATATTTCCTTAGAAACATTTTCATACAGTCTGACATCTGAAAACAATACTTTGTCTCAAACACGTAACAAGGAGATCACCATCTGACTGCCTCTGTCATGAGTTATTTTTTGGCTCATTAATACTTGGATCTTGGACTCTGAGCTTTAAAATGTCATGCACTGGGCAGATACAGGTGTATGTACTTATGTATTTTAAATACTTATGTATTCTAATACATTTCAGTGAGGAAAAAAATAAATTCTTGTCATAGGAAAATTCTTTTTACTAATGAAAATAATTTATTTACGGTGAGTGGCTAAAAATTGGCTCCACATCACACAGCAGCACTGGTCATGCCATTAGGAAAGGCAGATCCTGTGAGCCTTGCCTATCTATTAGCTATTGATATTTGAATATGCTGGGGAGATGGAAGACAATCTCTCAAATTGTTCATCCCATGCTTAGAGCTAATGCAGTTTCTGAGTTGCCTGCAAGGCAAATATAACTAAGCAATTAAAAAGACTAGAGTAACTTTTTCACCAGACTCCTGTAAATTCTGCTAGTCTGTAAAATGCAGTCTAATGTTTGGGCCAGATCTCAGGGTAATCCTACACTTGGCCACATAAATCTTGTAATTTTGGGGGATTTTTCTTCTGAGAATTCTGTTTAAATGGGCTGTTGGTTCCCTTATTTCTACCTGACTATTTTGTCTACTTTCTCATTCATTCCTTACTTTTATCTGAGATGTCTCATGCACTACATAGCCACATTTGATTTCTCATCTTGTTGCATCCCAGCCAATTTTTTTCATGAGAAAAATTATATTTTCAACCTGAATATGATTTTATTGATCAGGGGGTTTGGTGGGGGATTTTTTAGGGTTTTTTTTTTTATTTTGCTTTTGGTTGGGTGTTCTTCTGAAACATTGAATGAACTGAACTACACGGACACCACCGGTATGCATTATGAAGTCTTCCTGAAATGTTATTATTGTTCTCTCTCATAACATCTATTACCATTGTTGATACTGTGCTCGTAATGAGTAACACAGTAGAGGATAGTAAACGGTTTAAACGACAAACCATCACCTTTCTTGAATTTTAGAAGTGTTTTGTAAAGAACTGATTGAACTCTAGCAAAATTCTACCTGACTTTGGCTAGTTTGTGCAGCTGTTTGAGACTTGTGTGGCCCAAGAGACAGGTTACTTCTGTCTGAGTAGAATAATAAGATAAATACCAGGCAGTAAGCATTAAAAGGAGGAAAGTGTGGGAAAAATTAAAATGAAAATTTATTTACGGCACATCTGATATAAGCTTGACCTTGCTGACATTGTAATCATTTCCAATCCTTCAATGATGTCACCCTATACAAAGATGAGCCTCATAAAAACAGAAAATGTGAAGGTTATGTGGCAATACACTGACAAGTTTTAACACCACCTCTTTCATAGCAAATGGCCAATGTACGTGCAGAACTGCCTGCTAGTGGGGTGTACTTACAGAATTGAGGGAAAGAAATGGCAAAACTCAACAGGTACAGAACATAGGTCACGACACACACATTGAAAAGCCATGACCTTCAATATTAAGGCAACAATTCTGTCCTTAACTCTCTGTACGTTATGAACAACTAGGGTAAGGAACACTGTCACCATGAGTTGAGAAGTCAGAGACTTTTGTTGCTTTGCTTCAACCTTAATGTTACGCAAATGCTGTTTTGTTGTGCCTTTAATACAATAAAGGACTAATTCTTCAGAAATCAAGGATATCAATCATGTAAATGAAAACTTGTAAATTATGTCAGTAATCCATAACTCATACAACTGATTTGGAAACCAGAGCCTCATGGTTCAGAAAGAAATAATTGTTTTATTAACTCCCATTTATCAGTATAAAACTGGCTAATTTAACTGACTGACTGATTTATATATTGATACTTTAAATTTAGCTCAACATCTTAATTTAATAAGGGGATCACATATGGATGTTTAAGAATATATTACTTTCTTGTTGGTTGATAGTCTAAGCATGCCCTTATTAAGATAGATTATCTCCTTTCCCTTGTTCTTTTAAGAGAAGGACAAAACAAATTATATATCTCATTTATTCTACCTGACAGAAAGGCCATGTTTCTATATAACCCTCTCTCTAGTAGTATACTGAATGCATGACTAACCACATCATTCATTCTCTTTTTAGCAACCATGGTGTCATAATTTTTAGCAACAGTAAGGGTGTATTCCTGCCCGCAGACTTTTGGAAATCACCACAGGGAGTCAGGCTACCGAAACACAGTCAAGTAATAAATCTACCAAGTACACTTGAAACAAAAGTTGGAAAGAAAAACTAATATGGATTTATACACCTCTGATTCTCCAATAAGTGAGCTCTTGTGTACATTTAGCTGATCTTAAATTATATGTTAAGAACTCAAGGGTTCTCAGTAACTACCTTTAAATCATAAAATTGAGGCAGGGCTGTGTTACTTAGTTTGGGTAAAATTATTGTTATTGCCAACTGTGATAATATGCTTTTCAGTGAGAGATATGGGTTAGGAGCCTAATGAGCACGGTTTCCAGGTATTGGTATTAAATAACTTGCAGCTGTCACAATCATAAGTTATAACCCATGTAAGCAAGGTTACAGACAGTCTGTGATGTACAACCATGACTTTATAATACACATGCTAAAACTAGAAGTGTGAGCATTCAGTGTATCTAGCTTTCAACATTAGCACCACTATTAAATGTGGTACTGTTAGGATGAGGCTCTGTGTGGATCAAGATACTTAGTTCTGAGTCAATTGATGTTCAGGTAATGTGTTCAGACCTCTACTGATAGCCAATAAGAGAGCTGTGGGGCCAAATGCAGGTTTCACTCTTAATACCAAGTCTGAAGTCTTCAGTACTATGTGGGATTTTGATCACTGAACCAGCCAAACTACAAATAACAGCAAGGTGGGTCTAATATCAGGTAATAATTTGCACTAAATTATACTTTGAAATGTCCTATTTGTATTTCATACTATCATCCAACAAGCATTTTCTTTTCCAGAACACCTTTTAAAAATTGTGGATCTTGGTAAGGAAATCAAAACATTTTTATTTTAGCCTTTCATTCTAGTAATTTGAGTTGAAGATTCTTACTGATTTCAAACCTTAATAGCAGATGATTAGAGAAATGTTAAAATTCATTTTCTGAAGTCCAGTCAAGTTCTAATAGGAATGTTTAAATTGATTTTGCAGCCTATGTTTTTTTTAGTGTAAGCCAGAGTACATGCTTCTGGTACTTACAGAAATTGTCAGAATGCAGTTTTGCAATACAGAAAATCTACCCTAACGCCCACACATCACAGTCCAGTTTTCGTGGTAATTCTAGATTCACATACCTGGATTTAATGTGCTTTACCTCTCTTGAAACTGGAGTCAGACAGTATAACTCTGTACAAGAATTAAACCTTCATTTTTTGTAATTTCATGACTACAGAGAGCTGATCAGGATGAGGAGAAAGAAATTTCAGCTTAGAATACTGAAAGTGAAAAACACTGGGGTTTTAAATTCATCCTCTACAGTATTCCTTCATTTTTGCAGCCTCATCATGATAAAATCATATAATGTAGCTGAATTAACTATCTATTATATTTCTTTACTCTTCCTCTTTCACTCTCCCCATATTATACAGCATTTGTTATTCTTAGCCATATGGTGTACACACAGTTCTCTTAACATATGCTGTGCAATCTTGTTTGGGGAATGTGAAAAATAAGTGTCTGATTAGAACCAGAAAGCCACTAATGAAACAAAGTGGTCATTATTCCATATGAAATAATCACTGAAATGATGGTCCTAATACTCTTCTTGAAGGGTATTTCCTCAGTAACAATAGGCTGATTGCTGAGATAGATGGGTAATTGAGAAAGCTGAAAGATGTTCAAAAGACTTAATGATCAAGAAAAATTATTACATTTGGGTGTTGTTCAGAAGACAGCAGGAAGTGTCTGAAAGAAGCCCATAGTTTACTAGAAATACGTTTTCTTTCTCCTTATAACAATTTTTTTTGTCTCCATATGCAAATTTGCTGTGAGAGTAGAGTGCAGTTCAATCAGAGGTAAGACTGCAACCATAGTGGCTTCAGATGATACTGAAGGCTTACAAGGAAAATAATAGTCCTGTCTGATCACATCTCATCAGCAAATATCTCGCTCACATTCAAATGTTCTGCAATTCAAAGCTGGTTCTGCAGTCTCACAGCGCTGCTGCACTCACAGTGCAATGGACTCATCTTGTATTTATCAGGAGAGAACTGCTGCCAGCAGCTGAAAGGTTTGTGGTTTTAGTGAGCACACTTCAAGGTAGCTCATCATGTATTCACTCTCCAGAGTGGTGATCATTTCTTTCCCTTCTCTAGAAAACTCTTTAAGGTCAAAACAAAATAAGTTGTGTCAAGTATGATTTCCTGTATTACAATTTGCAGTAAATAAATTTTGAAAAACAGATATTTTAAAGTTAAACCCCCCAAAGATTGTGATGAAGTTGAAATGAAGGCTATGATTTTTCTTTTCACTTAATAACTTTTTCAGAAACAATACACTTTAACAGATTTAAGAAAAAAATATTTTAAAAATAGCCATCTCTGAAAGGTGGGATTTTTTTAGAAAATAAATAATTCTGTTAATAATAACAACCCACTGACAAAATCTGGGGGTTTTTCATGCCCCTATTACTTTAAAACACATGGTGTTTTCCTCCATTTTTATTCTAAAAACAGTCCAAAAATTGACCCGTGAAGGCTTTCTAATTATTAAATCATTCTGTTTAATTAACAGGACACAGCATTTCTACAGTTAGTAATGAATCTGTCCAGGGGACTTCCAAATATTTTTGACTGTGTGTGCTCAACAGGATTTTCAGTTTGCTGTAGCTTTGTTAAGCTTGAAAACAATGTTTTAAAATTAATGTTATACCATTCAGAGAGACCTGGACAAGCTTAAGAATCACAGAATATTCTGAGTTGGAAGGGACCCACAAGGATCACTGAGCCCAGCTCTTAAGTGAGTGTCCCCTACGGGGATCAAACACCTGACCTTGGTGTTATCAGCACCGTGCTCCAACCAACGGAGCTCATCACAGGGGAGAAGCTCAACACAAGGTTCAAGCCAAGTGCAAGGTTCTGCACCTGAGTTGCGGCAACTCCTGGTATCAGCACAGGCTGGGGATGAACAGATGGACAGCAGCCCTGCTGAGAAGGACTTGGGAGTGCTGGTGGATGAGAGGCCGGACATGACCCAGCCATGTGCACTCACAGCACAGAAAGCCAAACGTGTCCTGGGCTGCATCCAAAGCAGCGTGGCCAGCAGGGCCAGGGAGGGGATTCTGCCTCTCTGCTCTGCTCTGGTGAGACCCCACCTGCAGTGCTGCATCCAGTTCTCTGGGACCCCAACATAAGAAGAATGTGGACCTGTAGGAGCAAATCCAGATGGTCACAAAAATGACCAAAAAAGCACCTCTCTCTGAAGGCAGGGTGAGATAATTGAGGCTGCCCAGCCTGCAGAAGAGAAGGCTCCAGGGAGACCTTATTACAGCTTTTCAGTAATTAAAGGGGACTTACAAGAAAAATAAGGACAAACCTTTTAGTAAGGTCTGTTAAAATAGGACAGGGGGTAATGATTTTAAACTAAAAGAGGGCAGATTCAGACTAGAAAAAGGAACTATTTTTTATTATAATAGTGGTTAAATACAGGAACATGTTTCCCAAAGAGGTATTAACTGCCCCATCCCTGCAAACATTCAAGGTCATGTTGGACAGAATTCTGAGCAACCTGATCTGGTTGAAGATGTCCCTGCTCATTGCAGGGGTGTTGGATTAGATAACCTTGAAAGGGTTTCCAACCTGAATTATCCTATGAGTCCATGAATAACAGTGCTTGGAAACAATGAAAATATTGCTATGTTAAGCAAAACTCAAGCATTTATTTTTATTTACAATATTTTTGTAGATTACAATATTCTTCTAAATCTATTTTAAATACAATTTGCTGAAAAAGTCTCTCTCCTCAGAGAAGATAACTCTATGTTGAAATTTTGTTCAGATATGTACTGCTTCAGACTGTAGTGCACACTTTAGAAAGTGTGAAATAGAGCCATTTCTGTGAATTCTTCATGTTCCCATATTCTCTCGTTATTTCTACAACCAAATAATGTCCTATACCTTCAAGGATGCCTGCTTTAATTCTCAGTGCAGAAGCAGGACCACATTTTCTCTTTCAGTCCACATCCTGATTCATATTCCATTGAAATTAAACAAAGATGTCATTGGCTTCAGTGAGCTTTGGGTGAGTCTTCAAAGGCATTTTAAACTTAGGAATACTATATATACCGATTGGTTTACTGCATGAAAAACTGTACCTACTCAACTTGCAGAACTGAAGATGTTCATATGTTGTAGAACAGCCCAGGAGAAAAGAAAATCACAACTTTATATGTTTTGTTATCAAAACACCAAGGACATGCAGAGAAAAAAGAGGATCAGTTTGTTAAGAGTTTGCCTTAAGACTTAGAAGAGAAAAATTCAAGACTTTGCATTACCAGAGTCTTCCTATGTGATTATATACTATATACTTCTCTGCTTCTGTTCTGTAGGAAATAACAGTACTTCTGTATTTATAGAATGAAATGGATCAGTATTTTTTAAAACTATGTTCTAATTATGTGCTACAAGAAGCACTTAATATGCAACATAAACATAGGCAAAGAAGGTCTTCATTTGTCGACTGCTACCTACCTACATCAACTTCTGGTACCAAAACAATCACAGTCCCACAGCCTGCATTGCCAATGCCAAAATTCTGAAAACCTTGTCTGGCTCTAGCTTCAGGGATCAGAAAACAATTGTGGTGAGGACAAAGTGATCTCCTCATCTCTTTTAAGAAGCAATGAGTTTGGTACCAGCTGTAAGCCTAAGCCCTCTCTTCTGATCTGTCCCTGGTCATGGTCCTGAACATTGACTTGTTGGTCTTAAATGAGACCATCACAGTGTTTCCTTAACCAAGACAAGCCTTCTTTTGGAGGTGATAAACTGAAACTCCTGCAAGCTTAAGGAGAAATTAAACATAGAAGAGCACCCTAATCACTAGGCACTAATAAAAATATGCACCAACATTATCATCATATATGCCAGCACCATATTTACTCTGAAAAAAATTGATATGGCTGAATACAGCATAACTGCTATGAGTTAAATACATTCAAAAGATGCTGAATTCTCAGGCTCCCCAGAGAATTCAGTCACATGGGTGTTTGGTCTGTGACTCATAAGTAGCTATGGGCATGAAGTGAAAGATAAATTGTTCACTTAACAGAGGGGCAAGTCCTACCAAAATCTTATACACCCAAATACCATCACTCCAGAAAATTTGAGGTTCCTACACTCCACTGTGGTTGGAGAGTCTTAGAAGTTTATTTGGATCTTCTCTTTAGTGAAGAGTTAGAGTTAATTTAGTTTTTTAACATGTAGTTTAGTCCCAGCTCCAGTGAACACAAGTTGTTCAAACACATATCTCCTTGTAACATCCTTACAGTGAATGTCACTTGCTTTTTTCTTTTGCATATATATGTATATATATGTCTCTAGCTTCCCTCATTTTTTGTGTTAAAATATTGTGTGAAAATTTTATAGAAGTATTCATATATTTTCTTATATATTTTAACTCTGGATTCTCAGGATAGAATCTGGGGTACACCGTTTTTATTTAGACATATGTTGATAGCACATTGATGTTTGAACTAATTGCAACAGCCTAGCTTAGACGAAATTTTCACAGATGCACATGGAGCAGTAATCAACATTTACCAGAAAACAGTGACTCACTAAAGGAAAGAATCAGCCAAGGATTCAGCATGTCCAGACAGTACAGATTGCCCAAGTTGTTTTCTTTCAATGCCAGCATAATCAAAATTGGCTTATTCTTGATTTTGTCAATATCAACATAATTTATTAGCCTTGAAATTCACCAGCAAAGAACTAACTCACTCTCTAGAGAGAGGCTGGACAAGGAATGCAACAAAAAAGTGAATATCTAAAATAAATAATTCCAAATAAATTGAGAAAAGGCCCTCAAGCACAATCCCACTTTTTCTATGTTGTCTATTTTTTTTAATGGCAATTCTGACATGTATGCAGGCTGGTATCATTTCCTTTCAATACAAATATAAAGAGCTCACTATCTTTACATATGGGTCAACATTTCCCGTCATGGAGCTCTCTTTGATATACTTGTAATGGCCAAATTTCTGTCTTTAAGAGGCAGCAGGTCTGACTCCATTCCTCCCTGAAGCCCCGGTAGCCCTGGTGGGAGTGTCTCCTGTGCTGTTGATGCTCCCCCTGCTGACAGCGTTCAATCGGGAAAATGCATTGCAAGGGCTTCAGGGAACGGGGGGAAAACAAACCGCTTGGATGGAGTCAACAACAAAAAGAAACAGTAGAGGAAATCGCAGAGAGAAGGTGATAGGCAAAATCAGAGACAAAGGAGAGGGAAAAATTCTTCTCTGGGCAAAAGATCCAAAATCACCAAATCATCCACATGCCCTAACCAATCTGCAGTCGAAGCCTGATCTTTCTAAGCAGCAGAATTTGAAGGTTGCAAAAGTTGTGATGGGTTTGAAAGAATTTGCAGGAAGAACAGGAATTTCTTTGCAGCAGAAAAATTCATGTGGGATAGGGGAGATCAAGATTACAGGCCAGGTTTATATCAGGCAGATAAGGGAATGAAACTGAGAGCCCAGTAAGTGTCCTAAGGACCAAGTTAGTGGTCATTTCCATGAAGGTGATATTTTCTTCCTTATTTTAATTTTTTAATTGAAATAAATGCCTCACAAGTTCTGTTAACATTTGTGTTCTTTTACTTGCTGTAAGTTGTGTCAAAAATTATGCTATATTCCTCTCTTCACTCCCCTCCTACCTCCCAACAAGGTTTCACTGTAAGACCAGATGAGTTCTTGAACCTTAAAACTCTTTTACTTTCTAACCAAAATCTATGAAAATTAAAACTTTTAGAAGCCTTCTTTAGTGATACACAAACAGGATGACACCACCCCTCCATCTGCTATCATTAGTTTAAAGGATAAAGGACTATGGTATATTACTAAAGAAGTCAAGTAGTACTGATGAATTTCTAAAGGGTCAAGCTTTCGTTTTCCATGATCTTGTAAAAGCTTGAGAAATTATATAACACTACCACTTCTCCTGCAACATTCCACCCACACCAAAGAAACACCGCATCTGACCTCCATGGTTGTATTTGTTATAGCAGAGTCCTCAATTGCATGGACATTCTGTACTCCTGCCTCAGACACTGAATAATTCATTTGCCTCCCAGCAGAGAATTGCATCTGTGTAGCAGATAAAGCCTGGTGGTGTTGTGTTAAAATTGTCAAAAGAGAGTGCAATACAATGTTTATTCCAATTAAGCAAAGCTGCCCTGGAGATTCTGGGTTTATCCCCATCCTTGACATGAAGGACTGCGGACAAGTAAGCATCCCAAATTTATTACAGCTGATCACTGTTCTTTTCTCATTTGACAGGAAAAATCAAAGGCAGGATTTGTCAAGCAATAAATGTTTATTTTGGGGAGTAAATTTCTCTCCACTGACAGTAAAGTAAATGTAAACACTCTGAATTCAGATGCAGACATTTATTTTTGTTGTGCTTTTAGCAGTAGGATCTGAATTTCAGAGGTGAACACTTCCAAACACAACTGAAGCCACTCTCAGATGCAACCAAAGCCAATGTCTCTATGTTGTCCAGGCTCAAGGCAGCAGCATTCCAGTATCCCAAGGATTCAGAGAACACTTTTTGCTACTATGAAAGGACAAGCACAACAGAAAACTCAAGCTAAGCATATTTTATATTCGTAGACTCAAATTAGTTGACATTCTATTTGTCTAATAAATAATATATAAATGATAAGGAAAAACAGAATTATTGCTGCCTATAAAATCAATATATTTGCATCTACTTTGCATGTGATGCACCAACGCATTCTTATCAACAGCATGCCTGTGCTCTGCAAGTATAGTGTGATGCAAGACACCAAATGCCTGTGTGACAATGAAACCCTCTCAACAAGGTTAGCTACCTTTATTTTGCTGTTTTATAACTACTAATAGCTTTGTTGTGGGTTGGTTTTTTCTTTTTAATTTATAGCTAGGTATATTTGCTATGGCTGGAAACTTTAGAGGAAAGATTTTCAGTGAAAGTTGATATACATCATGAAAAGAGATCACTTTTTGATGAAGCTTCTTTAAAAATGGTGAAAATACAACAGCTCTATCACCAGAACAGCACTGGTCCAGCCACAAGAGTAGTCAGTTCAGATCTAGGAGATCCTTTTTCAATGCCTTGCTCTGAAACAGGGCAGGACAGAACAGTAATTTGAACCTGAGCCTTTCACATTCCAGCTAAATGCCCAAAAATTTCCTGCCAGCTCTAATCTATGTGGAAAGAGATGAAGAGAGAGCACATTAACTATGTGTGGTTGCAATGAACAGTTTTATATATGGCAGTAAAACTGTGAGAGTCTTAGTTTAGACATACTTGACACAAACAGTCTAGTTTTGCAAAATATGACTTTAAGAAAAGGGAGAAAATATGGAGCTGTGTTGTTTTTACAGACCATTCCACAAATTCAGCTTTAAAAACCTTTGGTGGGAAAGGTAAAATCTGTCTTTCCCTGTCACAATACTCTGCTACCATCAATGAATTTTGTTTAGAATAATATGGCCTTAATGCCCCCATCTCCTGTAGAATTGCTCAGACTGGTAGTTGATTAGAGTGGAGAGAGGTGCCAGTATTATCTGTGTTAGTGCTCCAGAGGTCATCCTACACTAACAAGACCGCCCCAGTCAGGGATGACAGAATCCAGCTGTTGCGCCTTCAGCTGAATTAGAAGAATCCACTTAATGCCAGGGGTGCATCTCAAAAGATTAACTATTCTAACTAGTTACTTTCCACCTCTGCAAAAGTGCCTGGCTCATCATTATTGTCCTCTTTTTAGCAGAGGCCTATGGTATACATGAAACCATTTACCTTTTTAACCTCCTGAACTGTAAGGCACCAAATACACATTATTTCAAATGGATAAAACAAAGTTTAACTTCACTGATTTCTGCTTAGAAGTGAGCTCATGTAACAGAAGATATCACTCCATTTCAAAGAAACATGCATATGCATTTTTTAGATGTTAAGGCAGTGTACTAGATGTGCTGTGCTCTCTCTGTTTAGCAGCAGAGAGTCCTGATCTGAAAGATAAGGGGAACAGCACAAGCATTGCTTACAGCACTGCTAAAGTATGCTCTGAAAATCTAACATTCTTAGGTAGAGGTTTAATATTTTTAAAATAGTTTATAAAAAGCTATAGTGTGAAATATCTTTGTTAGATTTTTTTTTTTTATATCACTCTCCTGGTAGCCTGAAATTTTTTCCTGACTAGCACTTTCTCATATGTTGTTTTGTGGGGTTTTTGTTTTGCTCTTTAAGACGATGCAAGTTAACGTGGTTCTTGCTTCCAAGCAGCTCCCTTGATTGCACGGCAGCATCCGTGGGAATGTCAGCATGGCTCCGGGGCTACAGATTTATTGCTTGGCCAGCAGAGGGTACCAGAGTTTTCTAATGACTTCACAGACCCGAAAGAAAACACAATTGCGGGGTCAAAACATACCTATTGTTTCCTTCCATTCCCACCGACACAAATTGCTCTGGGCTGTTTCTTTGGTGGGGTAGTGGGGTTTTTTTGGTGTTTGAGTCTTACAATAACCAGGACTGATCTCCAATTTTCTTCCATTCAAATGATCTTGCCTAAGAGAAAAGACGTTTAAAACTAATTTTATAGTCGAGCGTGGTTTAGCATGTAGAGATTTTAATGACATTAGAGTTCTTCAGAAGTTTCAACGCCACTTGGACTCTTTTAAATACTCGGCTTTCGGAGTGTTGAAAAGGAGAAGAGATTTTCTAAGCTCAAAAGAAAATTTGTGAATCCCATCAGAAGTGAATCTAAGGATATGAGAAAGGCCTCTGTTTCTCAGTAGGCATTATCACTTGCAAATTCATGGCAGTCCTATTTCAGAAATAGATTCTACTTCTTTTTATCAGAATTTTGATTTTGTTGATAAAGCTGATGCTTAAGATATGAACTCAGCATAAATTCCCTGATTAATTGCCTGGGATAACTGCATTACAGTGAATGCAAAAACAAAGACATGTGTTCCCTTCAGCTCAATCCTGAAGTGGAATAAGCATATAAAACATGGTGGAAATGTCACAGGAAGGTTTTCCGAGAGTTTTGAGACTTTTCTCTGTTTGTTACACTAAAAATACAAATCTTGACTACAAAGATTTTCACAGAACCTACTTCAGTGATTGGAGATTGAGTGAAATTATAACACCACAAGAATCAAGGAAGTGAAATTTGAGCAAATCAGATGCGATTTCTTCTTCAGTTATTTGGAGATTTTAGTGACATAAGGGATTGTGCCATCATGTAGTCTGACTTCTTACATAACCAAAACCATGGAATTTCACCCTGTAATTCCTGTACTGTGTCCAATAAAAATATGGTTGAATTACAGCATAGTATTTAGAAAAGCATCTGGTTTTGATTTTAGGAGTCCGGGTGAAATGTTTGCTCCTAATGCTCAGGTCATTCTAAAACAGGATGGGCACCTAATTCACTTAGACTTCTAATATTTTAGTTCCCTCTTTTAAAAATGGCTGCCATGATTGGTATGGAGCCATACCAATACACAATTAACTTACTGCTTAATGTTGCTTACAATGATTTTTAAACAGAAGGAAAACAATATGAACCTATTGAAGAGCTTACCATTTCTTTAGGTGTCGTAAGAGCCTTCATCTCTAATTTATACTTTCCAAATGCCATTTTTGTTAGAAGAGATGAATAACAAGTTCTTGCAGGTGTAAGTTGTTGACTGATACGACTGAGTCTAAGTCAGAAAAACAGTGAAATACATCTTTAATATTTATACATGAAAAATAATGATAAAAACCAGATAGACAGAAGACTCAAAACTCTGCCTCTGTAGTGTTGGTACTTTGGAAAACCCGAGAACCAATGCTTTTAGGATGTGTACCAGGCCAAGCAATTTAGAGACCAGTACCTACATCCTCAGATAGGAGTTCATATACTGTGATCTCTCTTTGTCTACGTGGTTTCTAATAATTCTTCTGCAGCCTTTGGTCTAAATTCTTAAGGCACTTTCCAGAGCTGTAGTTGACCATGCATATGTGATCAACAAACAATATCTATGAAAACAGTGTATCTTAAGATTGAGGCTGGGAGAGGACAAGGTGATATGTGAAAAGATCTAATACCCTTTATTATTTGCAGTGTCTGGCTGCGTGATTTCGTGTTGAGAAGCACGTGTGCTACATAGTAATCTTTACATTCAACTCAGGTAGGGAAAAACCTCTCCTTCTTCTTATCGTCCAGTTAGGGAAGTCCTCAAGGTACTGTCATTGTCAAGTGCCTCTTGCCCGTAGGGACACAGACGGGGACAGAACCTGAGTGGCACTGCCATCAACTTTTCCTTTTAACTTACACATGGTCAAATGTGCAGCAAAAGAACACACCTTAAACAAGAAAAGGTATGCAGAAACATACACCTGAAAAAAACAAAATGTGAAAAGCCGTTTTTCCATTCCTGTTGTAGCTGATTTTGAGTAGAAGTCCCTGCTGGAGGGCTACCAAAAGCACAGTGGGAGCAATGGCATCTGCTTGCAGGGGCATCAGCTGGGCTGTGCTGCCACACGTTGCCTGCACTAAGCTTCACCTTCCAGATACCCTCTGAAGACTGTGAACTAAAAGAGGTCAAATGTAACCTTTCTAGAGGAGGACAAGCATCTCACAGAAGGATAGCAGCACACCTTTGGAGATCGAGGCAGGTGGCCATGCCCAAGACAGTGTCCCTTTTTTTGCTGAAATGAGTCAGAGACCTCAACCACTGTGTGCTTGAATTCTCCATCTACAACTGCACATAACAAGGACATTCACTTAGGAGAATAACCATGCCAAAGAGGGAGAGATCCTTACAGCTACCAGTAGTCAGACATTTTAAGTTCTCACTTCATTAGAAAGTGACATGAAAGGAAAAGAACATTATTGTAGAGGAGAGATGCAGAGGAAGCACAAATGAGATTAAAATAGAAGTTTTCAATATGTAAAATAAGTTACTAAAATATCCCTACCCATAAACAACTATATTGCGTATATCCTAGCTATCCTTCAAAATGCAGTAAGAACTGAACTTGTTCTGTTAGTTGTTAATGGTTTTGATGATTTAGTCAGTTATTTTCATGGAGAGTTACTATGTCACACAACTTAATCAGAAGAAATAATAGATCGCAGAACAGGCTATATTTATTGTTTATTTTCTTAAGACCGGTAAGACTGCAACATGATTAATTGGAAAATTAGACAACTTAAAATGTTAGCTCAATAAAAGACATCATACATTGTTTAAGGATTGCAGTGAGGTTTTGCTATTATTTTTTTAATTGTTCCTGCATTACTTGTGGGCCTATGACATAATTTATGCTGTTATGTTGTCAGGCTTCTGGTCATGGGAAGGATTATTTGTTTAGACTGTGTAGCTCTTCACTTTAATTCACTCTGGCTCCAGTGTGACATGCTAAAACTACTATCAATGGAAAATCCACATTTCCCAGAAAGACTTAAAAGAGCACCCTCAGTGAACTGAAATTATCTCCTCTTAAAGATAATTACCTTAGTATACTTAAGAAAGTAGCACTATAGGAAATCTGTTTCTTTAGACTGTCTTCTATTTCTTTAAAGGCCTCAGGTCAACATGAATAATTATTGTTTGCTTTTATTACACTTTTTTTCATTATTCATTTACATGCCTGTGAAAGCATATAAAACTAAAATAATCCAACAAATTAAGAGTAATTTTTTGAGACAAGCATTCATAATTAAAAAACAAACAGAAAATATTTTCACCTTTCAGTTTATTTTATTAGAAAGAAAGTACTGTGAGGTTTCCATTTAATAGGAAGCTTTAAAGCATTAATGAGTCTCACAGGGCAGTTATTGCAAGTAAATATGGAATGTGTCCAAAATTAAATACATTCTAAAATTATCTGTTACCTAAGGGCTGGATTTAGGAAAAATATACGTCAAAAATTGCTTGCTGGTGAAAGCAATATATGAATCTGCATTCTATGTCATCTTCTTTCAAAACAGTCCACCCAAGATCATGAGCAGTGTGACAATTTTCCCCAGTCCCCACAAAAGGGTTTAGAGTAGTTTCTTTATTTCGACTGACCCAACTGTAACTTCAGCAATCATTTTAAAGCCCCACATCCCAAGGATTTTATGACTTCACAGGAGCCTTCTTTTATAAGGGTCAGCCTGCGAGACAGATCAAGAAGCTCTCATACTCCAAAGCCTGCAGTCTCTAATGGAACAAATGGGCTGGCTTACATGCTACCAAGATGTGAGGAGAGATGTCAACACAGCTCACTATCACTTTCTAGTAGTCACAGGTCCCACTTCCATTTATTTTTATATAAATTAGGCACTGTTTTCCCGGACTTACTATTAAGAGAGTTCTTTCCCTATTAGTGTTGTATGATTCAGCTCATCCTTTCGTGTAACTCAGTCATGAACATACGGACTCCCCCACATCTCTTCAGACTGGAGTTGTGTTCATCCTTCCCCAGATATGTATTATTGAGACACTGCCAAATGCACTCTCTCACAACCACCTTGTTCTCATTTCATTTTAGCGGTTACACACAAACAGTTGAGACAAGAAAATAAATAAGGAATTATACAGAAAATTAATTTATTTGACATGAATGAACAATGGGTCAGTATTCCTACACCTTCTCTAATCCTGGATTATCCACATGGAAAATAACCATTACTCTCTTTCGCTGCCTATTTTGTACAAGCTATGAAAAAATAAGGCGAACATTTTAAAGCAAGATTTTAGATACTCTCTTCTTTTTTATTGTCATGGAAATTAAGAAGAACACTGCCACAAGAAACAAAATACCAAAACACAGATATTTTTTCTGCAAGCAACCATAATCACTCATATATCATCTCTATCTGCTTCTCTGTTAGTTGCACCAGTATCGCTTTTGAAGCTCTTTAAATAAAGATTAATTTTTGGCCCAAAAAGCAACCAAATGAAACCTCTGAATATTATAATAATTTTAGTAATTCTCCCAGTAACATTATTCCTTGTTCTAGACTTTACTTATGTAGCCTTTCCTTTTTCTACACAAAGCTGTTGATCATACTGTAAGCATCTTGTCATACTGAATCTCTCTCCCCTAGATGAGTTTAGAAATACTTTCCTTTTAAAGGTCAGTACTGATGTTCTGGAATAAAGAGGAAATAAATTCGATGTGGAAAGCCTGCTGTAGAATAAGACACCTAGAAGAAAGGGGATTTTAAAATCTGTGCTGTTTTTCAGAAGTAAGCTAAAGATCAGCAGTCAAAGAGTTGCAACTCACTCTAAACTCTTGTTATTTTAGCCCTGCTTACACAGGGTGTTCTATATTGCCAGAAAATCTCTTAGAGAAAAAAAACTCTTCATGAACTCCTGGCTATAATGTCATCTTGCAAAAGGGAATAATTCTACTAATTGCATAGGAAAACAATTCCCCTTGTCAGTATCACCTTTTGTTTCTGTTCTTGTCTTTTTATTTTAGGGATGAGAATGACACTTCCTAATAAGCTGCATTTAGTATTCAGTAGTGTGATAATGGAGAAATTGATTGATTTTCTGTGCCTTGTGTAATGAGGGCTATGTAGTTTTTATCTTTATGTAACACTGATAATTACAATTATTTGCTTTAAACCCTCGTGACTATCCCTATATTTCATCCAAGAGCATATAATGATGAACTTAACAGATTTTTAAATATTTTATTTTTAGATGGATAACAGAAATCCTTTTGAACAGAATCAGAAATGCAACTTACATGAATAAGAATCAAAACAACTTGCACTAGAATAAAATTTTAGAAAAGAAGAAAATTTAGATATTTTCTTGAAAGACATAGTCCAGAAATAAGATGTAGAAGATAAGATGCTCCTTACTGCAGACAAACCTAAAATCTAGTATTTAACAAGTGCAGAATAACGTTTCCAGCAACCATCTCTTTTTTTTCTATTTTGTATTGATTAAATAAATCTTGTGCTCTTGTAGCAAACTTTAAAAAAATCCTGCAGCTAAATCAGATTTCTTAACCAAAAAAAACTTCTAAAAAAATAGACTAAGAACTAGGGTAAGTTATTTAGTTGCATACAATTTGAATTTAGTAGTTTAATTTTTATCTATTTATTTTTTTAATTTGTGGGCACACAAGCATTCTACATTCAATATCTAAACAGCAAACTATTGTTCTAAAGATCAATATAAAGGTAAGCTTAGCGTGCAATATTGTAAAAATGAACTAGGATATAAGATTACTAACAGTCACTAAAAATAAGAATTCAGTGGAATTTTGTATACTGGAATTGAGGTTAAAGATATGAGGAATCAAATGTATACAGATGTACAAATTCTTAACAGGACTCTGAATGTCTATTCCTTTTTCTTTCTTTTTAAAGAAGATCTGAAGTGTCCTGTGTATGTTTTTGTATCTTTTTAAAATGCTTTCCCAAGTATTTAGACACCATGGTAGGAAGGCTTTTTCAAACCAAAAAAGAGCAAAGAGCAGTTGGAACTTCAAATCTGAAGTAAAGCAGCAGCAAGTGATAGCTGGTGACATCTGAAAGTGACAGGACTGCTGATTGTCATCAAGCAAGTTGCCTAAATTTTAAAGGGAACAGAAAACATGTTCATTCCTTTATTTTGGGGGATTTTGTGATTTATTAAAATGTGTGAGTTTGCATATTTTGGCATCACAGTCTGGGCATACCTGTACTAAAGATTTTAGTAACTTCGGGAAAGACCTTTACACACAATTCTACCAGGGCTAGTTCACAAAAGGGTGGGTGTCTTACTTCGAGGTAATGAATCCATGTCTGACTCAGTGATACCAAAGGTCCTTAGATGGGAGTAAAAATGTAACAGAGACATTCTGGTGTAATCTCTGGTTAGTCTTTGACTGATGTCTTGGAGAATGACTGGACTTCAGTTGTGTGGGCATTTGTGGTTGCTGCTGAGGGAGGGACAGGTTTCCAGAAGTGGAAAAGTCTGAGAACATCTGGAATATGGTTCAACAGATGCTGTGACAGTATCCAGAAATATCTGTGGTATGACTGAAACCATGGAGGAGTCATGAGACTTTATTATACACAGTTGTTACAGCCCTTTTTTTCTGCACCTCACCTTAAATTCTTGTTGAAACAGAGCTTGGGGTTCCATTGTTTTACAGTATTTCAAAAAGTAAAATACAGGATTAAATCTCAAGATTACAGCTAAGAAATCTCTGAAAAAAGGTCTTGCATTCAACACAGGAAATATTTTAAAATATAAACTTTATAAGTCCTATTTAAAATAACTTTAATTAAAACATTCTGGAGGCTAGATTTACTGGTATCCATTCTTTAAAATGTTGTATTGATGTTCAATTATTTAAATTTAAATGCATAGTTGAGCACAACGAATACATTTCCATATGCTTAATTGACATAGTCCTCTCCAATCAATTCAGATTTCTCATTCTCCAGTCTCATGAGCAATCACAGCATGCATCGTCTGTTTTCCTCCAAGCCTGGAAAAAACCCAGGAGCTTCTCAGTTCTTTACAAATTCTTTTGATCCCTTTTGACAAAGGAGTACTGAAACCACCCCGGCCAGCAGTATTGCAGCCCGCGTGCTATAGCTGCCTGCCCCTCAGTGACTAGTGACACCAAACCTTTGTAGTCCCAGCAGTATCACTGCTATCAGTGTTACAAGATACTTCTTTAAGCCTTGTTCAGCTGAGGCTCCTGGTACAAAGTGAGAAAGGCAAACTGGTAGCTCTACTCACCTATATTTGTACGCATGCTATCTTTACTACAATTAACTCGTGCCCAAAATGACGAGCCCATTTCCTACTGGGCAAATATCTGTTACTGAGGTCTCCAAAAACCTTTTACACTATGTTCAGCAATCATTCTATCCAACTTCTGTGAACTTTTTAGCCAGATTAAGCTATCCTGTCTTGCACTGCCACAGTATACAAACTCAGAATTTCTAGTCCACATCTGAAGTTCTCATCCTCTATTTTTCCTTTCTCTGGGTTGAACAAATTCAGGTTAAAGCCTGTGAATTACATGATGATTCTCAGTTCATTAGCCTTACTTTCTCCCCAGTTTTCACTGCTTTGTCGTTATCTCATTTAATCCGATTTAACAATTATTATCTTTCCTCAGAAGATTTGTTGACAATCACTGAAACCTTCATTTTTCATGAAAGAATCAACCAATATTTTATACCATTCGGACTACACAGACACATTTGGAGCTTTCAGCTGAAATTGAGCAGCTTTACTTTCGGCTGGTCCTTCCTTTATGCTTGTGTCAAATTTATACTCAGTCTTTGCTACTGGGATGTTAATCTGAAGTTATTCAGTTATTTCCAATATCTATAAAAATCTAATGATTTACAGAACTTTTTTCTATTAGTGAAATTTTTAAAAAAAATAATTACCCCATCAAAGTAAAAAAATAAAAGGTGTGCTGCTAAATGTGTAAACACCACAAATTGATGGAAATTCAGTTTGGTAGGTGTTACACAAACCTCCCAACAAGTCTATTGTGTTGCTATAAGACACTGCCTAAGTCCTCATTAAAAGTTTTGGCCTTGGTCTCTAAGGTCAGATCCCAAGAGGTTATTCAATTCCAGATGCAGATGTAGTCTAGCCTGCTTCTACTCCACACTTATATCCCTTTCCAGGAAGAGAAATCTGATTTCAGAATTTTTGACATCTAAAAATAATGCATAAATGACTACAGCAAAGAGGGGCATGAGGGTGATGTACAGCATTAGAAGCAGTGCCTTTGTTAAGGAGACAGCTGTACACCTTGACAACCCTTATCTCTGCTGACACCATTGTTCAAAACTTGAGCCACATCTTTTCACACGCCTGGCCAACCCAAGCTTTTGGAAAAGTCTATAGCACAGCAGTGAGCTGAGAGGCAGCAATGTGCCATGACACAAGGTTTCACTGGAAATGGTTTGGAAGAGTCAGCTCATATTTCACATACTGTGCAGGGTAGGCTTTGGACAAGAACAGATTCATGCCCAAGTAAAAGAGGTTAAAGACAACATTAAAAAAAACAGCTTGGAAACGTGAATGATTTTAATGACGTCCTGCCAGCAGGACCTAGTGTCCCTCTACTGCAAACTCTGCAAACTTACACTTCTGGCTCATTTTTTCCATGTCACTAAAGCTATAGAACTTTGCTTGTGGAACTGTTGCAGAACTTTAATTCCCTGTTAACCCTACACTATGGCACAACCACCCCTTGTTGGCTGGAAAGGAAGGAACATTTCCATGAGCTGAGATGTCAAAATAAGAGACAGGAAAGGGTTACTTTAAAAAGGGGTGTGCACACTCTGGGCTTAGATTAGGCCTACTAAAAGTAGGCAGAAGCTTTCCCTAACTTTCACAGACAGTATTTATCCCTGGCCATTTATCCTCTGAAGTCACCTTGATAAAAGTCCAGGCCTGCCCTTCTAAAAGCAGTACTTGTCCGGTCCTCTAAGACTAAACTCTATAATGCACAACTCTCACAAAAGCATAAAGCTCTAGGGTAGGTTGAGAAAGAAATCGACTATGAGTGAGACTAGGTATTCAGAGGAATGCACTGCATTTTACATTGGAAAAAAACTGATAAATCCTACTTTTGTCAGAAGAGTCCTGCAGCTCTGAAGCAAGAAGTGCAGCACTGCTGCTCTCTCATGAGCATAAATGTCCTTCTATTCCACACTCAGATGCTGGCGATCAGCTGGGCCATGTCCTGCTTTCAGAATTTGGCCAAGTAGAAATATTTCCTGGAATTTTTGTTACAGTTTTAAAACAAAGGTCAGCATAAGAGAACAGGCTACGTATCAGTGCTTTTTCCTTCAGAATTAAAGCTCCTTTGTTAGTTTGCAGGAACCTGACCATGTAAGATTTACTTTCCCTATCTTCAAAGCATGGCAATTTGGCACATAGCATTGGCTCTGTGAGTTCTCCAGCTGACTAATCTCAAAGAAACTCTGTTAATTTACTCAGTGCCCATCTCTGACTAAACCACAACAAACTGTGCCACATACACCTTATCAAAGAGATGCTGCAATAAAGGTGAGGGAATGATGGGGAATGATGTTTTGTCATCTCTAAGTGTCAACAGAAGCCTCTGCATTGATATTGAAGCTTACAGGCTTCCAGTCAGCATTGTATCAGCAGCTGTAACTAAACTCCACTCTGAATGCTGATCTCAAATTGCAACAACTGCGTCAAAGCAGACACTAGAAATCATGAAGAGGCAGTTTTGGAAATGACCTCCCCTTACCTGCCAGCTGTATAAGTGCACGTGTTGTACCTTCACCATCTGTGGATACAACTTCACTGTAATTTAAAGTGTAAAAACCATCATATTTTTCTGTCAGGATTCAGGACTCCCCAGTGTACACTAATATGTAAAACACTTTGTTGGTATAAGGTCCAATTGCATGTGCACATATGTCAGCCTTTACTGAGTCTCACTAAGTCATTGTCAGGCAGATGCTGTTTTGCCAGGTGTGCTTTTGTAGAACTTACATCTGGATAATTTTCCCAGAGAGGATTTTTAAATTGGAGATGGGCAGAGTTCAAAGGTTTAGAGGTTCAATTAAATAAGCATCTAAAAGTCTGGATGCTTATCTGAACCAACACAAAATCCCCAAAATAAGGGTAATAGGCCTTTTAGGATAGACAAAAATTGTATTATATCCCTGCCATGATAACATATTAAATTTGCACATTAACTCAGATTTTTGCAAGCTACAAAGTTTTGTTTTAATCTTGCATAAAGCTTCAGGTCAGTTCTAGCCAAACCATTTTCCTAGTCCCTAGTTTAAAACCTTGTGGACCACACTGCATTCCATTTAAACTAGGTGGAGAATCTCCCATTATTTTGAATTAAAAAGGAAGCTTTGAGCTATGTATCTTACAAAGTATATTTGATGTAAAAACCAGAAACTCTGTATAGACATAAGGCTTTAACTTGCCCATATATTTCAATAGGAGAAATAGGACATTGCTACCAATACCAGGGGTTCAAAAGTCACTTTTTCATTTCTTTGTGAGAGAGTTTTATATTTGTAATTTGGGGGAGTTCAATAAAATGCCTCACTTTTCTGCTGTAGAAAACTAGCCTAAACAGAGAAGCAACTAAGTTTTCGATAGAGTTTCACTTTGGGCAATCTGGAAAGTTGGATGCTGTTTGCTGCAAAACTGAGGTTTTTCTTTCCCCACAACAAAACAAATATAATTCTTCCCCTTCACATGTGAAACATTTTAAAGCATTTGACAGATTGTAAGTGATTTTTTCCCAGGTAATAATAAAGGTTTGACCTGGTGACTGGATTTGAGGGAATAATTTGTAATGGATAATTCATTAAATAGGTAAGGCTTATTTCTTAATCTAAAAGTATCCCCCCAGAGGAAACAAAAAAGAGGTGATGGAATTTTCTATCAAGGTTAGCAGAAAATTCTTTCCAAGTCAATGGAATGACTCAAAATAATTCTCTCCACTTATTGGTTATTTACGATTCTGTGGTGGTAACATCTGATAATATTGCTTCATCATTAGTCATTCAGGCACTTATTTTAAAAGTCCAACATTTTTGCTGTGACTTTTTTTCCTGTAAGTAAAGAAAGGTTGGTCTGCCAGAAGATAGATTTCTTAAAAGTATGTGAGACTTTCACAGAAAATTACTCTAATTTACCGAATTACTTATTGTGAAAAGCTATCAAATAGTTTCAGAATATTTTTTAGAATGGAAGCAATAGACCTGAAACCATGGTCAATGAATCTACTGGCTTGATTGAGAGATGTAAAATTACAATGATTTGTACTTATATGAAGAGTCGTTAGAAGAAAACAATCTGGAAAAAATATAAATGTGCAAATAGGAATTGCACAATTCTGTGTACTTTTGACTACATTCATACCTTTAAAAGCATAAACAGACATTGTAGGACAACCTCTATTTTGTTACACAAGTTCTCAAAGATCTTAATGCTTCCACCTTTCAATCTGTATATAGGTGACCAAAAACTCTGTAAAATCATTGGACAGATATACTGTATTATATATTTCATTATTCAGTACATTAATGCTGAAAAAAAACATGAAATATGACAGAATCACAGGATCATTTCAGTTGGAAAAGACCTCCAAGATCATCGAGTCCAACCTTTGACGATCAACACCTTGTCAACCAGACCAGAGCACTAAGTGCCACGTCCAGTCATTTCTAGAACACTTCCAGGGGTGGTGACTCCATCATCTCCCTGGGCAGCCCATTCCAAAGCTTAACAACTGTTTCTGTGAATAAATTGTTCTTGATGTCCAACCTGAATGTCCCCTGGCACAGCTTGAAGCCATGTCCACTCTCTTGAAGCTATGTTCCTGCTTGCCTGGCAGAAGAGTCCAACCCCCACCCGGCTACAACCTCATTTCAGGGAGTTCTGGAGAGCAATAATGTCTCCCCTGAGCCTTCTTTTCTCCAGGCTAAACAACTCCACCTTCCTCAGCTTCTCCTCATAAGATCTTTTGCCAGCTCCATTGCCCTTCTCTGGACTCTCTCCAGCACCTCAATGTCTTTCTTTTGTGAGGGCCCAGAACTGAACACAGGATTAGAGGTGGGGCCTCACCAGTGTCAAGTAGAGGGACAATCACTGCCCTGGTCCTGCTGACCACACTATTTCTCATACAGGCCAGGATGCCATTGGCCTTCTTGGCCACCTGGGCACACAGCTGGTTCATGTCCAGCTGACTATTGACCAGCACCTCCAGGGCCTTTTCCACTGGGCAACTTTCCAGGTGCTCTTTCTCCAGCCTGTAGCGCTGCCTGGGGTTGTTGTAACCAAATAGATGAAGCTAAGCCAGAAAAGACTGAAAGGCTGTAAAAATAGACACTTAAATCCCCCACTTTGCTTTCAGATGAGGATATATGTCAAAAAGCAGCTGTTGTCTTAAGGGCATGATACGTCAGAAATGAGTCTCATTGGTCAGTCTTCAGCCAGCAAGGTGCTTTTATGGGTTTTGTTAGCATATTCATTGGCTTACATTAATTCAGGTTTTGTTTAAGGTTAGACTTCTTTTAAGCAGCCTAGGTAGATCTCAACAAGAATTTTAAAGGGGATTAGTATTAATGCCTCATGCAGGAAGTTAGCAGAAATACCTTTTCCTCTCCCAAATGTCACATTTCTGATCACTCTGTCAGGACTCTTTAATTCCTTTCTTGCAAAAGTTCTGTGAAAGGAAGACCATAAGGAGATGAAGAGGAGATTTCAGCAATTACTACACAACAATAGCTCTGCAGCTAATAAATACTCTGAATAAATAAAAAAAAATTATAAGATTTGTTTACTAAGTAAACTAAATTTCTTTAAAATAGCTTAATTACAAAAAACCTAGGATTAACAATTTGTAAACATGTATTTAAATTTTCAATTGTCCAGGTTTGTATTTCAAATTTATGATAAAATCCAAATCATGAAAGTATCAAATGGCTTTTTTTGGCTTTTTTTGCCAACACTATGTGCTGCTGTATTAATTCCTAATTAGTCAGAATATCAGGTTTGAGATTATGTTAAATAGCCTGCATTTGATTCTGATATTTCACTAGCTATAATGTTAATGTTATCTCTTTTCTTTTTTTTTGTTATTTCCAGAAACATCAGTAATGAATTGTGATGCTTAGATTGGTGGCATAGTGTCAGTTTTTTAAGGTCAGTGTGTCATAGCATTAAAACATAAAAAAGGATAATATTTTCCTGTAGAATAAATGTACTATGATCGATTGTGAGAAATGGATACTCTTATTCATAAAGAGGACTAGAAAATTTTCTCAGTCATGATCTTATTAATTCTGATTTATTAAAACTTCCCCTTCATCCATATTATTTATAAAACCAGTGATGAAATGGCTTGTCTGTAGCAAATCTATCCTGGAATTTCAGGTCTAGTTCTCTTTCATTAACTACATTTTCACAAAGAGGAAAGGCCATTCATGGGGAAAAATAATTAAATTTAAAAAAACCCAATGTATATATAAACCCATAGTTTTTATGATGGGTGAAGGACTGACAATTGTGAAAAACAACATGCTGGTATTCTACTGGAAAAACACACCAATTGTATTTGCTTCCTTTACAAAACCAAATATTGTTTGTTCTTTTCAGAGCTGGTCTTATTTTTACATGAAAAGTGAACTTTAAGATAAGGCTATATTTCCAAACATAAAAGGATTTTCTTTATCTCACTTCCTGACACTGTCTTTTAGCTGCTTTTTCTTTAAAATAATCATTTGACCTTTTAAATAACCAGAACTGGAGATAAAACATCACAGAGCTCTTGGAGCTGACAGACAACTGATCAAATAATTTTTGGTTGTTCTATCTGTATCTTAATGTAGTGGGATGCAAAATAAAGCCGCATTTGAACAGCATCATTCTGGCTTTCCATCATTTATGCACAAAATTTTCATATGGTCACAGAAATCCTTGGTAAAACTGATGTGTAATAGAATATCTTTTTTCAGATTGTTATGAAAAAACCCGAATCAAAACATGAGAACAGCTCATTAGGTTAGAAATTAGCTCAACCACACATCAGTGTGCACCTGTTAAAATAATTGTCTCTTTCTGGTATTTTCCATATAATACTCCTTTACTGTGAAATGCAGTGTAGGTAAACCAGCTGTCTTTAAAGCAGACCTGATGGCAATTAAACTAGATAAATAGCTGCTGTGATTTCAAAGTATTAGTCTTTTCTTCTTTCTACCTTGTTATTAACATGAATTTTCAACCCAAACACAGTTTTGTGAAATGTTGTGGAATCTGAAGACAGCCAGAAGATATTTAAGAAGACAAAATGAGAGTAAAGGTTGCTGATATCCTTTGAAAAAGTTGAATAAAAATGAATCGAGGGCCAGGAAGATCAGACAGAAGAGCTTCATCTTCTCTTTTACTAGACTTAGGGTTCAGTCTTTGTCATGAAGTGATAAATTTGACTAGATATGCTGGCAGTGTGGCCAAGATGATTCAGGTCTTCTTTTTGTGACAGGTTTCTGTGATTTATGTTACATGTAAAATTTTGGTCCAGATAAACTTCATTAAAAACGCAGCCCTACAGTTTAATCACACCAGGTATTTGCAATGTGTGTCAAGAAGCGCTGCAAAAAGAGCACGGGCCACTAGGGGTCTGAGAATGCAGTCAGATGTGTGTTATTGTCTATCCACACAACCTCCAAAGAAGTTTAAAGGAAACACCTTGAGACTTGTGTGGATTTTTATTAACCCTGCACTGTGAATTGATGGGGTGCTGGGGAAAAACAAACATAGGCAGAGAAAACACAAGGCCAGCTCTGCACAAGAGCTCTTTATTGACAGTTTATGACATAGACTTGGAGAGGCCCAATATTGCTCCTATGACCTTTGCCTCCCAAACCTTACAGGCATTTTGAGACTTTGTTTGCCCCGTGAGGGCCTGCTGGCCTTGTCATTGCAACTTTCTTCTCAGTGTTGTGCTGAGAATTAATCGTGAGCACTGGAGACAATTACACATGTTTTTTGCCATCCCTTGACCTAAATTTCTGCCAGCTTCACTTTCCTAACCTACACCCAGACCTAGTTCAGGATTGTGACAAATTACACAGGTCAGATTAGTAATGGGGTCTACAGTTAACTAAAGCTTTGAGCTGGCACCCAAATTCCACACCCATATTGGCCCAAATTCAAAATACATTACAAGAGAAAAAAGGACATATTTAGTCTTTCTTTTTCTTTAAATCTTCCCTAAGCGTAAGGAAAAGTATTGCAAGAAATAAAGCTGCTAATTCTAATTTCTACAGCTCTTGAGTTCCTTTGGTTTTTTGTTCTATGTTAGCTTGCTATTAAAAAACTAAATTAAGAATGGTTAATCAGTTAAAAGCCTATATATACAGAAATTTTAGTAAAGAAAAAATTAGTACAGTTGGTTTTGTTATCTATATGAGTATTAAATTCATTAGTAAAGGTATCTCCTTCAATCCAGTATACCTTTCTCTACTATGTTCTGTTAATTTTTTTGCAGTAGCTTCCTTCTGAATTTTTTCCATATCTTAAAAAAACTGTTAAGAAAGTGGACACAGAAAGAAAGATTTTGGTTATATACTCTAAAGCCGAGAGCAGGCAAAATGTAAAAGATCAAAATGAAAATTAAACTTGCTTTAAAAGAAATCCAACATTACTACCAGACGTCACGTTATCTAACAGGACTCAATAAAACAAAATTGAACAGAGCCGTAAAATAGATAATAAGTACACACTAAGTTCTAGGGCCAATTTTTCTGAGTGGTCGAGTTCTTCGAGAGCTTGCAGAGATTAAAAGCCTGCAATCTATTTTCCTTACCAGAGTCCCACTGTTGCATCTTGCCAAATGTGTCTCGAGAACTAGAACAGGAAATACCCTCCCAGCAGCTGTGTCTGTAGACTTCTCAACTTGGGCTTTTACTCACAAAGTGTATTCTGCATTTCTGGGTCATGGTCACATTTTTGCTTCTATTTAAAATCTTCTCAAATACATGACTTCGGCAATGGATATTATACAACTGTGATTCAGAAGAGCCAATAAAATAGAGAATTTCAACCAAGCTGTTAAAATATGACATCCAAGAAACAACAGTCAGTAGGAAACAAGATCTTTTGAAGTATCAATTCCTGCATAATAATAAATCCATGCAAAGTGTAGCACTCTTTTTCCCCTTTTTTTTCTTGCCTTCAGCTTCCACATTCCAATATTAGCAATACAATACAATTTTTAAAATTGGTGAATAGATACATGGTTGTTAGAACAAACAAAAATCACCTGTCAGAAAATTCTATGAAGTGAGAAATTACAAGAAAATAGTACTGTGTACACTACTTATAGTCCATATAGGACACCTGTCTCCAAGAGTGGTACACCTTATAAAGCTTATGAAAATTAAGATAACTTCAGAATCTTTTTTTTAAATTAAGAGATTGGCTAAGAAATCATTTCTGTATGTATAGTCACACCAAATAGTTGCTTCATGAATATGTCAAACTTCTCTACAAACCAGACTTTTTTTAGCTACATCCTCTGGCAAAGAGTTCCTAAGCTGATCTATCCATGTGCACTAAGAACCTTTTTTCTGTTTGCTTTGATGATAGTTGAAATATTCAGAGAACTAACAAATAATTTATGTCTTTTAAACTTCTCCATCCTAGTCCCAGGTTTATTGGCCTCTTTCATGTTCTGCCTCTCCTATTCTATTTCTCTCCCAAAATGCTTATTTTTACTAAGGAAGTCTTTTTTTGCTTTGATTCAATCCTGTCCTCTATCTGTGAATATGTTCCGGATCTACTCTATTTGGTTTTGGGATTCAATGTGTCAGCTGGATTTACACAGTTGTATAATGAAGTAGAGGTTGAGATGATCTGTACAGAGTCCTTTATTCATGGTGTCATTTGAAATATGGGAAAACTACACCATAATGCCTAGATATTCCAAAGAACTGCAGTAGCAATGTTGAAAACAAAACACTAAGTCCAGGTTTCCATTCTGGGCTTTGTTGCTGCAGTTTTTTAAACCTTTATATGCATGATTCTTTCCTTCGAAGGTTCACAGTACCAAATTTAAACAAAGAACTCTGAAATATCAGTAAGTGACTATGAACCATTCTGGTTTTGGTTTTGAGAAACTGCATATTTGAATGGAATATGTACAAGTCTGGAAAAAAAAAACCCACTGCTCATAGGAGAAAATTACACAACATTCAAAAAACTTCCACAAAATATCCATAACACTTAAATAATTATTTTTCTCTTTCCCTGATAATGTCATTAGTTTCTGAGTGGTATGGTAAAGCAAAATCCAAAAATCCAACACCAGCCCCGGCTGCTCTTTATATAAGATGACAATCTGGGAGTGCTTCAGCTGATAAGTGCCAAAGTCTTCCAGGAACACATAGACACAAACGCTTTGATTTTCATGCAATTTAAAGAATGACAAAAACCTTGCTTAGGGAACAGTCAGGCTCTCCAGACTGTTTAATTCTACTATTGCTACTTTCTACTGCCTGCATACCTCAAAGGCAGTAAATTAATCTTATGTGTGAGCAGATAATGGCTTAGAGTCTACTAAAAAAAAAAAAAAAGAGCTTTCCAGAGCAGCCTGTGAGAAGAAACAAAAGCTTCAATGCAGGAAGACAGAAACAGTAGACAACAAAGCAACAGCAGATGTGGGGTAAAGAGGAAGCAATGAAAAAGTGGACTTGGAAATATCAAAAAAAAGGCAAGAACTCAGAGAATACAGCAGGAAAACTCATGGAAAACAGGAAGAATTCTATGTAAGGGGATCCAGAGTTAAGATATCAGAAGAACTAGCAGCTTGGCCACCAGAATTAAAAGTGAGGGAGATACCTAAGATGAACATCAATTCTGCAAAAGATGGAAACTGGGGTGTCATTGACCTATGGAATTCTGGGCGTACCTACAGGAAAGGAAGAGCTGGTGAAGGGCACACACTGGGCATAGAGATGTGAACTCTGATGAATGGCCAGGAGGCTGGGCAAGTTTGACTTCTCAGGCTGCAGAACCAGTGCACAGTTCCTGTGCCATCCCTGTATTATGAAGTCCCGAAAGGTTCTCCTAATCCCTACAGAGCTGAATATGTACATTGTTTTGGGAGGGATGGAAAGTGACACACAGCCCAACAGTCTCCATGCTAAGGTCTCCTTCACTGCTCCATGCCATGTCTTCTTGACAACACTAGGAACAATCGAAAACTATACAATTAATAAGGTGATTTTATAGTAAATGCTTCAATTTATTAAGTCAGGTTATGGGTGAGTAGAAAGTCCCACACAACATACAAATTTGTGTTCCTTGTCAGCAGCTGTGGGAAGATGACGTAGGAAGGTAGCACCTCTGCCAGTCTCTGTGCACAGTGTAAATGCCTGATTTTGCAGCAGCACCCAGCTTCTCAGTCCTTACTGCAGCTGAGACACCAAAGAGCACAGAAGATGCTGACGGGGACAGCACTACATGCCATGTTCCACATGCAGCAGAGCGGATAACTTCACATGCTAATGAAGAATTGTGTGATCGAGAAAATTGTGTGATTGAAGAAAAACTTCACCACAGAAGTTGCCTCGTCCACAGCATTATTGTCTTTGGCCAAGCTGGCTTTTATCCAGTCACCTGAATGTGTAGATACCAGTTATCTCCTGAAATTTCTGAGATATAAAGTGCCAGAAGTAACCTTCTGCTTCAGAATTAAAAAAATTTGCCCCATATTTTTGTGTCTGGAAGTTATTGAAAAGTATAGGAAATAGAAATAATTATCAGCATCAAAACATTACTTTCACATTATATAGAGGAATTGATTTCTACTTTTCAAATCTTCAAGAAATGCTGTCTTGAAGTCAAACAGCCTACTGAACTCCAAGGCAAAAAATACTCTTCATGATTCAGAAGTATTGTGGAAATGCAACTGAAAAATTTAGACATTGCAGTTCCAAGGAACTGGACTTCTTGGACAGCTGGATAGCACCACTGCTCTGCCAAATGTCTCTACTGAGTCATAATATATAATTTTAGGAATGATTGTCACACAAGCTCTTAAATAAAGTTGGTTATGGGCAGCTCAGTTTTCCAAGCAATGCTTTTAGTGACCTAAAATGAATGTTTATAGCCTATCATCAGATGCATACATTATATTGGCTTATAAAATTTCTGGAAGAGTCTACTATAGCTAAGCAGAATTTAATCATTAGGAAAGTATTTCAAGTCATTAAAAAGAGCATATGTGTCTTGGAAAACTTGATATGTAGAATTCTAGGGGAGGGAGGAGGAGAAACAACAATATTTTACTCATTAAATAACTTCTCTGATGTTGTCTTCTGAACTGTGCATGAATACAGAGCAGTTCACAGAAAACACATTTGCATCAGATTCCGGGAATTGGATTCTTTTTAGTATTCTTTTGATGGAAAATGAAGGCTTGGCTGCTTACCAGATTATTTGCTCTATGATAAATGTAAAAGTTTTACAAGCTCTGAAGGATTTTGGACAATCATTCCTGAGAAATTTGATCATCTCTGAGGCTATTGCAAAAACTAAAGAGATGCTACCAGCTCAGTAAGTCCTATAATTGAGATATTGATGTAGAAGTTTCATGAGAAGACTAATGTTAAGCATATTTATTACTAGTGAATAAGAAATTCAATTACATACCTCTACAGCAAACAAGGTCTCTTGCAAATATCATGACAATGGCACATTTTCAGATCAGTTATCTTCAAGCTGAGATATCATTAGCCTTGCTTGAAGCACACTAAACTGATAGATCCCCTACCGTCAACACTACTTCCAAAGTTTTATTTGCACCTCTCTTTCTGGCTCTGATATCCTAATCTTTTGCAACAAGCTTAAGTATCTTCTCTTGGCATTAAAATAGGGAGGGATGTTATTTTAGGGTCACTAGTTTCAGGTTTAAGATTACTGAATGGTATTGGTGTTTCCTGATCTCTGCAATGTTACATATATTTGGGCAGGTCATTCCAGTATTAGAATTATTTCATTCTCCTTTTATGCTGATTTCTGTCAACATGCTCTCCTAGACATTTACAAAGCTGCAGACTTACTTTGGGATGGAGATAAATGTATGCACAGTGCTAACAGTACATTGAGTATTTGTGTTGTAGTTTGAATATTCATAACAATACTTTCATAAATGGATATTCTGATGGTTCACACTGAAAATTGTTTTTACCAGTGGGACTGATAAAAGATTTTGTCTCCCTACCCAGCCACATACTTTGACAAAACTGGGAGGTATTTTACATCTTTTCTCCCTCTGCAACATCTTGACTGAGATGGAAGTTGTTGAAGAAGTAGAGAGAATTACAGATTTTTCTGACAGAGATACAGACATAAAACATAAGTTAATAAGAAATTTCCTTAGGGAAATTCCAGCCCTTTTATCCCTTACTGAGTGAATCACTTTTGCACAAGACTGTTTGTGTTTTCTCTGGAAGTCTTTAGGCTCCGTTATCCTCATATCTCTCCTGTAAAGATTTACTGTCACAGGAGAAATTCATAGACGAAAGAGGCACCATAGAAGAGAGTTTTTCAGTGGAGACTGTGCATCTTAAGAGGCTTGCAAGATGCTGGTTGAGCCTAGAAACACACAAAGTGACCAGTTCTTCTGCTGAGTCATGATCGTAATGCATGCTAGAGCCCAGAGAAGCACAGAGAAGGCAGTGAGGTGCGGGTTCCAGTTTGATTGTTGGGAGGTTATTTTAAGTAAACTTACTAGATGAATCGTAGGTCCACTAGAGTTCAAGTGGGCTTGACATGTTCCACTCTGGGTGTTACAGGAAAAAAAAACAGACTCATAGACCAGTTGAATCGAGGGAGCAATTATATAACAACAGTTATTTTATAATTCTTGAAATGCACATATTCCATTTTTCTCATCACACCTGAAATGAATTCTAGCTACCCCCAGTGTTTCTGACACAGTTTCAATCTAGCCAAAGAAGGTAATAGTATGCCTGGCATCCATGCAGCTTGGATTATCATCTTATGGCAGCATAGCTGACATAACTAAATTAATTTGACTTAAGAAATCAGAGAAGTCTTGAACTGTTGTCTTGTAGATGACAAACCAGTGCCTTATCAGCTAAGCTACTCAGGTCCAGTCTGCAGTACCCTTAAGTGTGATTTCATCTAAGTAATGTGTTGCTGAGTCTAACGTCAAATGGATCTATCATATTACAACATTTTCTAATTAAAGGAAAAGAAGATTAAATGCATATGAAGTAATATAAAAGGCTATAGTAGGTTAATAGTCAACATCTTTCTAACAATTTCAAAGTGATTTTATCATTGTTCCTTTGAGCAGAAACAAATATCTCTTATCAGAATTTTACTAGCTATAGGAAGATAGGGCAGACTCTACGACTTTTACTTGCAAAAATAAACCGCAGCTCAATGTATAAGTTTATCCATTCATTTCACTGGTTCATTTGGAGAATTAATGTTCAAATTGCACCAACTTAATCCCATGTGAAGTCTTAGCATTTCCCACTGGCTGGCCACAGGCCAAATGATACAGAATTTAGACAAGAAAAGATTTTGAATGTGGGTGAGTAATCCATACCATGAATATTCCAGTATTTCTTCGAAATAGGTTCTATTCTTCTTCAGGTATATTTGTACAAGAAAATATAAGACTCATCTGAACAATTTTATTTGAAGCCATATCCATCCTTCGGTATTTTCCCTTTTCGAGTTTGCAAGAGCCTGTTTCACTTGATAGTGCCAACTGTGCTTTTAAGAAAAGGTCCTGTGCGAATGCAGTACACCTCCTGAATTGCTGACTTCTGGTCATCTAGACAAACTTAGTGCCCAGACATCATGGGACAGACCATCATTCAGCCTCAGAATTAAAGATTTGCTTGACCTGAAAGTGCTTGTTAAAACTATATGTAACCTGCTCTTTTGTGAGTGTTACCTCTTTCCAATGCCAAAACTTTAATTCCTCTATTTGACAGTACATTACTTAAATCTTTCTCCCTAGGGGATCTAGGCACTGGGAATTACACTTCCCACTGGAAGTTACTTGGTTTATGCTTCTTTGTCACCCTTGACAATGTAAAGTGTCTTCCCAAATCACTTGAGCATCAGGTATGAGAAGGTAATGCTTCTAGCACTCTGCAGGACTTAGCTGTGGATCTGAGTCCCATATCAGTCAAAGATGGGTCTTAGCACCACAGCTCCTCAAAGTGTAATAGATGTACCAAGCATTAAGGCATCTGTACAAGGAAAATAAGCAACCATATTCTGATTTTAAAAGGAAAAAGTGAACAACAGTAGCAGAAGTCCCTTGTTTAAAACCAAAATTGGGGCACAGATTAATAACAGACATTAGAAACTGAATTATCAAAATAAATTATTTCATCATACCATTCATAGAGATAAAGAAAATTGTATTGAGATCTCTTTTCAGGCTAGTCAGTATGTTTTCCAACAGCAGAAGGCTAGTCAGTATGTTTTCCAAAATACTATATACCGTGGTAATCATTGTGGATTTTAAAAGCCAAAGTAGAAATAATTGAATTTATGCCATCTCAGACAGACATTGTAAATGTTTTTCACTGTACCTGTTGAAAACTAATTTTTCCTAAGGTAACAAGAATCCCTCAAGCCTTATAATTCTTTTGGGGTTTTTTTTAATAACAGAGAAATTTAGACATTAAAAAAGGCTGATTGTTTATTTGCATGTACAAACCAGAAATATATTCATAAGCTACACAGAGACATAATTAATTGGTTTCTGCAAATGTGTGATTATTTGCATTTCTCTACCTTTTTTTTTTTTAAATTCTTCTCCATATTTGCATTTCCTCACACAGAAAAGGTTTTTGTTTTACTGAACTAATTACATCTCTCATTGGTGTTCAGCACATCTTTAATTACTACCAGATCTTCAAACATTTTTCAGAAGATTCCCATTAGAAAGATCGTCAACCATTTCTACCCTCATTCTCCAAGGAAACTTTGAGCAGACGCTCTCACCCAACAGTAACATTGACACATTAACTTTCCTCAGCCACCTCACTTAGACTACTTAGTCTGGCTCCACCACGGCTGGGAGCCTTAATCAGATATCATACTAACGAAAGCTGTGTCAGTAATGATGTCAGATGAATGGTGGTCACATGGCAACGGTCTCATTTGAAGCAAACAGTGCCACACTTGTTTTTAAGCTACTTTATGACTTGGTTGAAAAATGACTTTGTTCACAACAAAACACCACTAATGTATGAGCTGTTACCATAAGATTTTAGCACGTCTACTATTTTCTCAACATTCTTTTAATATACCTAGCTGGACAAACAGTGTAAATATCATTAAACTACACAGATTATCAAAGTCATCAATCAGCATGTAAGCTAACCAGATGAAACATTGGCAATCCTTTCTGGCATTTTGAATCCTCAAAGAAATGGTATTATGGAAAACATATAAAAGAGAAAATATTTTAATTTTGCACTTTGATTTTGCTTATACCAGATTCACACATCCAGTAGAATAGGGAGACTCAGACAGCTCTCCTGCTAGATTCCAAAAGTGTGTTTCTCACTTCCCTGCTCAGGGTGCCACTAGGCTGGGGATATACAGAGGGCAGAATAATGAGGCTGAGCAGGAGCAAAGCATTTGCCCTCTGGCTCTACTCACACTGCAACAAAACAGAAGCCCCAAAATCTCCTGTCACTTAAACTCCTTTTCCTTCCCTGGCTTCTGAGGTAAAAACGCCCCTTATTATTTCTCATATGCACAGTTAGTGCTCTTAGTCCCAGCATGGGATCACAGGCAAGCATGACTTTTGCAGCTTGAAACACTGGAAAGACCACAGATTTCTCAGGGATTCTGATGATCCTTGGAAGCAGGCAACACCAACACAGAAGTACAGCTTTGTTAAAAATCAAAATGTAGATGGGTAGTCGTTGACCCATGCCTAGAGAAAAAAATATCAAAGCCAGCTTCCAGAAATTACTGTAATGGAGAAAAATTGTAAATAGCCGGATCCTGAGGCAGACAGCTACATTTTGCTGTTACTGTTGCTGAGCCCACAGTCTCATGGTCAGCTCAAGATAGCAGACTGCACTGCTGATGAGAAGCAAAATGCCCACGCCACTCTTCCCTGCTCCTCCTCGGGCCCCGTAGAGCAGGTGAGGGGTATGGGCTGCAGGACAAGCTGGAGCAGTGGGGCACAGCTTTGTGAATGCTTGTGCCACTGGACCAGGCACGGATGCCAGGACTGTGGATGGGAGTTGCCAGAGAAGCAGGGAGAGCAGGAGTGCCTCTCACTGGCATTCTGTGTTTGTGCATTTTAAATTCACCATGAAGCTGTGCTACTGGCTTGTAGTGAGAGCCCAAAATCCAGATGGGGTCACAGATCTGTCTATTTGGTCTGTAGTGCTTATTCTATTTAAACTACCAATCAGGAAGGTGGTTGAAAATTATTGCGTTTATCCAACTGAGGAGCAGGAATAACGGCAAAGACAACAGGGAAGTTAACAAACAAAACTCTGAATTTAGGGCATTGAGTGATCTGAAAAATTTAAAAAAATATTTCAGTAAAGCTCTGTAATGGATGACTCTGAGGAAATCAAGAATCCTCAAACAGAAAGCAAGAAAAATATTCAGATATTTTCAGAGAATTACTCAGTTACCCCTAACTAATAGAGTGAGAATAGGGACTATGAATGCATGCTGTAGCATATTCTACCCTTAGGGGAGAATTAGAATTTTAACCAGCAACCCTGGAGCATTGCTGGCATAGACTTTGGATTAACAGAAAAGTCTGAAAAATCTGTCTTTTAAACCCTAAAGTTCCAACTATAATAGATTCTGGATGCAAACTGCATATCATTCATACAGCTAAGCCTTTAGCACTGCTATTATTTTCTATTGCCTTCTGGCACCACTTAGTAATTTCCAAATGAATGAATTCTCTATCTATTGATATATAGTGGGGGGGAAAAAAGCAGACTTGGTGCACTGAGAAATAACATGCATGCTTGTCTTACCTTCCCCTCTCAGCTGCTCTGCAATACAAACAGCCCTCAGAAAGATGCACTTATTTCACACTGCTAACCACAAAAAAAAAATTGCTATATTTCTGCAGGGCATTTGTTTTTCAGAAACTTTTTAACATTTTTTACAGAACATGCAAAAGTTTTTGAAGCCAGAAAGGATCAGTCTTTCCCACTAGGCTAGCACAGAGGCTACTTTAACTAGACACATGTTGGGCCTTCTGATCAGCACTGAGTCCCAAGATGCAAGCTGAGCATGCATTGGCTGAGGAAAGTACTGTGGAAATCAGGAAAAAAAATATGTGAACTAGTAGAGCAATAGCAATTTATACCTCACTTAGAAGAGTTTAGAGAAGGCATAAAATGGGCTGGATTAAGTGTCATCCAAAATTTTCCCAGAAGAGGTAAGGTCGTACCAACATAGTCAAAACATTATTGCAAATCCATATGAGCTTTGAAAGGTTGTGATCCATCTCTGAGAGGAGGAAGGTCATTTACAACTCTAGTAAGGTTTGTTTGGTAAGTATTCTTACAGATGACTACAATGAAGAGATATGCAGTGGCTTTTGTTTTTTTTAAGATAAACCATCAACATCTTCTCTTAAATAAAATACTTTTTTCATCGGTTTTTGATCCTATACTTGGTTCTATCCTGCAAAGTTAATGGAAGTAGCTGTTTTGGAACAAAATAAAACAAAACACAAAGAAAAAAGGCAGGAATAAGCACATGAACAGCAAGGATAACCACATCAGGGCATACCAGAGGTTTACACTAGCACAAGATATTGTCTTTGACAGCAGGCAGTGGCAGATGTCTAGTAAAGAAGATAAGAACAGGCATGCACGTGATGATGTCTCCCCAGAATAATTTTCCACCTTCCATTACAAAGATTTGTACATATGGCAGATACAGGATGGCAAAACTTCAGTGAACTGATGCAGATGGCAGTGGAAAAGGCTACCATGTGTCCATCCTGCATCCATTGCTCTGAACATACTTTATATATCCTACTTCAACTTGCATAAATTGCATAGCTAATGAAAGTTAGTGGAATTATATGCTGTCTATACAGAGGCTTTCCTTTCCTTTTCTAATCTGAGAAGCATATAACAGATTTGAGATTAGGTTTATGCTTATACATTGAATATAGTTCAGTTAAAAATACACAGAATATTACTGATTAACATGACCACTACAAGACGTATGTTTTATGTGATCTCTGGCTGTTCCCCTTGACCAGTACACCATATAAAAATTGTCTTTTAATGGAAGAATACTGTACAGAGACCAAAATAGAAACTGCTAAAACAAACAAGATAATTATCTAAATTTTATAATATCAGTCATAAAACGTCTGCCTTTTCCCTTTATGAGCTTGATAGATTAAATTTAGGGCAGATGTTTCATATAATTTACTCAGAAAACAGGAAAATTATTTTTAAAAACTCATAAAACCTACAAAAACACAAATGAAACTAATCTAAAACATACGCAATCTACAGATTTAAAGGAAAATCTAGTTATTCCTGAAGCTATGGATGGGATTGCTTAAGAGATAAAACCATCTCTCCCACACATTTTATAGTATCATATATTCTGAACTGCTTTGGACAAACAAAGGCCCCTCTAAATTTAGGGTTCATGAGGTAGCTCTGGCTATTTTCCCAAAGAGGAATTTGCAGAAACACAAACCCTGTTCCTCAGTGCACAGAAGCCAATCTGTGGTTTCTTAATTGAATTAGAGGGGTACCTGCTGTAACATGAATGTTGTGGAAAAATACCAGGTAAAAGTATTACATGTTATCTATTTATACACTATAAAAGAAGGAACAGGAGCAGGTGAGATATCTTTAATCCTTGAAAGAAAAACAACATCTTCACTGTCAGGAGATACTGAAATCAAATACTGTTTTTAATGGAAGGTATTTATCATCAGACAAAGAGATATGGAGGCAAATTTCATGAACATTTTGAAAGATTTTGTTCTGAAGGCTCAAAAGTCTCCACAAAACTCAATTTTAAGGATGGCTCAGCTACAGAGATCCCAGGAAAAAAATATATTGTACATCTTGTTATAAACTCCTTTAGCCCGAAGTTGTCTGTCAGAACAGACAGTTTATTATTATCTGTGTTTGCGTATTATCTGGGTTCTGAGATCCAGTTGAGAGAGCATAAGGTCTGTCAGTGCCACTGGCAGAAGGTTTGTTTGTACTGACAAGCAACCTTTTTGGTCCCACTGTAGACTGGCAGCTAGAGTCTGTACAAGGTAAAGATCTCTAATTTTTTGAGTGTGAGACTCCTGTAAGGCAGGAGGCAACAGAGATGTATTTTTGAAATAAAATTTTCCCAGTCTGTCTCCTTGTAATGCTGGTTCCTGCATCTGATGAGGGCAGGAAGAGGAACTGAAGCACTACAGTCACTGGAAGGCTTCTGAGTTATGTCCTTGGTTAGCAGTGGCAAATAAGTTATTAAACAGAAAAGAATCATAATAATAGAAAAAATGCCTTTTACAAGACTATCAGAAGGTATAAAAATTATGAATCCATCTATTATTCACTCATTTATGAGTAAAATGCACCAAACCAAAGAATCTCTGTAACACACTCAAACTGGGGGAACAGGGTTTAAGCATAAAAGAAATACAACTACTATGCTGAGAGTAGTAATGGATTTCAGGGTCACAAGAGAAGGAATAAATATTCTAAACCAAACTACACACTTTAAAAATACCCAAAACAATAGGTAAAGTCAGTTTCTCAGTCCCTGAAGTTCAGAGAGATGGGGTACTGTGGTGGTTCTGCCTAGATTCTACCCTTCCCCAAAAGCAGATCAACTAGAGAGCAAATCCTGCTGCTGCTGGATATGAACACTTTTTGTGCAAAAGCAAAGCTTTCCCTTTCAAGACTTTACCCTGTTGCGTGTTGTTCCTGCTGGCAACACATCACAGCCGGTTTTGTGAGCGTGATAAAGAGGATTTGGCATTGGAAATACATACTGCGTGTGAGATACCAAATGAAAGTAGCAAAGGAATGGGCGAAAGCTACCAAGTGTTGCTCAGCCATCCTGTGTATCATCTAAGACCAGTCAGCTGCAAACAGAAGAGCAAATAAATCTACCCTGACTCAATGATCTAAAATGCACTGTATGATTCCCTGTTATGAAGCAGAGTTCCTTTACAGGCAAGTATATGCCCTCCTAATATTGAAGTAAATGTTTTCAAATGTGTCATCTTAATAAAAGCTGTGGCACAATTCCTCTTTCAGAACATCTCAGGTTACAACAATACATGGAGAAATGTGTAAATGGTTTATGATGGGTAGCATTAAAGCAGTGCAGGACAAACAAGCTCAAATACCTGATCTGAGGCAGGAAAAACAAGTTTGCATTGATGTGGCAGAAACACATGATGTTGAATAGATGTGGCCAAGGCTCCAAAAAAATCTCCAAAAATAGTTAGCCTAGTTCACAAGTCAGTTCTTCCACAGACCATAAATAAGCTTCAAAGAGTTATAAAACCAGGCAGTAGACACCAAATGCATGCAATCTTGGAGTAGTCCTAGTAAAAGTACATCACCACCTCTCTGCTGCACAGAAAAATTAGGTAAATACTTCATTCATACACAAGTGCACACATGCATACACACATTCACTTCAGAGCATTTCTATAGTTTATTAGGTACTGGCACTAAATAGAGTTTTGTAAACATTTTCATTTCATGATTGTTAGTGGTAAAGAGAATATTTGTGGTGCGTGGTCACTAAGCAAACAGAGTGAAAATACTTTTACAGTGAATATAAACAATTTGATGGAGTATCAGAGAGCAAGAGGAAGCTGCAAATATAGAGCACCAGCAGCTGTTCTGGGGCAAGGCAGCTGCTCTGGATCCATCTAGTAGCAAACTGTATTTGGGCAAACAACTGGGTGTGGAACTGTGTAATGGAATATAGCAACTTTTAAAGTGGCATAACTCATAAATGGATGAGAGGACTTCTTTCTCTCTTTTAAAATTATTTTTAATAAGAATTGGGAAAGTGGCCCAAAACTGTTCCTGGATAATCACTTGAATGAAATACTGGATTTACCTCAGTGTTATTGACACCCTTTCTCAAATCTATTTTCCATGAATATTCAGTTTAATGGTAGGAAAGTTTGGAAAAACTGTAACTAAAGCCTGTGCAAGAATATATGGCATTTCCACATTATATATTTTTATAATATCCAAATCCTTAGAGATGTATTTGTTCTGCCACAAATAAATAATGAAAACACTAGAAAGCAATGCATGCAGGCAAATTTATTATGAGCACTGAAGATATGTTTGCAGAAAGCTTTCAGCAAATACCTGGGAAAGTAAATATACCGGAGATCAGCCATGATGGCTTGTGGGAAATTTATCAGTTAAAAAAAAAAGAGTTATATTTATAAAATTTCTTGCTCAACTCCAGTCTAACAAATATACTAGGTTGTTATACTGCAGCCAGGACTGCTCACTCAATAAACAGTTGTTTCTTCCCTTGAGGTTGCTAGAGTGACATCTGGTTGCCAACAGTATACTTTTGTGGTAACTAATGACTGCAGGTTTCTTTCACCCTCAGAAATGTTTTTGGGTGCAAGCACCAATCCCACTGTGTGTGTTGTCACGAGCTGGTATTTCACCCTGTGTGCTGGACACTGCTGCGTGCAGGGCACTGCTGTGTGCCTCCATCCGGAGGGCAGGACTTCAGCTGCTGTAGGCCGCAGGCTCTGCGGCCTCTCCTCACCAATGAGTTTCCATAAATGCTTCTGTTTTGTCTAGCAGTAGATTTCTTTTCATGACAACCAGAAGTAAGTAGGTTATATGTTCTCCAGGCAGCAGCTGTAATTTATTGTGGAATACAAACCCAGCAGCATCAAAGCTGCCCTACACGTAGTGTAACTGTACTAACTGGAAGGAAAATTGATTTTTAACTTGAGCTAGCTGAAGGGAATGGACAAAACAATTACTTTATCTTGATCCTGCAACACACCCGCACAGTTCAGCTGGGTTTTTGGCTTGGGTGAAAGAGCTGCTGCCCTCTCAGACTAGTCTGTCCTGAGTACAGCTGATCCAGAGGATCCCTCAGAATGACTGTGAGAGAAAAATATGCCTTTGATCCATCCTCATTGCCAGACCTTTGTGAGCTGAAACTTTCATCCAGCTGGGAGCCCACCCTATTTTTTGACAAGACAGAGAGGCTGGGGATTCTGATTCATGACAGCAGCCACTTTTACAACAAAACCACCTTCATTTCATTCTTTTATTTGCACTGTTGGTATGGTTTTAATACACTACATTTGTAATTGTGATAAATTATCACTATGCATGAGATGACCCTTTGGGGATTCCTTAGAGACAGCTTTGCAAAGAACCCAAGATTCATAACTGTCATCAACAAAAAACAGAAATAGTCCCTTCCATCATTTAGTCCTCTGAATCTGGTGTAACAAATGGCCAGCACACTCCATGGCTGACATCCCTGGTTATCAGCCAATTTTCTGCCAAATCTTGTGTTGTTATCCTTGGCCCTCTAGCCTAGTGATGTTAAGCTCAAGCATCTCAGTACAGTTCTTACTGTACTCCAGTTGGAAAACAGTTATTTGTTCTGCTGTGTCCCTCAGGAAAAATAGATTTGCTACGGGCATCATTTACAAAACCTAAGAAACTGCAGCCCGGGCTTCTTAGACTAAAGCATTAATTACTTACTTCCTTTTAATCACTTGTTTCTCAGTAATCAACAGATTTCTTGAAAATTGGTATGGAGTAGCACCAAGCACAGACTTACGGAGAACACCGATCCTGTACTGAATCTGCACCACAGACACATCCTTGTGCCGTACTTTTATAACTGCCTTTTACTCTTGTTTATAAGAGCATAACTATCAATAATGCTTTGTTCAGTACATGTGTGTATATAATAATGTATATGAGGCCATCATTATGGTGTTCACTGTGGAAATAATGCAGTCATACAAAAGACACATTGCTCAAAATAAAACATAAGATAAATAAAGGAAGCTATAAAATGCTCTGTTAGGCCCGCTTCTGGACCTATTTAAAGTCAATGGCAAAGCTCCCACTGACCTCAAGCAGGAACTAGCTCCTTTTTCTCTTTCTAGATTTATTTAGAAAGAAATATAATGACAGACTTGAAAGGTAAGATGAAATATTTGGGGAGAGGGAGAGAAAGAAAAAAAAAAGGAAAAGAAATCAAAAGGGGACAAAGAAAAGAAAATGCTGTATTTTTAACATTTTACATAGGACTTAACAAGAATTGCTTAGAGTGGATTTTTTTCAGATTTTCCGTGTTCTGGTTTTGCCAGGATACTTTAGTGTTTTACTGCTCACATTTCTCTCCTAGCTCTTTCCACCCTCTTCTCCGTGGGCACTTCCACTGGCCCTAAAAAGCATGTGGTGCTTCACAGAACTAAAAATGTGTTTGCCATTAAATATAATGTGTAAAATCTTACAATGCTTTCAGAAAAATAACGCTCACATATCCAAAATGAGGGGAAAATGGTACCTAATCATACATATAATTCACAACATTTATTTCACCGGTAATGAATGTTGTCAGGTTTTTCCTACGTTGAACAGTCATACCTGAGGGGCACAGCATTAAAGGGCACATTCACTGCTGACATAAATGGTAACTATGGCCACTTCAGTGAAGTTATCTCCAATTAAGCCAGCCATTACATTCACTTCAAGGTATGCAATACATTTTAAATGATAGAAACAAGTCCAGGAAACGCTGAGTACTTCTACGAACTCTCTTTCGTGTGTGACCCCCCCTGGGCTCAGACTCCTTCCCCAAATCCGCTGGTTCTGTGCTAAGTGCCGCCTGAGCACAACGCGGTGATGGTCAGCGCTGTGTCCTGTTTACCGTCGCAATTAACAAAGCGGCATTCAGCGAGAGACTCCAAAGAGCCTGCTGCACTTAAAGGGCTAAGGAGAGGTGATAACAGCCTTCGCTTCGTTAAGGCTCGCTGCCCAACTTTACTGAAAATGTAGTGACAGATAAAACATAAATCAACATCCTTATCATCCTGGCTTCCTTGCCTGCCAAATGGGGGTTTAGTTTATCAGCGACCTGCAGGCCCGCTGGCGGCCTTTACACTTACAGCTGGTCAGCAGGGTGGGATGGGGTGGAAGCTAAATGGCTGCTCTAAAACGCCTTGGTGTAAACAACCCGGGGAAGGACTTCCTTGAACTGCCAGTTACCTGAGTGCGATCCATCTCACTAAAGCGTCTGCCCCAAGAGGGGTAGTATCGCCAGGAAAGAAAACAAATAAAAGATACCCAGCATGTTGCAGTGCAGGCACAGGCTGGGGAATGCTGTCCCCTTGAGGGGGTGAGGGATCCTCGACAAGGTAAGCTCCTTTTGGCATAAGGGGAGGTTCAGGAGGCAGGCGAGCACTTTGGAAAGAAAGGAACTTCATCAGCACCCCTTGCTTCCTTCGTAGTGTGACCAGAATGTAAAGCCTTTACATATATATGTATGTAAACATAAGTACAGTGTTTGCTCTGACTCCCTGTGAGCCCCATCATGGAAGCAAGCCTTTCAAAAGCACCAGTGTCACCCAAAGCTCAGGAGAGAACTATATCGAGGGCATATTCATCCCCCCTTGCAAGACTTCTTTCCCTGTGTTATATATAGGTTGCTATATGTGTAGGGATTTTAAAAGTATTTGTCTTAATTCACGGTGTCACAGTTATATTTACATTCAACTCAGCTCGTAAAACAAAATCCATTTAAACTGGGCTGTGCTCATGAGGAGTGTATGAGTTTGGATAGGGGAGGCCCCAGTTTTTGCTAGTTATGGGACTACACTGACATAATCAGCCTCATGAAAACACTTGGTGAGGATGAAATTAGCATTTGGATCAGTGTTTTATTTCTGTCTTGGGATCTACTGGAGCAAACAATTTCTTAGGAGTTTAAAGAGAGGCAACTGTATTGCTGGGTTTATGTCACTAGCAAAAGGAGTGTCAAATACAGTCAGGTTTGACAGACACTGGCACAAGACTTCTGGGGTTTTTGTAACTAAACTTGAATTTATTTTTAAAGTGTTCATTTCTTCCTGTCACAGGGACCTTGTCACAGGGACCTTTGGCTAGAGTGAGTCAAGTTACATTTCATTTAGACAGCAAACTACTCCATATTTCTTAGGGTTTAGATAGTCCCATCTTCTGGCAACAGTTCCATAGAAAATGATTTGCTGAACACAAGAAAATCACAGGTGGAAAGTGAAGACACAGAGTTGCACCCATACTGTTGTGCAAAAAAATACAAATATACGCACTGTACAATGTTGTATACATCAGAGTCAAACCTTCTGGCAAAAGAATGTACATTTTATAGTGAAGGTTTTGCTTAGTAACTCATTTTTCATTAAGAAACATTTTCTAAATGTGTTTCAAATACCTGGAATATAAAGAAAGATACTCTCTTTTTTGTGTACTTGTTTGTTAACCTACTTTGACAAGGTTACCCAAGCAACATTAACATACTTGTATCTATATTTAACCAAAAGTCTCCACAAAAGCTCATACTGTACATGCTCAGAGTGTGCATACAAGAATTAGTTACTCCCCAAGAAGTCTGTCAAAAGAGCATGTTTCAATCTAGAGCTACAAGGACCTGAACAAGAAGTTTCTTGAAGGAACAGATAGCAAGAGAGTGGTCTCTGGAAGGACAGAGGTGAGAGCAAAGCCCTTTCACCCTCAGTGCACTCCAGGCAGAGAGGCAATGGAGTAGAAGAAATGGCCTGCAGAGCCAGAAGTAGAAGGCATATTTGGATATGCAGCAAGTTTATAGGAGTTGTAAAAATGAAAAAGGATAGGAAAGAGGGTGAGAAGGAAATCAAAGACAGAAACCAAAACTGAAGTCTAAGAAAAAGAGAAAGGCCAAAGCCAGAGTGTAGGAAAGGATGAATGCAAGAAACAAGTGGAGGTAGAGGGAAGAGAGTGCCATTGAAGGGGTGCTGAGGAAAGTAAAAAAAAAAAATCCAGAACAGAATCAGAACAGAAAGTTGTAAATGTTGGTGACTGTTCTACTTTAGTTAAAAGTTTTCAAACTAACTCTGCTATAAGCTATGAATTGCACTTACAAAAATGACTGGCTTTACTCTAGCTGCTGAAAATAGCCTTAAAAAGGCAAATCACCTACTACTACCGCTACCAATTGCTATGTGGCCAACTGCTTGTTTGTTCAAACACAGTATAAAACAAGTTTTGAAAAAAAATCTGCCTATGATATCTGTTGGTCTCTTACACCATTCCACATGACAGAACTGACTCTAAGTTGGGGTTTTTGGTTGCTTTTAGTTAAAAAAAATAAAGCACAAGAAGTGGAATTACATTTCAGATGTGGTCTCCCAATGTAAAAAATCTCTAGTGTCCAGGTGACTTGAATTCCTCTCATTTATTCACGTTTCATGAGAAGATGTCCCCATTAGTTTTTCTTTTGCAGCTTATTCATACATGTGAAAAGTCTAACATAGAAGCCTGTTGTGTTGCAGGGGCTTGGATCACACAGTTTGGAAGAGGCTGTGGTGCTGGCCAGAAGGTGTTGTTCCTACTGGAGGCCCAGCTGACCACAGGATCTGCTGCAGACCACAGACCAGCCAAGTGCTACTAAAGACGGCCCACTAGGTTGGAATGCAGGCCACGTTTGGAAACCACTGGGTTATGAAATAAACACAGTAGTATTTAACCTATACTGTCAAACACGCAAAGGAAAGCTTTCCTTGCAGGACTGTCAGGGCTGTGTAAAAGATAGGCTTTATAGGTTTGCCACAGAGACTTGGTGGAAATACACTGAACTGTGTGAAGGAGAGATATGTTCTTCCAGAAATCAGCACAAACATAGATAAATCAAAGAGAATGGTAATTTTTCATCTACGAACCTGTAAAGCTAATTCAGATGTTACCATCAGAATTTTGCATCAGTAACCTTCTTTAAAAACTGAAATGTGCATCGATGTATGCCAACCAGCACCATAAACTATAATTCTGCTTCACATATGAAAATGTCTCTCTGGACGTGTCACAGCCATGACCAGTAAAAAGTTAATATTTGTCATGCATCTAAGTATGAGAAATTAATCCCAAATAATTCAATATCATGAGTTTGAGCATTCATATGTGAACTTTTTGACATTAAAGGTAAGGAAATAAAAGGTTGTTACAGAAAATGGAGACATTTCCTGACAAAGTCAGAATTACACAATTTTGAAAGATAATATTTAATCTTTGAAAAGGCCAAAATTCCTTGGACTGACGCAGAAGTTACAAAGGTAGATCTTGCCAAATGTAGAGTAATTTTTGAAGAATTGCTCTTTTACACAATGCTAATACAAAAATCCTTGGACATAAAACTGAGAACTTTGGAACAGGAAGGAGAAATGATAGATGTTTTAAAAAACAAGTCTATTTAGAAGCCATTTGTCTGAATTTTGTAACATCCACTGACAATAACATATTTTTATCCTTGACTACATTTTACTAGTTCATTTCTTCATGCACAGAAAGCAGTATATTTAGCCTCTGAAAATATATGTGTTAAAAGTGGATAGTGATTTCTTACTTCTATATTTTGTAAAAGAAAAGAAAAGGACACAGAAATAATGCAAACATATACACATAGCACCACATGTATAAACCTATACATACACTTACATTTAAGTTGATTAACACTATTTTTAAGAAGTAGAATTAACAATGGAGATTTACTTTTTCTGTCATATCCCACTTTGAGTGCAAGGAACTTCCTTGTATATATTTGCTTCTGCAGGTGGTAAATATGCTTCCTCTGAAACAGAGCCTCCTATGTAAAGTTTCAGTTCATAGAAACTATATTGTACACAAATAATCCTCTTATTTAACTGAATACATTCTTTTTTGGTTTTTTTGCTGTTGAATGATTAAACCACGACAAAAGCTAAAGCCTTACGCGGTTGTAATGTGAAATCAAATTTTATATTGTAAGCTCCAAAAACTTGAGATTTTCTAGGGTGCTTGGGTTCAGGATATGTTGAGGAAAGTTCCACAGAAATGAAGAATATCATAATAGTAAAGAAAAAAGGATAGAAACAGAGAGGAAGGAACCTGCAAATACTGAGAACACAACATCTGTAAAATGCACCAGCAATTCCAGGCTTGCAATGGGCTGTCACTGCACACGCAATGAGGAAATTTCATTTAAAAGTTACAAAAATGACCTTGCTTTGAACCAAGTGAATGTGATTATTTCTGAACTGAACGGAAAGTAAAAAATTTTGGATTAAATGTTTTACCAGTGCCAATGTCCCAGAACTTTCTTTGGCTCTATATTCTCTTTTCCTATGTTTGTCAGCTGAATTTAATGTTCTCTTCTTTTTGTCTTCTGGGCTCTTTGACCTTAATGTGACATTTTAGTTGGGTGATTAATTACTATTAAATGGCACTGCATTTATTAAATGGAGTCCTTGTCTGTGTAAGAGCATAGTCACAATGCAACGATTCAGTTTGATAAGCTTAAATATACACAGTTAGATGTGGTAATATCTAATTTGTCAAGGATCTTGTAGCTAGCTTTTCTGCCACACAGCTAGAGAGGAGATGTGATTGCACAAAAAGCTTAATATTCTGAGCTTAAATGTTCTCAGTAAATTGATCTTCTCCATCTTATAATCTTATTTCAGAGTGTGCAGGAGACAGCAAACTTCCACACAAGCCTAAGTTGCCTTAATAATAGGCCTGAGGGTTCCTGATCATAGAAATAAAAGCTATGTGACAAGATTTGTATGTCTCTTTTCAGCAGACAACAGCTGACTCGCCTTGCCAGAAGCTCTCTTTCTGGGTTAATTGAATAAAAAGAACTAATGTCAGTAAAAGGATGAAAAGTTCACTGCGAAAGAAAAGATGCATCTATAGTTTGAACACCTAAGTGAAAACGACATTGTGAATATTTAGCTTAGTAAGTGAAACACCAGTACTTAAACTTGTTATTACCAGGTTACTGTTCCATCAGTTATATTCCTTGAAAATTGCTTTATTCTTTTCTTATCTAACAGCTGATTTGGACCTTTTTTTGAGACTATAATGAATCATGAAAACAAAACTTCTTGCAAACAAAAGGTTGGTTTTGAATTAACATCTGCTGGGAAAAGAATTCAGACTGGACAAAATAAAAATATGAGGGAGACTTTCACAAAAAAGCTCAGGGGTTTTGGGTATTCATTGGGAAGACAGACAGCAGCTGGGGCTAGTTCCTGCCTGTTTCTTATGTCAGTTATTTTCCCCTTTGCTTAAACACAACTAGGCCAACAAGAAGAAGAACAGAAGTTTTTCTCAGATTGCGCTCTCAGTCTTCATGTCTTCCACTTCCAAAACGTTCATTCTTGCTCCTACATCTGCAGAGTCAGTGCCTGTCTTTATAACTCTTTCCCGCTCCACACAAAACAACTAGAAATTAAAATAAAAAGATGAGACAGATCAGGTTAATATAAGATATAAGAGGCCTGCAGGTAGTTTTTGACAGTGCAAATGGTAAATACTGTAAGAAAGGGCTCACTCATCTGAATTTAGGTGTTTATAGGGATCTTGTAGAGATATTGTGGCTTAATGGGTAATGTTTGGGCATGCATCTTCAGACCTTCTTTAGATCTGAGATGAATACTTCCATATCAAGCACAGTGGGTATCCATAAGCAAACCTCTACCAGAGAGACATTTACACATGGTCAGGGAGAGCTCCCACCTTTCTGTTGGGAAAGAGAAGCATGAGCACCGTAATATACAGGCATATTGTTTGTATGTTGAAGAGTTAAGCTGAACTCCATGCACAAGGAGATACTTTCATGTTCTGCAGGTTGGCAGACACTGTGCCATCTGGAGACATTGAAATAACCCTGCCTTGAGGCCAAACATCAGTAGTAAAGTGAATCTAAATGAACCAGGGAAGGCTATAATCTTGACTACCTCTAACAGGATTATAGTGGTGTCTTGACTACTGATGACAGTCTAATGATAAGATTGCATGAGAAAAACATTCTTACAATTCTCATTAAGGATTAAGTCAGCACATTCCCAGTTGCTCCTACAGACAGTTGTTCACCTCCATCTTCCAGTATGAGCAACAGGAAAAGAGGCACATTCGTATTGCTCAGAATGCTGTGGGCCCAGGATCACAGTCAGGAAGATGCATCAGGTGTGTGCTTTAGCAGATTCATAATATTAATCTCTTCAAAGTTCTGGATGCTAGAGATATGTCAGGCTCTTCTTCTTGAAAATTCTGTAGAAATTATATTCAAGTACAGAAACTGCCATTTTAGTCTGGGCATAAAATCTACTGGAAAAGGACTCGATTTTTACCTTCCTTCCTTGCAGAAATATTTTTCTACTGGTCTAATTTGCTGGTTTTAGGAAATGAAACAAAGGCAGTCTGCAGTTTGTCCCCATGATCTTCAGAACAATTTTCTGGAAAACATTGACCACTTTGCAAATACAATTAGTTTTCTTAATTTCAAAAATACTGTAATTATTTTCAAGTGACAGATTACTTTATTTCTAAAACAAATTTAAATTTACTTTATATGATTAATAAAACCTGGTCAATAGCAACATGATAGACTTCATGTTTACCTAAATAAAATATTTTAAATTATTGATCCAAAGGAAAATTTTCCTTCAAAGATGTGTTGGAAGTATTCTTACAGATTTTAGAAATCACAAAATTAATTTCCAAACAATGCATAAACTTTCATTTTGGCAGATGATGAGATATTATATTATCTCCCATAGAGCATTTGTGAGATTTCAAACAATTGATAAAACATAAGCAGAGAATTTACCATCTATGAAAGATGTGTAAGGTTTTTGATCACCCAAAGAATAAGAACAAGTTTCTGCTGTTCAAATCATAAAACAGATTACATTTTAGAAATTAAAGTAAAAGCACAATCTAAGATACGCTTTTTTTCTCAATGCAAAGGATAAAACTCCACAGATTCATAATATAAACTGCTGATCAGCACACTAATTTTCAAGTCATAGTTTAATGATCTCTTCTGTGCAGGAAAACAATCAGGGAAATAACTGTAAAGAGTCTGTAAAATGGTCGAGTATAATATTATATGACAATACACCAGTAATGGTTTCAAATTACAAGTGGGCAGAAAGAAATAGTCTTCTCCCCTTTCTCCCAAACACATGCACAATTTTCTTCAGAAGAAAAATAAGAGAAATAAAAGCATTGCTTGCTGTTTCTCAAAGGTATATAAAATGCTGATTAATTCTAAATCTTCTGAATTGTAATGTGACCATCAGAGCAAAATGCGGCCTTACAATGCTTTCCTGTGACTCAAAATGCTGTACAAGAGTGACTGTGTTGAAAGAATTATAGCCAAGGACATAACTGTAATGAAGTATTATCACAGACATATAATATTATCAAAATATCAAACTCCACACACGTCAACAGTCACCCAACATGATTAGAGGCAGATCTGGTTTTCAGTTTAGGTAAAAGTAGGCAGTTGTTTACCTTGGCAGATCATGGGGAAAGGGAGGAAATGAAATGCCCCCATACAGGGTGCCATGGCCTCACTGGCTGTTTTGAGGACCCTGGGAGAAAGACAGGCAGGGAGAGGAGCTGTGCACCCTGTTGCCATCAGATCAGCTCAGAGAGGGAGCAGAAGGTTAATGCTTCCCTGCCCACCAGTTCCTAGTAAATCTGTTCCCTCCCAATAAATCCCTGCTTTATTTCTCCAGTCCTTCACATTTACCTCCAGGGATGGGGCAGGAAACAAAACAACCCCTCTGCCCACCACCACCTCCAGACTGGTGGTGGGTCCCTGGAGACCACAGCCAAGTCCTTTCTATCCTCTTCCCTGACAGCTGCCACCAACCCAACAAGGTTTATGGCAGGTCCCCAAGGTTGGTGACCAGCTGCCAGGTTTTAGTCTTCTCTAAGAAGCTGTCACAGTGCTGCCAGGATTTGCCCAAAAATTATTTCTTCATCCTTTGCCCAGTGGCTTTCCCTTGCAGGGCCTGGCCTACAAAGCTGGGTGCCAATTCACCAAGCAGGAAGGCACGTATTAGATCAAAACACACCAACCATTAAGTATGGCTAAAGGTGAGCATGTCAAGGAAAGGCAATGCCTGCTGTCAGATTACAACCCTTTTGAACTGCAGCCTTAAACAACTGTCCTCTTTGCCTATTATTTATGAGGTGAATTGAGGATATGACAGCCTCATCTCCTGATGTGACAGAAAAAGCACATTGCTCGCTTTGAACCTCGCAGAAACGTGGAAAGCTTTCTTGCACTCCTTTCAGCGTAACCCCGCTCCAAGAACCATATTGACTTGTAATAGCTTCTGTTTATGCAGTGCAATGAGCTGAGGTCAGTGGGAAAGTGTCAGCTGCAGCGTATGACTTCGCTTTCACTGCATCATGGAACTTGGCACGGCCTCGCAGCGACAGATAACAAACTGCATTCTATAGCTTTCAAAACCCTCAAAGGATATGTGGCTGGGAAAGGCTTGCAAATGCCTTCTCTTGATTAATAGTCACAGAATTGAAGTGGTCATAATTTAGTCCTAGCAAGGAGATGTACCTCTTTGCAGCAGCAATAAAGAAAGACACAAAATTCCACAAACTTACACAATATAAAGAAAATTGTCTTTAAAGAAATTCACGGTCATCATGCCAGACACTAAATGAATTATTTCTCTCATTTCTTGTCTCACCACAGTTTCCTCCCACTTGGACACACATGTTTGGCATTCTGTTAACCTCAAGCATAGCTCTCCTGGCCCTATCACTGTATCTGCACTCCCCATCAGGAGGGTATGCTAGACTACATTTTTGCAATGTAAAAAGAATGACATCATTTTTTTTCTTAAAGTAGCTTGTCTGTAAGAACACTTCAATTATACTCAGCTCGGCACAGTCCCAGAATATGCTTGTTCCTGTGCACTTTCCCGTCCTGTGCTCAGCCCAGTGTTCAGAGCTGCTCTGACTCACAGCTCTGTGCTATACACCCCATTCTGAACTTCTCAGCTGCATTTGTTTCCCCATCTCTAACTTTCACCGACCTCCTGTTCGTGCCCTGCACTTCCTGGGAAGTGTTTTTCTCATGGACCCAGCGGAGGAATATGTTATAACAATGGAGTTTTAAAGAAAGCTTATTGTTTTGGTGTGTCATGCACTTTATCCATCCCATTTTGTCATCTGGTGGTTTTCCTTTCTTGTTCTAGCACATATTTCATTGCTAATGCTATTTCACAAGCAGCCTTGGAAGTCAATCCTTTTTCAGATAACAATTTTTTTCAGCTGATCCACCTTCCTATCTACTTCCAAATCCATCAGAGAGTGCTTTTTTTGAATACAGTCCTGCATTATATGCTGGAATATTTATAGAATAAATTACTGTGCCATGATACTCACCAGTCTGAGTGAATCACAAAATTTAAAAATTTTTTTATACTTACTTTCCAATCAGAAAATTCAGCTTGGGATATTAACACTGAACTTCATTGACTGTTCAGAAATGCAAAGGAAAAAACTTGCAAGTTACACAGCACCTTCATTTGGGAAAGAGTTACCTTTTTTTCTTCAGGAAAAATTTAATTTTAAGTTGTTTGATGGCTTTTTAGATCGAATGAGTGACTGTTCCTGATGCTTTACACATTCAAGAGAATATGTTATGAAAATTAAAAAAAGGATTAATTTCTCCTTACAGACCCTCTAATCGCTTTCTGGAGTCTCATGCTACAAATTGCCATCATTCTGATTTCACTGAAAGAATTTCACCTGCATTTCACAGCCTTCTCTATTTATTGTCTCTTTGGTCTCCTTCTCTTAACTGGACTGCCTTAAATATTGGGTTAACAAGCTTCAGTGAAATTTCTCTTCTTTCCTGTATCCTGGTAATATATACAAGTAACATGTGGCTTAAGGTCTAGAAAAAGTTCTTAATTAAAACCAAGTGCTAGAATTATACTGTCTTTGGGTTTTCTCATGTTTCCTGACTTTTCTGTGTCCAGTTCACAATAGAAAAATTTGTGAGAGCACAAACTTTATAGTTAATGGTAACTTGCAAATACCTTGATGCATAAGTTATTTGTTTTGTCATTTATTGTAACAGAACTGCTGTGGGTGCGCAGTTTTAGGATATTAACTGTAGGAATGGGAAACGTTTATACTTCTTTTAAAGATACCTCTGATTATGAAATTACTGTTGAAGTACAGTAAAATAAATACTATGTATATTGCCTTTTTTCTTCTTTTGCAGAATCAGGTCTTTTGCAACATGGATTTTGTTTTAAACAGGAAAACACAGCAAAATCCTGAAAGTAGGTTGCATAATCTAATGTGCTATTTTTGCCTTCTGATAACCTTTACCAACATCTAAAAGTAGTCATTTGACTTTTAATGACAGTCAATCTTCATGTTATATCTACAAATTTCCTTCTTGCAAGAGCTGTCCTCTTGCTGTTGATGTCACTGCTTCTGCATTTGCAAGAACAGAGGACATGTAGTTGGCTTGGATTCAGTTCTTACATAGTGTCTGCAAGGATTTAAACACATCAAAGTGTCAGCTACATTGAAAGAGCCAGAATCTATTTTAGAGTAATTGAAAGTTTGATTCCCATTTGCCCAAGATCTCTATTTATTTATTTCAATGTCACTAAAATTCCCTTGGTATTATAAAAATAATTACAGTCTTGTTACTTTCCCTCTTTGCACCCTCTCGGTGATAGCAGACTGAAATGTTTCTTACGAAAATCACAACCCTAAACACCTGGTTTTTCCAAAAGTAGGACCACCCTAAATGGAAGTTCCTGATGTTCCATGTTCAAATGGACACACACCTATTTCTCAACTTTCAGAAGTAATAGGAAAGCCAGGAGGAATACCTCTCACAGAAGCCTTTGAACTAACTAAAAAACAAATAACCTTTACTTCGAAGTAATTTAAGAAAACCTTAATTATACCTTTTTTGATCCTACAGCATGATTTCTGGCTTATGACATTGCCTGAAGAGCTTTCTTTCATTAAAAATCTCCTCAAATTTTTTTTGAGTTGAGATTTACATGTGCCCAGATTTAGAAAACACAAGGCTGATCTAGACTCTATGTTCATTCTCTTCCACTAGAAAAGTGTGTAAAGACCAAAGAACTATTTTAGTGGCACCTTGGCATTTACTGCTCGGATCTGGTCTTGTCTTAGTCACCCATTGCTTCCTATCACCACCTTCTTTAGGAGCACATTCACCCGACTGGATGTTTCTGTAAAATCTTTTTAAAGTCAATGCTACATTCTCTTAATTGCTACCAAAAAAAAAGCAAGAAAAGAACTGGATCTTTATTCAACTATTCTTATTTTAGGGAGTGTAAAAAAACAGACTCTCATGACTAGGAGACTGGTTGAAGGCTGGCACCTCTGTGAAGTCTGAAATTGTCTTCTTTAATCTCACATTTTTTACTGTCCACTTAACAAGTATAATATTCAGGAGCAGCTATATTTATATTTATTGTGAAAATACTTATCTATATCTCGACATCCAGTTTCTGCTTTGCTTTGCTTCAAGGTCCCTAAGACTCACAAGAGCATACAGCCTTCCTGTCTTCTTCAACCATGTCAGCTAGAGAAGTTTTAGAAATACTATGCCAGTGGCTCAAATTCTAGATTTTTGTGTATAAATTCATACACAAGAATAGAAGATATAAGATGTTGTCCCCAAAATCCACCAACTAATTAATAAGCCCTTCCAAAAAAAAATAAAAAGAAAAAAAGAAAGAAAAGGAGAAAAAGAAAAAAACTAAACAAATAAATTAAAAAACCCACCAAGAATAGGAAACCCAGTATAAATTCTGCATCTATACCAAAGGTCTTCTCTTATTCCATAAGGTTGAGAACTATGATTTTTACACTGGCTTGAGGATATTTACATGCCAGCCTCAATCCTGTCCCATTAAAGTCATAAGGACTCTAACAAACCCATTAATGTGTCATCAGGACATAAGCAAATAAGTCCAAAAATAAACATTCTCTCTAAAAAATTACCTTCTTCTCCACCATGCTCTTCAAGGCCAAGAATGTATTCATTGTAGGAATTTTGTATTAATGGAAGCCCAAATCTAAATTTTCCTAATGGAAAATTATGAGAAAAAAGTGGATGACTTAACTCCTCTAGTCTGGATCTTTTCTTTCAAACCCTCTTCAGAAAAAAACCAAAAACCTTGCTATTCATTCAGTAGACAATGTCCCTTTCTGGGTCTGCTTCTAATAACATGAATAATATTAATCTCTCCCACAAGCTGTATTAAGAGTCTCTTTTGGGGAGAAATGACACCTTTGCATTATTAATAGCTGATTCAATCCGACTTGCTGTAGTAACAGCTTTTGCCAGTGTGAGATTAGGTTCAACTAACAGCCTTACAAATTTCAGCATGTCTTTATCTAGTGGGGTATTATAACACAGTGTCCTTCTCTGCCCAAGAAAAGTAGCCAAACAGAAACCGTGCCTGCCTTGTATCATCAATCATGAGGAAACAATTCTCAACTGCACTTATCCACTTTTTTATTGAGTTATTTTTGGATCTCAAGGGGAAGGACTAAAATAAGAGGGCAAACACTTTCACGATTCTTCCTCATTTTATTCTTTGCTATTTCTTCAAATATCTTGAAGCATCTTTCCCTGCCTCTTGCTGAAGAGTATCTATTTCTCACTGACTTCCTTGTAGTGTATTTTTCAATCTTTCTTCAACTTTATTGTTTTTTTCCTTTGAGAATACATCTTTGCTATCCATACTTCCACCTACTTTTAATTTCCCATCCATGCTATAAGAATGCCTATAATACTATTGAGTAGATATTAGGACTTCTTTCATAGATTTCTAACACCGCAAGGGGCAGGACGGGCAGACTGACATTTTGACCTCTCGTTTACTGCCAGATGAACTATTGGGTGTTCAGGATACATTGGTTCTCCTTTTCCTGTCAGAGCAGACCATTCTTTTGCAGGTATTATCTCATCAGTCTTTCAGACAAATGTGCACACTAAGCTGGTCTGGTTCATGAGTGATCATTTGTTTTCCACTTTTGTTCATCTTCTTCATTAAATGAGTTTAGATGGTACAGAAACTAAAAGTTTTAGGGCAAGGAGATTGAAGCACTTGAATCTACAAAACGTTGCTGATATTATTCACAGTAATGAGAACTTCTAGAGAAGGTTTAGGACACAATTTGAAAGAAATTGAGAAATAAAAGTAGCAGTTGAATAGAAACTAGAAAGAGGAGCTTTTGGAACTCTCTTTTTCTGCTCTAAGCCTTAATGGTTTTATTGCTGACACTTCATTTAACCTTAGATGCACATAAAATCTGTAATTTTATTTTCTTTCCTTTAAGCTTAATTTATTCTGTTTTAGAAAAATTAATAAGGGTACCGGCCTTTAAAGCAAGAAAATAATTTCCTGAGAAGTTAAACAGAAGGAAATATGCCTAAAACAGAATTATAGTATAGGATGAGTACTAAATTGATTAAAAAAAACCTCACAAAAACAGTATGTTCCTCAGGGTCTGATCAGGATACAAATTATGGTTGGCAAGACAAACAAGGAGCATCTGCTGAGCAGCTAGGTCAAAATCAGTCAAGCTAAATTCAGATCAACAACATAAAGTTAAAAATGTTTCCATCACTCCCCAAATCTCAACTACCCATTTGCATTTGCCTATTTTTGGTTCTAACTATTTGTAGGTGATATGTTGATCTCATCTTTTTAATGCTAACAGATTTTTGGTTTAAAAAAGCAGAAACTGATAGGAAAATTCTCAAGACATAGTGTCTTTTTCCCCATTTTCAGATTATCTTAATAAGATTATTGTGAAGAATGTTTTTGGTTTTGCTCAGCAGTATTGATAAACAACTAGCCATGTGTGCCTCAGAGGAAAATACATGGAAACATTGAAATGTTGTTTAAAAGATCAGGAGAGATTATACTATAGAATAATATTTAGACTTTTCACATACCCCAACATAATCAGAAAATTATTATGACCATGTTTCAGGTTTCATAGTAAAGCCCTTTTTTGGGAGAAATGAATTATTGCAGGCCTTAGAGCTATGTGGCTGCTGAAAGACTACCAACCTATGATGGTCTCTCCATTCAGATGAGTGCTATCAAAAACATGGTAAGACCTTAATATTGAGCTGTAAAACTCAAGGGAAAATATATCCGCATGAAGTGATTATCTCTTATGTTTCTGGACATTCTAAAGATGCATTACATTCTCCTAATAATACTTGCCTTCTTTTGGGTATGATATTTTGGAAGAACAGCTTGCACTTATAATCAGTACAATTTATCACCTATCCCCAAAGTACCCTGCTGTTGAAATGCCTGACATATATATTAGGTGTTGTGGATTTAGTAAAAATTGAATTATAAATTGCCTTGCCAGTTTTTGCCTCTGGAAATAATGAAAAAGTTAGCTAAAGAAATGTTCTCCTGAAGGATTTATTTTTAGTGCCTATAGAGAAAGAAACAACAAATATGGATTGACCAGATTTTATCATTTTGGGGACTGAATATCTTTATCTCAAGAAAAATTTTGATTCTTTTCTTTTTCTTTTAAGAAAAAATAGACTACACTGAGATTGTTTGACTGTCCCTGAAAATAACCCATTGAGGAAGGAAGAAATAAATAAATAAAACCCTAACAAAACATTGATTTGTATTCAGTAAGCCCATATGAGAATTTCAAGGTCTCGTGCCCAAATGAATGCAAGTTAAATGTCATCCAAAATACTTTCTTTTCTTTTTCTTCTCTGTTAAGTGCTATCTCTCCATGAATGAAATTAAATTATTTGCAATGGCCTTTTAGAGTTTAACATTATCCAAGTACTCAAAATAATAGGACCTTTAACAAGTTATCTAAATTGGCAGAGTGACGTAGAATCTATTTCTAGCAATATTTCAGCATCAAATGTGCATAGTTTACTTAAAAGGTTATAAAGGTATTCAGAAATACAGTAAGCTTTGGTACTTCAATTTTAAACTGTCATCTAATATTTCTTTGTAAAGTCAGTATTGTCTCCTAACAAGTCCTTGCCCCAAGAAAAAAGCCACTTTTGTTCATCTACAGTTACGTAATTTAAAGGAAAAACAATCTGCATGAGCACACACACCAATATATAGCCTATAGTGAATCTGAGAATAAGCTTTCCACTTATTAAGTTGAAATTTTAACTCAATTTTTGTTATTTTTAAAGAACTTATGTTTTTACCATCTTATTAGACATTTTTGCTTTAATTAACTGATTTTTGAGTAGGAGTGCAAATTCTTTGTTCCTTAATCTTTGTAAGATTATACAACACCCAGCATTTTGGGTGCACGTGTTTCTGAAATAAGTGATACAAGAATACAAAACCTTAGAGTGTGGAGGGTGGGGGGGTGTTTGTGCAAAGAATTTAAAAGTGAGCACTTATCAGTCAAATATTGCTTTTTTCTTATATTGAATATCCTACTACTAAATGAGCTGATCATAAACTTCCAACGTCTCTGTGATAGTACTGGGCAAAAACTGTATGAATTGTCTTTTTATATTTGATGCATTCTACAATATGACTTCCAAATTACAGTCACACGAAATTCACTCATCAGTTTGACTGCACAGTTTAATAAAATTTAGCTGTCTATGCCATGTTGACAGGAGTACAGGCAAATGGAATCAGATGCAGGCAAATGGAATCAGATCAGTGCCTAAATCTGGTTCTGGAGCAAATATTAAACATTTGCTCGGTTCATCATACAGTGACTGCTATTCTTTAGGAAATGATGTAAAGAAACTACCAGAACAAAAGGAAGGAGATCTGCAACTTCTGAGAATGTAGATCCTTAACAACCACAATGAGTAGCATCCTTAACCACCAAGTAAAAAGACAAGAATGTCCAACATCTTGTAGGAACAAGTGAATAAGTTTAGTAAAGTTAAAAACAAACACATTAAAGAAAGGAGCAAAAGAAGTTATTTGTCATGAAAATAAACTCTCCATGGAAGGCAGGGAATGAACTTACAGAAGACCCACAAAAATACATGCAGAAGCAGAGTGCAGAAGTCTTCATCCTTTTCAAAACTGTTAGTAGCAGAATTTGGTGGGGGGGAAAACAAAACACAAACACACACACAAAACAACACAACAACAACAAAACAAAAAACAAAAAACACCCAAGTTTAGAGAAAGAACACACAATAGGAGAAAGAATGAGTTTTTCTAGTAGCTGTATTTACATTTTATTACATCCTTGTTAGAGAGTAAGCTTTTAATGCCCTGTCATTTATTTTTTTCTTCTATATGGTTATGTACTTGATTTCATTGGTCACTGTAGGTGACTGTTCTTGAGGAAAGAATTAAAAAATATATGCAAGAGGTCATAATTTACTCGGATTTTATAAAATACATATATAAAGGTTTACAAGTCAGGAAACATGTTGAAGAAATATGTTGTCATCATACAGCCACAAAATATCCTGCAGATTAATCCTGTGGTGGCCCTGCATGACACCTGTAGTGTATGTGGGCATTAGGTCAAAATATTAGCTGGAGCTAATGATGGGCCCATTATAACCCTCCTTAGTGCTCATTACTTAGGGGACCTTTTGAAGGTGCTCTGTATCATTCTCTGGCTGACAGGCTAGTCAGTGAAGGTTAGCAACTCCCTCTGAAGTCCTGTTTCTCTGTTGCGGCTAACAACCTACTTGGGGTCATGGAAGGCACACATGGATTCTTCACCTAAATGACAGAAATCGTATAGGAAATAATTAACATCTGCATGTGGTACAAAGATTTCGAAGGAAAGTAAATTTACTGTTTTTCAAGGTTAATTTTTTTTTCTGAATTGAGCATAATCACCACACCAATGAATCAACACTGTTAGCTTTGCACTCGAACCAGTGGAGACATGAGTGTGCATGATGTGTTCAGAAGCACAGTGGATGAATTCTGCACAGATGTTTGTGGTGAAGCCAAGGGGTTAAAATAATATTCCTGTAATCGTAGCTTATAATACTGATGAACAATAGAGTTCTTCACCAATAGCCCTGACAGGCTAGCCCAGTCAGAGCATCTTTACCATAGAATGGTCCTTCACCTTCTTTTAAGTCTCCATTGCAACCTCACTGCATTTCATTTTTATTCAGCTTTTCAGCTTTAACAACCTACATTTGATCCACAATAAACTTAGTTTACTATATGTATAACCCAGAGGAATAAATATGCTTTTTCAACTTACTTTTCTATTTCTTGAATTTCTTACTATGTAAGAAATAATAAATAGCTCTTCAAAACTTCTGTCTTATCTACCTGCCCCTGCAATGATTCTAATGCCAAAAAGCCCCAACATATTCAGGGTCTGGGCCTGCTATCTCTTACTCTGGAGTTTTGAATCGGACCTTGCCTTTCCCCAGCTGACATACCAATTCCTATCAGATGTCAAAACTAAGTTTAAAGCTGTTGTATTTACTTTCCTTTAGGCCTTGTTTCTCACTGCATTTCACCCAAATTTCTGACTATTTGGTGAATTTGCATACATATTTATTCCAGTATGTTCTTTCAGTCCTTTGCAAAATGCAGAGATAAAATTATATTTACTTGTAATAGATGTTCTCCCTCCCTAAGTAAAAGACACCTTGGTGAAATTTATATTTGTATATTTTCCTCAAAGAGAAAGACATCTATTAGCATATGCATCTTTTTTCCTGGCTAACACCTACAAACAGACAGCAAGAGACATAAGCATGTTGAATTAGACACACTGTAGCTGTGAACAAGAAAGCATGAATAATAGTGCTGTGGAAATATTGTACCTCAAAGCCTGAATACTGTCCAGCAAAAAAAACCCGCAACACAAACTATGGAGCTGAAGATAACCATATGGTACTGCTGCATATTCAACTATTTCTCAAAATGCAGATTTGCAGATTTACAGATTTCTCCAAAATGTGCATTGGAATCTCCAAAACAGTAATCTTTTTATTTGTGCTTGAGCACAATGTGAGCTTTGAAAATATAAAAGCAGTACTTCAAGACAAATTTGAAAAGGAAGGAAGGAAGGAAG